>JAUCMU010000026.1:4984018-4998620 GCA_032275025.1 Enteromius treurensis | reverse complement strand
CGGCGAACACACGTAGGAAAGGTATAACTGTAGTTAAGGTGTACCTTTTGAGTCTTCGTAGCGCGCTAAGAGACAACATTATCGGAGAACGCAGCCTTAGACATTAACTGAAAAACATGACAAAAATAGTTAGAAAAGCATTTCTTGCAGCAGGTGGCTGGACATGTCACAACGCTAAAACCAAGCATGTTTTCAGTGTTATTATTATTATTATAAGTGTATTATTTACTCTAAGTGTCCTAACAACTGAGGGATGAGTCAAAGTCATTGTCTGTAATCACCTACAGCATGCCAAAAATGCTATTCATCCACATAAAGTTAAAAATAACCAGGAATATTCCTATAAACACCATCAGAATGATATCCTGACATAAGAGAAAACCGCATACGTTGGTTACGTTGGTATATTTAGGACACTGTGAGAGAGTTGAGAGTTTACACACAAGTTAAACACTCCAGTAACAGCTGCAGAACAATTCTCCTGTGGTGAGACATTCATAGGAAAATATTGCCTGAGAATGTCATATTCCATTCACATTCTCCAGCCTGTATGCAAAACAAGACCATGCAGAGGAAAGCATGATCTCACACACACACACATACACAATGCCCAGAGCCACTGATAATGATCTCTGAACAAACATCTGTAATGATGCATGCGGAGCAATAGAAAACACACACACACACACACACATACAGAGACAGACGTTACCAAGCAGGTGTCCAGTGTGAGCTGTGATAAGGACAGCACTGAGTCTGTAGGGCAGAAAAAGTCGTTATGGGTGCGCTTGTTGCTTTAGGTGACGAGTGTCAGACAGATGGGACCCTATAAATGTTTACATTCAGAGCTGTGTTTCTGCTCTAAGAAGATGGCTGCTTTCTACAGCTAGACAGTGTCTAAACAGGTTTCAAATAGTAAGTATTGTTGTTTGGTTGTTTCTTATTAAAATGGCACAAGATGATCAGCACGTTTTACATCTTAAGATGCCATTTTACATCTCTATGTGTATCTTGATTCAAGAATGTTTTAATATTTGTAATGGAAAATAAGACAAAATATTAAAGAGCATTAATAGTGTTGGTTTTAAAAAAGGGGGAAAATGTACAATATCTCAATATCTAAAACATGTTAAATCAGGACACATTTACATTAAAATTATGTACCGAAATAAGAACAGTTTATTCTTTAACAAAAACACAAAAAAGGAATGCCAGAGCGGTTTAAAACATTTTATTTCTGAATAACAATAATTATTTATATTTAAATATAAATGTATATAACAATAATTATTACATTTATTATTATTATTATTAAATATATTAAAAAAAAATGTAATTTTACTTCTCAATTATGGATGTGCTCATTGAAGAACGTTCTGATATTTGTAATAGAAAAAAAGACAAAATATTAAACATTTTAATAGTTAAGAAATCAGATTAGTAAAGGAAAACTCAACTTTTTACTCAACTTCAAAAAATAAATTATATATATATATATATATACACACACACACACACACACGCAGGTTAAATACATATCATTGTTGACCACCACTGTCATAATTAATAAATAAAAGATTGAGTGTTCTGACACTTTGGGACTATGAATGCATCTCAAACTCTTCTGCAGCACATAAAAAAACATCCGAAGATGATGAGACATGTCACATGAGCAGCTGTGTGGTTTAATTAACTTTTTTAATTAGAGGAGCTTGAGCGAGAGACACGTTACAGAAACGGCCCACATAATGACAGATTCACATCTGAAGCGCCTTTGCGTCTCCTGGCTTTCATCTTTTTGCTCTTTTGCATCCTCCTCTGCTTGATTAGGATCATTCTGTTGTTTCAATGCAAAGCTAAATTTAAATGTAATGTCACCACACTTTTTACTGCTGCTAGTGTGTGTGTGTGTGTGTGTGAGATTCAGACTATCTGCACGTAAAAACAGAGCAGAGATAATTACCATCAGGGTAACGAAGCTAAAAATAAGCAAGTCTTCACACAGTGTCTGGAGGTGTTGAGCTCCCCCCTGAGGCGGAGCATGTGACTGCTGCATGTGTGTGTGTGTCTAACATGATTAAGTGTGTGTGGTATTGTTCCTCCAGCAGCAGTGTGTGTGTGTTGCTCTTTTGGTGGGATGGGGTGTGTTCTGCCTCAATGTTTGTGAGCTGGACAAAAGAGGTGTGTGTGTGAGTGTCTGTGTGATTTGTGGACATCTGGCACACAGTGTGTTTTTCTGTGGGCTCTATGAAGTGATATCGTGCGTTTGTGAGTGTTGGGCACAGGGTGTGTCTCTCTCTCTTTGTGTGAGTCTGACTGTGTGTGTCTTTTATGGAGGAGTGAAGAGTGTGTGGGGTCACGACACGGCAGATGTGTGTATGTTAATGAACAGCCTAAAAACAAGACACACTCACACCAACTACATCTTCATTTGCATACTATCTCTCCTAAATATGTTACAAGATTAGGATTTGGGCATGCCAAATTATATAGCACTTGTAGACAGCATTTGTGGATGTTCTTTGACCCAGCAATGGACATCAGTAGATCAAATTTGATACAATTCTAATCAGGCTGTGAATTATGAAAATTAGCACTGGCAGGTTTCTGGAAATGTGTTCCAAGTATTGTTTGAATTCACTTCAAATTAAATTCAGTGTCTATTCTGACTAAGATTCTTTACCCATTGTTGTACAATATTCAAAAGATATATACTTATGTACATTTGCTTATATTTTTTGTAGTTAATATTTGAAAAAATCGTATTAAATCATATCAGTATGGTATTACTATTATTAATACATTTAAAAAAAAAATTATAATAATAAAAACAATTTTATATATATATATATATATATATATATATATATTAAGGTCTCACTTTATATTAACTGCTATGAAATTACAACCAAAACAGTTACAATTTACTTAATTGATTCATATTGTTTTGTAAAATGGGTAAGGTTAGTGGTATGGGTAGGTTAAGGTTATAGGTCAACATTGCAATTATTAATGTAAATACAGAAATTAATTATTGATGTATTTACATGCAGGTATTATAAAAATATTAGCCAAACGTATGCACACAATAAATGTCATTGTCTTAAATAAATAATACAGTATTAATATTCATGGCAGTTTTCATTTGTTCACATACATTTAATTAAATTAAGCCATATCATGCTTTCGGTTTTATGTTAATTATTAACGCAGCCCTACTAAGGAGTTTTTAAAAGTAGATAAATGGTAAATTGTTATAAATATTCATGTAAAAAATTCCATTTTAAATTAATTTAGCTAGATACAAACCCCCCCCCCCCAAAAAACAAAGGGGAATGTGCAGTGTCGTTCAATTTAAATTCATGAGGGAGTATTGCCTCAGTACTGGTGTACTGCCTAATAACTTTCATTATCATCATGTATGACCATCATTTTGATATTTGTAACCCTTGTGAAGCTCAGAATGTAGCACAGTTATTTATATTTCTGAAACTTTGACACATATTTGTGTCTTTTTTGTAAGCATGTGATTAAAGCAGCAGCTGCCATCTGTCGCTCACTATCTCTCTGATTGGCTGATGAATCATTATGGAGAGGGTCAGGGGTCAGAGGTCCCAGGGCGTCTTCTGTCTCCACACTGCATGCCTGTGGTCTGTCTAAAGGCATCTAAACTTGTGTGTGTGTGTGTGAGAGAGGGTGAACGCATCCATATGCAGAATGAACAGAGTGGTCAGAATGGGTGTGTGTTGGTATGTATCAGTGTGTGCGTCTGTGGCATATATTGAGGGCTTGAGTCACAGGCGTCATGTGTAGCTCCGTCTGTGTTGATTACAAAGTCAGCTCCCTCCGAAAATGACTTTTTACACACAAAAATACTCCAATGATGCCTCAATATGCCGTCTAGGTAGGGAGCTCACTAGGTGTTGGAACGGAGCTTTTGTGTGTGTGTGTGTGCTGCTACAGAAAGGCTAAAAATACAAAACACACCACTCATGATTCATGCTCCACACACACTGAGATTTAGATTCCAAGAAAAGTACTGAGTTTGAAGCAGCAAAGGAAAGAGCGTGAAAACTGAAGAGAGGTACAGAAAACACGGGGGATATAAGATGGTAAAGTCAAACATTTGAAGAAAGGATTGGAGGGGGCAAAAGCAGGGAGAGTATGTCATGGAACTTAATACAAAAGATAAAAAGCGCGGGAATGCAGAGGCGGAGAGAGAGAGAGAGAGTCTCATTATTGCCACATAGAAGCACATCTGGATCCATTTAACGACAGATCCAGTTACACACACAGCGCCACTCCACACTGTTTGTAAGTCTAAAATACAGTGTAAAGAGGGAAAATACACACGGTTTACTACTGTGTGCAGTTCTGAACAGCATCTCTGTTGAAATATGGTCAAATCATATTTATCGCTTTTCTTGCATTTCAAGAAATTTTGCTGCTGGTAACTTATTTTATTTTGACATTTTTGAAAGAAACCTTTTTTGCTCACCAAGAAAAATAGACTAGAACAGTATTAATCTGAAATTTGAACATTTCCTAAACAATTTAACATTTTAAAGCTAAAACATATGCATTACAAAAGAATAAATGATTAACTCATTAAAATATTATTTTAATATAAATACGGGATCACACGATCCTTCTGAAATTATTCTAATGTGCTGCTCGAGAATCATTTCTGTTTATGAATGTCTGAAAACAGTTATGCTGCTTAATCATTTACTTAGAAACGTCGATAGAAACTGAGATACATTGAATTTTTCAGGATTCTATGATGAACAGAAAACTCAAAAGAACAGGATTTATTTGACATAAAATCCCCTTTTAACATCATCTTTACTGACATTTAATCATTTTAACTTTAAAATAAAATTTTCTCATGCTTTGGTTGGAAATCCAATCTCCAAACGATGGCGTATGTGTGTCTTGCTTCTATGCTTTTCTTATCTATTATTGTGCATCAACTCAAGATGCCAACGTTTAATGTAGTGATTTTCTGCATTTTGTATTCCATCAACACCAGCAATCCCTGCACATGATAAATCAGGTTTAATCTGACGTGTGTTACCTGCTTGTCGTGGCCCTCTCTTCCTCTTGAAAGCAGCTCCAGACTGCAGCGCCTCCAACAAACCATCCATGATACCAGTCTCATCGTCTGAAACGCACAAATGCAACATTAAACACACACAGATAATGAACATTACACATAGACATTGACATCTCATTGTTATTTGAAACACACATGAAGTATTCTGAAACACACATGTAGAATCTCAGAGCAACAGTCTCAGCCACACTGAGGTCGGATTAGAGAGAGGTGCAGAGGATCATGGGAATGCAAACATCCTCTGAGACAAAAGTTAAAGTGGATGGTGCCCCCTATCTTTCACACAGTGATGCATTAACCTACATAACAACTGAACCAAGAGCAATACTGTACCACACACACACACACACACAGGACTAGGGGAAGGACAACACCATTTTGAAAGATATTTTGTCCGTGCAAAATAGTTATAGTTTTAAATAGTTGAAAGTGTGTGTTTACATGTGAGTGTGTTCCGGGGGTTGTTTTCACGTGTGTGTGTAGGCAGATGGTTTCAATCAGGTCCTCTCTGAACAACATGAGGTTAAAGATTTATGGGTCTAATTTCCCCTCCCCCGTAAATACACACACAAACACCAGCACACACCTCCCCCCATATACAGACACACAGAGCCAGACTCACTGTAATCCCCGCAAAATCTGCAGCCAGATGGTTTTGCATCTGACCGGACAACCTACATCACTCACACACACACACACACTCAGAGCTGTCTGTAGTGCACACACACCACCATGAGGTGCAGCACTGGAACAGCACAGATCTGGGGAGATTTTCTCCCTGCTGCTTATGACATTTTACACATCACCTCATCTGAAAAAATATTAAAATTAAGATTTATTTCTTATAACAAATAATAGACATTTCACTCATTCACAAAATCCACCAAAATATCATGTTTACATTCGCCTGTTTGAAGAGATATATTAATTTACTATAGTTTTATAGTTGTAACATTAACTGCACTATGTTTGTCGACACAAAACTTAAATTTAGTGTTTAAAGTGACAAATATACATTAAACTTGCATATTTCATGAAACATTTATATGAAATGATTTATAATTTAAAAGTTCCATAAAACCCATTTAAACTTTTTTTATTAGTATTTTGTATTATTACTATACTATTTCATACTGTTATATTACTATTTTATTCCTGCTTATTAAATATATATATATTAAAAAAATAAAAATTATATATATATAGTATGAATAATTTTATGAATGATCTTTTTCCATTGCTGCTACCATGCCAAGCAGCATTCCTTAAGTTAAAACTACATAACTGTATTAACATAAATTAAACATTTTACACATACATTAACTTTGTTACATGGTGATTTATATAGTGTATGATATTATTTATTATTTCATTTATTTTATTATTTTATTTTATAATTTTTTATTAAATGTATTCAATAATTCTTTGGCTTTATGAAAATTTAATACTGAAAATACTTAAACATTATGCAACTTTTTTACAAACTACGTATAATTACTTTATATAATAATACTGTTTTATTAGTTAGTTGATGGATTACCTACCATTAAATACCACTTGAATACATTTGTAATGTGTTTTAATCTTTAGGTTTGGTTAATAAAAGCAATTATTCATAGTCATTTCATGTCCATTAAATATTAAGATTCTTTTTCTTTAGTAGTGTATTATTGCGTTGAAATTAATAAATAGGATTTATGAATGCTTTAGAAGTATTTAATTTTCAGTTAATATTAACCAATGTAGTTGACCTTTTTTAAACAAATGAAACCTTATTGTAAATTGAGAGAATTAAGAGACTACACTAAATATTTCTACATTTAAAATATTTTATATTCCAGGGGCATTTAAAGAAACTTTACATTTTTAAAAATGTGGGCAAAAATGATAAATAAAACTAAAATTTTACAATTGAAAAGGTGTTATCTGTCAACTAACTGTAGTATTTAGGTGGAAACTGTGTTTCATCATGGGCAGTTCTTGTAAGGGACAAACCGTTCAACCAGACTGTCAGTGAGGCACCATAATTCCCCTAACAGACCCATTCTGGATGAATATCTTTCCTGTTTCAGCTGCATTAGACCACAATCAACCATTAAAGTCAGTCACAGTCTCTCATCTAAACACTTGAGCATCATCAGGACACAGACCAATCACAATGCGACATCTGTTTCCACACACACACAGAGTATCTAACAAACAACACTGACACCTATTGACCATCCACATTAGCTGCTGTGGTTCAGTGGAGTTTGTGTGCATGTGAGAGAGAGAGACTGTAATGTGGGAAAGACTTTTATGTATCTTATTCTCAGGGTTTGTATGCTAAACTAGAGATAATCTCCGTCTCTCTCTCTCTCTGTGTGTGTGTCTATGTTTGAGAATGTGGGAATGTCAAGGACAAACATTTCAAATATTCAGCCCCGAGAGTTTCAATGAACCCAGTGTGTGTGTGTGTGTGTGTTTGTGCACTCATATGTTAGACACACCGACTTCTACGATCTTCTGGAAAGAGTATTCTGTGTGTGTTACACATGTGTTTTTACTCAACTGACATTCAAATCTGTCACCTGTATGCAAATCATACCTCCTGAATGATCAATGTCACTTCACTCATACTGTAAACAGTCTGTGATTAAATAATAAATGACACTTGTTTTATGGTCTAATTAAATGACATCCAGACATTTTAAGTGTTTTCAGTCCAGATACTGCAGCATGCAAATGCTGGTTAAGCTGATATGTTAGCTGCAAAAGTAACCAAACTTGACTAAATGCTGTTTTTACAGCACTTCACAAACTGCTATTATTGAAACTATTAAACATTATTTTTGTTAATTGTTTATCATTCTCCCTTTAAAAGCTGTATCACACAGGTCTGCAGAAATAATGAAAGTGGAAATTTGGAGCCCCAAAAGTTTCAAACTACAGCCAGACAAGAAAAGTAGGTCAATAGAGAGTGTGAGAGAGAGAACGGCACACACACACACACACACACACACACACACATACATTCATAAAGAGAGTGAAAGATAGAAAAAGAGACACACACACAAACACAAAAAGACTCAGAGAGAGACAGCTGATTTATTAACTGTATTACTGTGGCCTTGTTTTGAGGAGAAATGTCTAGCACACACACACAATGTGAATCTTTACCATCATTGATGCTGGGAATCTGTCCAGCATTCATTCTCTTCTGTTTCTCCTCTTTCTCTTTTTCCGCTTTCTCTTTTGCCAGTTTGGCTCGACGGATCTTCTCCTCTGCTTCTTTTCGTTTCTGGTTCTCTTTCACCGCTTGCTGTAAAACCAACACACAAGTTAAGTTTTGACCTCAAGATTTCAAGTCTTCTTGTGTTTGTTCAGAGAATAAAGTTTATAAAGGGTTATGATGAACAGATAAGTGTGAGAGTTTTGACACACAGAACATCAGTATGTCTAGGCAGAAATCTGTTTTTATATACTAAACAGACTGAGGACCAAACCATCTGTCACACACACACACACACACACACGCAGCACAAGTGTGTGTGCATAAATACTGTCTCTACACAGAAATCCAAAGGTTTAGGTTTTATACTTTAATGAAACTGATCATCTTCATTCCTCCTCCACTTGAACAGTAGCACATTTGTCTTCTTGTACTACAGTTTGTTGCATTTCTAGGCCAAACATTAGATATTTTCGAAATACTGACTGGTTATGATAATCTTTTTGGTAGTCCAGAGTGATAAAAAGAAATATCGGTCACATTTTTAGTGGACCTCAGGTTTTGTACTGACCTGGAACATGTTCCTGAAGTTGTTGAGGTCACCGAAGAACTCTTCTGGACTCATTTTCTTGGGGTCGAACACAAAGTACTTGCCCAGATCCTCGTACTGCTTCTCCATGTTCTCATGCATCAGCTTGAGCTTCTCAAATTGCTCCCCAGCAGTCGCTACAAAACTGTGCACAACTTTGTCAAGGACAATCCCATGCTATTATTATTCACTGTAAATCACTCGTGTAGGACTCAACGTTTATATTCATACCGTCAAACATTACTAAATACATTAAATCACTTGTGTCTTCCCTCATCGGAGAGAAAGTACTAGAACAAACATCCTCGTGAACTTCCTCAATGGATTATCATTCATGAATTCATGTTTGTTCTGGAATCCAAACAGGATGTGATGTCACAATGGATCACTGACACCGTATTTTTTTTTATTGTTTGAGGAAATGACTGTGGAAACCAAAGTGACACTTCCTGTCATGCAACGGGCCCGAGAGGAAGGAAAGGATATGGTCATTTTTTCTACAAATTTGTCTCTGTCACTCTGCGGAGGGGGGAACGTCTCGATATCTTTCTCCAGGTTTTTAATCTGCTTTCCCATCTGATCTAGATTTTTCTGAAGCGTCTCTGCCGACACTGAGAGAGAGAAACAAACAATTCTGAATTTAAATAAAAAGCTGTTCTGAAATGAGATTAGTAGCACACCGTTCAAACAGGTTTAATGAGACAGACCTCTGCTGGCTTTCTCCACGTGGATGAGCTCCTCTGGAAAGGTCATGACCTCTGGATATTTCTCCTGACATATTTCCGCCAGGAAGTGCAGCAGAGTCTGTTTCTGATCGGCTGATTTAGTGTCTCTCAACTAAACACACACACATATTTGTTTACAGCTAACTATGTGGTGACCACTGCATCACGCACTTTCCACAGGAAACAGGGTATAAATGGTTATCTCACTGCATTATAAAAGCTAAATAAGAGGCACAAATCACATGTTCTTCAAAAAGAAAACTATTCGATATGTTAGACAAGCTATTAATTCACAGAAAATCAAGTAGAACGTTTCTTTTTAGAAACACATCAGATGCACACAAACAGACAGCGTTCGTCAAACTCAGCGCAGACGCTGGAAATCACCTTGCACAGGTAACTGATGCTGAAGCCGAAAGCTTTGGCGTTGCGCGATCCTGCGTTCATGAAGTTTCCCAGCAGCAGCGTCATCTCCAGCAGTTTGGAGAAGCTCTCGCTCTTCCGGAGCTCCTCGCAGGCGGCCGTCACCGCCACCACATCCGGCTTGACGTTGCCCACCTGCTCCTCAAACTGAAGTCTGAAGAGGATGGAGGTCAGACGGGGCTTCAGACGCTTCACTGAACTGATCTAGAGAGAGATATACACACACGTATCTGAGCAGTGGTGAAGAACGTCAGCCCCAGGCCCATATGCAAAAAATATGTACCATGTTTCCCCATCAAAATCGAATCTCCTTGTTGATTTTTCTGAGGTAAGTAATGTTCTGTGACTAATAGGTTTATGGTATAAATGCTCTGAAATAGCCTAATATTTCAGTTTTTAAGTCGTTCATTATTCGTATTACTCAAGCCACTCAATAATCACAATAAGCTTTGTTACTTATATTACAACTTATTACACGGCTCTCTGGAATGCTTGATTCTGATTGGTCAGTTGAGACTTTTGCAGGTTCGTTCTTTTCGAATAATAACCGCTCCAAAGTAATAACGCATAGCCGGCACTACTTATGTTTAAAATCCCTCCGCGCCAACAAAGATTACCGTTTGGTGCCATCTTGTGACAAACACTGGACAACATAAGGTGCAATAAACAACTATTGTTATATATTCATATGTAGATGTTATAAATTGTCGGTTGAATGTTTATCACGTGGTACTATATCGTTTCGCGAAAATTTTAATTTAAAACAAATATATATATATATATATTTATATATATTTATATTTATTTATTTATTTATTTACTTATTTATTTATCTATCAAATCGTCCTGCGGGCCGGATTAGACGCCTCTGTGGGCCGTATTCGGCCCGCAGGCCGTATGTTTGACACCCCTGCTCTAAAGTGTGCACTTACAGACTGCTTAAAAACATGCGTTTTTTGTGAAAATAGCATAATAGGATTACAGGAACAAGACATTGCCAGATAAACAAATCTCATTTTCAAGTTCTATTTTGTCAAAATATGATTTATTCATTGTTTTATTATTTTATATCTTAGTAATTATTATTATTTATTATTATTATTATTATGAAATAAAATAAAACCAATCTCTGAAAGTGCTCTTTGATAACACTTGTATTACTTATATTATATTATAAAAATATAAATATAATTTCAAGATTTCTTAATCATGCGTTTTTACAAATGTGTGTTTTTTTCACAAAAATTACTGCACTGTTTTAAATTAAATAGTTAATGTTGCGTTTATCATAGTTCTTCATATCAACTGCCTTTGAGATTTCAACATCACACACACACATATATATAACAATATCTGTTCATTTTCATTGCATGAGTTTTGGTAGGAATGCAACAACAGCAAACATTGTACAATTTTTATATTATTTAGGCTTTCTGCAGGTCTTACATTTCCATAAATGTTAAAATTCATAAAATCAAAACAATTCATATGTTCGTTTTTTTTGTCTTGTTTTTCAAAACCAATATTTAAACATCCTTGCTTGAGATGCAAAATAAAATATATTTTCTGCAAAATTGAACAAAGTTTAGATGAAAACAAGAACAAATGGCTGTAAATGGGTGAGAAAAAAGGATATGTGTTCTATTTATTCACGAACTCACTGCATTTTGTTTAAATTCACAGAAAACAAGTCTTAACGCCTTTTTACATTGTGATCACTTTAGAAAGGTCTTTAAAAAGTATTAAAGTTTACGCTCATGAAACCTGCAGAATATCATTTATGTAATAATAATAATAAAGAGTAATTTTATGACTGATTAGGCATGTATTTCTCCTCAGCCTCATCCAAATGTCAAGCCGATGGCGTACGCCAACTCTCTGATGCAGCTGGGTATGATGTAGAGCTGAACCCGACAGCAGCTGCTGAGGTCTGAAGTCCACACCGTTCCCTGCAGATCCACTCTCACATTCTGCTCATCTCTGTTTCCCACACACTTTCTTCCTCGTGTACACGCGCACACTTTACAGTACTCAAACCTGTAGATACGTGGGGAAGAATCACTCACATTGGCGATGCCTTGACTTAAAAACAAAATAGGAACCAGGAGTGTCATTCACAATGATGGATGTCGTTCTCGCACCGACCCTCCCCATGCTCTCGTCATTAATGTATTCATTCAGGTAGAGCTGCATAGTTTGAATTGGATGTTTAGCTCTGCGATACTTGAGCTGAATCGTACCAAAGAATGGGCAAGTCTATGTGACGCATCCCAAAGTAAGAGTGTTGATGTAGAAGTAGAGCCTTGTGAGGACCGGAGGCTCAAACCTGATCAGCACTTTTACCCGACGGTGTGTTTCTACATGGGGCCTTTATTTTGAAATATTACCCCTTCATCTGAAGTACTGTTGGGAGAGAGAATGTCAATACTGTAGCAGTGTGCGCCGTCTATCAGAAAAACATAATAAAAGTCCACTTTGATAACAGTGAAGCTCCTCCCAGAGATTCAGTAGTTTTCTTCACACTTTTTTGGCTCTCTTTCCCTTCTTTCAGAATAGGGAACATTGCAGTATTGTGAAGCTCGACAAGTGTTTGGTGTTCTCCAGTCTGTAGGCAGCTCCCACACCTTCTTTCTCCCAACATGCTCGACTGAGATGCTCTGTGACCCTCGTATTACCTGCCACTGTCTGTCCAGCAGATCCCAAACCATTCGTGTGGACTCCAAATAATACAGCAGAAACCTACCTTCCTCTCTTTAAGCGCACAGCAGCCGTTTCCCATGCCCTTGACTTTTTAGAGAATATCATATAGACCAACGCATATATGTGTGTGTGTGTGTGTGTGTGTGTGTGTGTGTGTGTGTATATACATACATACACACAACATACACACTGTATATTGAAATTTCTGTGTACATGTTTGGAAAAAAGAAGTTATTGAATAAAAAAAGCGCCAGTCCAATAATGTAGAATGTGTTCATACCTCTTTGTGTTCTGTTAGTTGACATGAGTGACAGCAGGAGGGGCACAGGTTGGTTTGATCAGCGTTGGCTGCAGCTGATGTGAAAGAATGTTTTATTCAATCGACGAGGTCTGAATGGGAAAACGTGTCATTTTAAAAAAATCAAAATGTCTCAGTACTGCACAATAGGCAACGTGTCTGGCGAAATATGTTTTAAATAAAAATGTAAGCAAAACTAGTTTTGTGTCTTTTTTTTTTGACCCAGAGAACTTGCATCTCGAAATCGAGTGTGGTTTAACATGTTTTAGTTAGATTAATGCTGTTATGTTTTGAAGGGTTTCTGTTAGTATTGTGCTGAAGAGTATTGCTGTGGTTGGGTTGTGGGGGGCTGTTTTACTGAACTAACTCGAATTAATTTTGTCCCTGAACCACAAAAGCAGTCGTAACTCGCAAAGGTATATTTGTAGCAATAGCCAACCAAACATGTATGGGTCAAAATTATATATTTTTCTTTAATGGCAAAAAAACTTTATTAATTATTTAGTTATTCTAACTCGGTGTAGTTTGTTGTTTCATTATAAAACTGAACTCAAAGAGCCTGGATAACTATCTAACTGAACAGTCGTGATTTCTGCTTAAAATCAAACAAAGAAAAAGAAGTAAATGCATTTATCTTAACCCATGGACCTCTCTCAATATTCTGATATTCATGGATTTACACATAAATAATATAAAGGTACTGGTCCAAGATGATCAAGGGTCTACAGGAATACTTTTGTATTTTATGAAGGCGTAAAATAGGATAAAAGAAATAAAAAGCCATGAGATAACACCGCAGACTGCGCTAGACTGTTAGATTACTTATCCATTTATCTTATCTCTAGTTAGTACACACATCTGATTGGACAAGCATTGTTCCAAGGAGTAATGATAATCCTAACAGATACTATATTAATCATTCACAGTTTTACTAAATATGTACGGCATATATAACACACTGTAAAAAGAAGAGTGGTGCAGATACAATTTTCACTCAGAAATTACTGGTATATTATTATTTATTTATTGTCGTTGTCATTTGTGATTTTTTTTTCTTACTGTAGTCTGCTGCTGCACAGACAAACAATCTGAATTTTCACTGACTAGAATAGAGGGAGGAGTCTACCTGTTTGTGAATTTGAGCGCTTCTAGGAAGGATAAGCGGTAGACGGCAGGCAGCGCTCCAAAAGGGGGCGGAGACTGGAAAAAGTGAGCCTGAACCTCGAGTGGAAGCCACGCCCCCTTTTGGAGTTTCCCCCAACCGCTTTGTTTCAGGAGTGGACTAAATAAATGCTGTCAGTTTTATCTATTTATTAGAGAATCCGTTTCAATTTTGTGAAATGTATCACTTATTTTCGCTTTTTTTAAAACTTTCTGTTTATGAACATGTTTTGCAACATTTTTTTAAATGAAAAAGACATAAGAATATGCCATCAGATGTATTTATTTGATCATAATTTTATTATTTACATTTACATTTATTCATTTAGCAGACGCTTTTATCCAAAGCGACTTACAGGTGGGGGAAAACAGCAGCAAT
>JAUCMU010000026.1:4966220-4983918 GCA_032275025.1 Enteromius treurensis | reverse complement strand
CAAGAATGAATGTCTTGTTACGTCCACGAATGCATTTGTTTATTTAATATAATCGCAACATTTGCTGTAATGTAATCGCGCAGGCTGACATCACGATTGCGATATGATTAACCGTGCAGCACTAATTTAGAGTTTCAAAAAACCAATGCATTGCTGACGCATTTTTGTAAACTAAAACCCCCAAAACAATCTTTTTTTTTTTTAAATATCTGAAGTTATACGTGTATACTCCATACGCACATACATTTTTACAGGAGTGCTTATATGCGTTTTTCTCACCACAACTCCAAACTGTTCAGACTCGGCCAGCTCCTCGTACTCGTCCTTCATCTCTGATAATGTGTTCATTTGTTCCTGCTCCGGCAGCAGCTTCAGCAAACTCTGAAAAACACACAGCAGCTGTTTAGCACAAGGTAAATTTACTCAGACAAAGGTGTAGTTGATTCAAAAATTTAAGTTATGTTTTGGATTAGTATGCACTAAAGACCAAAAAAAGTAAATACAAAGATTTTCCTTTCATTTGAACTTGAAGAAAAATGTCCTTCATTTCAAGATTAAGGATCTTAGCACTGTCAACATATACACTTTTATACAAGGTTATTATTGGTTACATTCAACATGTGGCTGTTTTGAAACACATGAAACACGCATTATTAAAAAGTTAGGCCGGTCTGCTTTCCACTATCTGACTCATACCTGCACCATGTTTTCAGTGAGAACTTTCTCGTTGACCTCCAGGATGACATTCTTCATCTCTTCATAAGGCATTCTGTTTGAACCCAAAAATATGGCTGCAACACACAAACACAGAGTTCTGAGGAAACAGCACTCTATATTAAACAAGTGAGATATTTCACATCTGAATGAAGATTCGTGCTCAGCTGTTACTCACAAAGATTCTGGGATGTTTTGGAGTCGAGCACCTTCAGCTCCTTCACCTTCTTCTTCGGAGCATTTTTCTTATCCTCTGTTGTTTCTTGTTCTTTCTTACCTAGAAAAAGACAGAAAGAAAGAGAGAGAAGCATAAATACTCTTGAGTATGTGAGATATCAGCCTCAGGTTAAAAAATAACCTGAAAATTTATGGAAAACTGGACGCATCTCTCTGCCATATACGCTCACACACAGTATTTCAATGAGTTTCTATGACACATCAAGTATAGTGACATTGGTGTCAATTTTATTAGCTATATTTGATCTAAAAGTACTTTAAACAACATTTTCAAATGGTTTCATAGTTGTCATACATGTAGTGTGCTAAAAAAAAATTTTCTGAGATTATACTGATTATTTGCAAAAATCCATGTTTGATAACATAGCAGTGTTATCTTAGTATTACTTCTACCCTATTGTGACATTTTATATTTGTTTTTATTTGACCAATTTTATGTGATTTTGAGAATTTTATTTGTTTTTATTTCTATTTTATATATATATATATATATATTATTTTTTATTTATTTATTTATTTTTCTAATTATTTCTATAAATCTCTATTTAGCTTGAGTTTTACTTAAGTAAACTTATTCTAATTTTAGACGCCCTCCAAAATATTCATATTTAAAAAAAATTATCTTTATTTTAATTACAGAATATCATTTTCATAGTGTTAGACAATAAATCTATTTCTATTTTCTATCTTTAATATATTTCTATTTTTACTTTATTTATTTTTCTTATTTTCTATTTCTAACTTAAGTTTTTAATTTAATAATTATACTTCGTTAACCACATTTCATTGCAGTTCTTTTTCTATGACGGAAAACAACTTTTAATAACAACCATATCAACTCTGCATCAAAGGACTATTTAAGTGAAATGCCACACACACAAAAAAAAAGTAATACAAAAAAATACAAATTAGATTCATTTTTTTTTAAAAGGTCATACAAAAGTTATTTGTACTGGACATGACAGCTGTACAAAAGTTACAAAACTACAAAAGAACAGAGACTTGGCAACTTCAAATAGCATAGGAAGTATCTAATATAGAAAAGAAAAGGATCTCTGTACACACGCACACACGGGTTTGCTGGGATTTCTGTTCTAAAGACAGACTGTGAGGAGCAGGAGGAGGTCAGAGGTCAGGGGTCAGGACTCAGGGTCGAGAGTCAAACGCCCAACAGCTTTAATGAAACGTGAAGACTGAAGTTCACACTAATGACAAGCCTCTAGAGAAGCCCCACAGACACAAGCAGCATCAGATCACCATCAGCTTGTGTGTGTGTGTGTGTGTAATCATCACTGAAATCATCTCTATCTGCAGTCTGGCCTGTAATTCTCTTCCATCCTCTCTCACTCATGTCCACGTCTCTGCTTTATTCTTTCTCTCTGAATAGTTTCTCTCCTCCATTTACAGGCTTCTTTCAAACTTAATTTTTTTTTTCTCTCTGTACCTCATTTCCGAGCAGTACATTTGTGTCTGGCATCTGTGTGCAGTGTATTGAGTTACAGCAGCATATGGAACCGCTCAAGAGAGTGAGTAGCTCTGGTTTACATTACACACACACACACACACACACCACACCTACTCTCACTCGCAATTTTACACTTCAGCTCTTAAGAATGGCTGCCCATGTTCACTTATGTAAGACACACGTGCCTCAAACTTCTACTGAGGATTTACATAAACACATTTGTTCACATAGTAATCTAACATTACCTGACCCAAGCCCAAAGCCTAAAAAGGATATATTTACCTGATTTATGTATCATCAAAAAGTATAGTTTAATAAATCCTAAAACAAACAATGAAAAATGAAGCTAAATACAGTGCTTTTTGTTGCATCTCAATCAACCAAAAGCAGATTTTTATTTTCTCTGACAGTATGGTATTCTTATATTATTTTCATATGTTTCTATTTATTTCATACTTATTTGTAACATCTTAAATACTTCTGTATATTGTTATTGTTAGGTTGTTTCATTTAGCTTCACTAAGGTGTTATTATTTTAGTATTCAGTACTCTAATTTAATGTTTTTCATGCAATATGTATTGATGTTATTCATTTTTCTTCTCTCTATTCTATTTTACTATAGTAAAATTGAAGAAATTAATTAAGTAACCTTTAAAAGGTCATAGACACATTACTTGTACTGTAATTTAGAGCTGGAAAAATTAGTTCATAACTCAGAATTACCAAGAACACCGAACTGACATCAAACTCTTATTTTCAGATTTTATAAGCATTTTGAATATTAGAAGTCTGTATGTATGACAATTATGAAATTAAACCTGGCTTTCTCTACCGCTTCTTAACAAAAGAAAGAAACTTTGAATTTATTGCTCTGGGTTTTCAGGAAAAATGAAAAGAGATTGAATACAAGACAGAGAGATAGTTCTACTAATCTTTGACACATTATGGCCTGAAATCTCAGTCAGTGGGTCAGTGTGATTGATTCTGTGCTCAGGGAGAACACACACACACACACACACACACACACAGCCTCTACTACTCACTGCCTGTGATTCATAAAATGGGATCTGCTTTCAAAATGGCTCCTGGTCTTTCTCTCTCTCTTACACACAGACACACACACACACACACACACACACACACACACACAGATGAGATACCAAAACTCATTTATGAGCCAATGGTGCCTCTGCAGGTCACAATGAGAACTGCAGCACAACCACAGCACATCTGTGTTACATTAACATAACATTAAAGAGTATGTGTGTGTGTGTGTGACAGAGCACAATCAGGAACCATCAAACACAGACTCTTTAAAGTTATTGTTTCTGGATTGTGTTGTAAAATTCCTGCTGTCTTTTGTATTTTTGTATTGCCTGAGGGCTATTCATCCATTCAGGCTTTTATCTTCCTCTCATGGAATCTAGTCTCAGCACACAGCTGCTTCATACAAAAGAGCTCCGACACACACCTTCAATTCAGGACATATCATTTATCCTCGTTGCTTTTTACTCCATAAAGACAAATACGACTATAAACAAAACTGTAAAGAAAACATAAAAGAAAACTTGCAACAAGTAAAATATACAGTATTATATACACATATGGTAACATATCTACCATATTATACTGTATATTACACATGTGTGTATACACACCAAATGACAAAATAACTAAAATATTTTTAAAGGAAGGGTTAGTTACATTCACCCCCTTTTTGGGACAAACTATAAATACTTCAAACCATTAACACACACACACACACACACTGTTGTGTTTATTTCTGTAAGTGTCCAGCTGTTTTTCCACTTCTGTGTCCTGTCTCTTTGTCTGTCTTAAATAAAAATCATTGTGTTTCTGCATTTATTAGTTTAGCGTGAAGCACAGACATCATGTCTGGTGTTTCTGCAACTCCTGATCTCACTTTAAACACACACACAGGCGCTCTTCTTTTCCCATACAAGGCAAGAGTTTATGTGAGTGGAAGGTCACAGCGGGAGAGACAAGTCTAGCATGTTAAAGTGAACTCAAGCTCATCAGCAAACCACACACAACTCAATGCAATCCACTCGCACAGAGCAACTTTGTTCTTTCATCTGCCTCTCTTTCATTACAAAGTATTTTTAGTTTAAAGTGTATTGATGACAGCCTCCTTTGTTCTGTAGAAGCTTACGGTGGAGCGTCAGCGCCTCTAGTGGACAAACTAACACACTGCAGCACAGACTTACACTCAACTTATTACAAAACACTAAACTTTACTCAGAGAGTTTGCTTTTGAAATCTGTCATAAAGTTTACGCTTACATGTCACTGAAATGTTTCAGATGGAAAAGAAGAAAAACGCTTCTTTGTGGAATGGATTTAGTGTCTTGCAGCAACTAGTGAAGAATCTGTTACTTTTAAAATGCAAGCTTTGCTCTATTTCAACATCCCAAGAATCGAATTTGAAACGGCTAAGTGTTTCATTACACACTTTTAAGCACACACAAGCACATTTCCAAGAATGTCTCTCCTCTTGAGAGAAAGGGAATGTACTTGTCAGCAAGTACACACACTCTCCATACTTCAGTAATCTAATAGACAACGAACTCTGTGGCTGCAAGAATGCTGGGAGTTTGACACAAAGAAAGAATGAGAAGAAAGGGGGGCAGATGCTGGAGAGAGACAGAAAGAGAGCAGGTGGTCGTTGTTCGGGGGTTTACATGTAAAACACAGCAGCAGCTGATGAGAGACGCCGTCCCTTTAAACTTTAAATGTCCATGATTGTGAGTGTGTGCGCACGGGGAGTTTCCAGGGCTCTGGTTGCTGAGGGTAACCTCGAGCTGAAAGGGGCCCTTCATCCTGTTTTTGTATGGAAAGGAAGGAATGAGAGCGGAGAGAATGAGGGGGAGCGGAGGGGTGACTCAGTGCCAGATGGCAGGGTGTGGTGTGAGGGGGGCGGGGTGGACCCACAGGAAATGGGAGGGTCAGAAAGAAGGGGGACGGACTGTGGGTGGGGTTTGGAGATTGCTCACTTGCGCTCCCCTGGTGCATGAACAGTGCAACTGCAGGGTAAAAAAAAAAATGAAATTGGTAAATATTGCATAAAATAACAACCAAAGAGTTACAAAAAAAGAATACTATTGTACAATATTCATATTCTTTTTTGTATATATATAAAAGTAAAAATTTTCATTAAAATGACTTTTGTGAATGTCATTGTCTTACCAGCATCTAAAGACTAAAAGTGTGTCAACATTTACTAAAATATCTAATAAAATCATTTAAACTGTACCATTGTTTTTTGTAGTCTAAAATATTTTATTTACCCTGGTAAATCTATGATACAAATATGTCTCAATAATAAAATATATTAAATAAAACAAAAAAACTCAGTTGACAGTTAACTATGCTTATCTTGTACAGTTAGATACAAAACAGTAAATATAATTTGATTTTTTATAATTTAATTCTAAAAACAGTAATAACCAGAAAATAAGACATATATAGTGAACAATCAGAACAAGATAATTATTTTTTTTAACACATACTCAGTTCTTAGTTATATAGCTTATCTTGTATAATACTTATAATAATTGAATAATAAGAGAATCATTGGTTAATTTTTTTTTTCATATTTCATAAAAAAAAATTATGAATAAAGGAAAGCATACATTAAATGTTCATTCTATTTTGTAAATAACTGTATAAATCTATTTGTGGTGTCATACTGCCATCTATTGGAGCAACTGTGAACTGCATCATTTCACTTCTAAACATTTAGATTGATTTATTACAGAATAAATAATTTAGAATTTATTACAATTAACAACTGACTAGAGTTCACCAACAGGAAAAAATGTCTAGCATGAGATTTCAAATTTTCCTCACACACAGACTTGTTTAATTCAATTAAAGTGTGTAATTACATTTAATGGTCTGCCAAAGGATGGAGAGTAAGTGAGATAAAGTTGTTTCTGGCATTTAAATATTAATGCATTTTCTTGACTGTGACATTGGCACTAAGTGACCTCAGGAGAGAAAGAGAGTGTGTGTGTGTGTGTCCTCAGCTTCTCTGGCCATGAGGGTCTGCAGCAGTGACGCACAAACACAATACGACCTGAATTACTGATCAGACACAAACACACACGCACACACACACACAGTGGTTGAACACAATCATATTTTAACTCCCAGGAATGTGAGGATAGATTAGGAACGCACATACACACACAGTGTAATGATTTTAAATCAACGCTCCATCCGCTCACACACAGACCCACGTCAAGATTTACTACAGCAATTACAGCAACCTAATTACACACACGCGCGCACACACACACACGCCAGTGTAATAAGTGAAACTGGTCTATGACTCAGTCAATCTGTCCCACCTTCACAGCTCAGAGCTCCAGGGAGCCTGCAGGACACACACACACACACACACACACACACACACACAGGATGTTGAGAAGTTAATAAGATGCTGAGGTGACTGTGTGCACAAATATGAAGGTCACACACACACACACACACACACACACACACACACACACACACACACAGAAGGAGCAAATCACATCGATCCACATCTGTGCAAAAACAAACACACATTTCAATAAACAATTAAAACACACAGATACACACATTCAATGACATCAATAACAGATCTATGCAACAGGATCAGTGAGAACGCAGCAGAAATGCGAGTGTCTGTGTGTGTATGTTAATAGATCAGTGTGTATTTCCAACATGTAATTACACACACTGACAGCTGCTACAACTTACACTTCATCAATGTCACTGTTTGTGTGAAATGGAAAGTCTAGCGTGACGTTTGATAAAAACACTGCCCTCTAGTGACTGAACGAGGGAAGGAGTATAAAACATTCATTTTAAAAAAAGCATTTAAATAAAGCAGTCAAACTTCAAAATCAAAAGTTATTATCAAACCATTAACTATGACTTTTGCCTCACTAAACACTAAACCTCATTAAAGTGTGCTGCATAGTAAGGTTGTTAAGTTTAGGCATTGTGTAGGATTAAGGAAGTAGAATATAGCCATGAAGAGTATAAATATGCTTTATAAGAATTAATAAACATTCAATATACATTCTTTACTGTCACTAATTTAATGCATTGGTAGGTTTCTTAAATAAAATATATTATATATATTTTTTTTTTTAAACAACAGTAATAAATAAATAAATAATAAAATAAAAAAAGTTTTTTCCCCCTGCTGTGCCAAGACTGTGAACTGTGACGTCAAAACCAAACTATCATGCAACTGTTGTGTTCACACACACACACACACACACACACACAAAGGCCTAGAGATATCAAACACACACACACACACACAAAGGCCTAGAGATATCAAACACACACACACACACACAGATCATCTTCAAACTCTGTATCTGTGTTTGTTCTTTTTAACATGCTCTGTCTCTCATTCTCTGCTTTGGGCGAGACTTCAGGCATCTGATCCAAGCAGCAAAACCAAACAGAAATGCCAACAAACACACGCACACATTCATACACTGTACACAATCACAAGAGACCAGCTCAGGGTTTGCCCTACAGAAACCCAGAACAACATGATATCTGCTTCTCTCTCCCTCACACAAATCAAATGTCACTTCAAGGAGACTGTAAGTGTGTGCGCACGCAGAGTCGGACGCAAGATTTCCAATCCGAGACAACCAAAAAAGTCTTAAAGAGACAGTAACATAAAAAACAATGACTGTCAGAGAACACAAAACACAATATTTATCGGAAAGTTCCTGCTGCTTTTTTTCCATATAACAACATAACGACGCAATTCATAGTTTTAGGTGATCTGTCCCTTTAAATAAATCACGTCACGGTGTGTCATAAAGTCACACAGTCTCTTTTTGTGATGTTCTCGGTCCGAGACGCACTCACACACACAGCCAGCATGCCGTCAGCCAGCTCCTAAGGGTCTCGCTGTGATGGTTTGGTTTGTTTGACCTCTTTCTGTGCTGGAGTTCACAGTGGACCATCCAATTAAAGACACCAGCGCCGCAGACACTCACACAACCTTCAGAAGCACATTATCTCTTATTCTGTCTTTCTCTGTCCATCCTCGAGGGATCTGGCCTCCTTCACTGGCCATAAAGGATAAGAATATCACTATTCTACTGGAGAGAAAAGAAAAGAGAAAGAGCCCTTCTTGGCTAAACAGACCGTCACGCACATCCGCTGTATCATATGATGGATTAAACAGGATATTTCTGCCAAAAATGTCATGATTTATTCACTCCCATGTCGTTTTAGTTCCATTTGCCTTTTATTATGTGGAACAAAAATGATTTTTTAATAGAATATCCTGATGATTTTATAAACAAAATTCTTAAGACAGACACACAATGCTCTTTAAATAGGTTCAAGACATTTAAATTATTTATTTTTATTTAGAATATAAGTTTGTGTTAACCAAAGCTTGCTTAAAAAAACTATTATTTGGAAAATATTATCGCTATTTAAATAATATTTTTTTTCTGAAGCTGAAATAGTAGAGACCGATGCTAGCAACCGCAAAAGGTAAAATGTAGTATAAAACAAATACAGAGGCAACCTCATCAGCAGAAACGTGTGTGTGCGATAGCTGTAGGTTTAATTTCGCCCCTGTCAACTCATCAGAGCGGAAGACAAACCCACCATGATTTCTGACCAGGCCAAGCCAAGGGTGTGTAGAAAACATCATGCACGCATGCATATAGTACACGTGTTCAAACACACATACACACACACATGCCTCTAGAAGCACTAGAAGGATGCAGTCATTTATTTCATGAACATGTTATTCACGTTTAACCAAACACACATCCGCACATCTGAGCATCTGTCAATCAGATACTTTAAAACATCAGCAGAAACACTCGCTGGGGTCGTGCTCATGTGTGTGTGTGTAAACTAGTTTAGGACTGGTTAATCTGCTCAATATAGTTCAGGTTAAAAGAGAGACAGATGTTATATTCTTAAGATCTACAGGGAAACCAATGATTGAAGTAAAATACAGCAGCTGCTCTCAAACACACACACACACACACATCAAATCAAATGCGAGATCCTCTTTTCAAGGATTAGGAAATTACAAACATGCTGAAAAACAATAGAAATGCTAAAGAAATTCTGGCAAAATTCTAATTTTGTGCATCAATAACTTTTATATTAGCATATAATAACAATAAGGTATTTACACCTTTTTTCCTCCTTTTAATAATACTAGTAGTAGAAGCTGGTTTAATCGGTTTTCATAGCAAGCCAGCTCCCTTAGTATTTTCATAATGAGTAACAAGAGTATAAACTAAATAAATAACTCTAGGTAAACTGCTTAAATAGATTGAAGGCTGACCATGTTAAAAAAAAAAAAAAAAATTAAATGATGTGAATCCTGTTACAAATTTCTTTTTCTTTGATTATCAAACACTTGGAAGAGCATTTGCTGTTTGATAACAGTTAAAAATAACAGATAATTTGCTTATTTATTTATATCATTTACTTAAATGCAATATATAATTTACAAATGTTATAAAAATAAATATATTAATATAAATATGATTTAATTATTCAATTCTATACAGGTTTATCATCATTAACTAAACAAAATTTAATAGTCAAACTGAACCCCCCCCCCAAAAAAAACAAAAAAATTAAAAACCTTACACTTACTTGAAAAAACTACTAAAAAAGAACCAACATCAACTTTAAATATTTAGAAACTTGAAAGTTGCAGAGGTAGCATTTGTCATCATTATTTAGTCTAACTTAAAATCTAATTAATTAGAATGATATGCATTTAATAGGTCAAATACTAAAAAAATGTCAAAACAGTTGCTAAAACTGTAAATATGAAGCAAAATCTGAATATAGCATTTAAAGTTCTAATAACTAAGAAACTGTTTTTATAATGGTATATCATTGATCTCTATTGGAATTCTAATGAAGAATGGAGACTGTACTTCTAACTAAAATGTGATATAATCTCAAGTTGCTCTAACTAGACTGATAACTGAATAAAACAAATAAAATTGAAAAAACAATAATGCTACCTCATACCATTACGGCTGGCTGTATCTTCTTACTCTTAAAGAAACCCACAAACACGAATGAGACTGTGTGTTTCTCCTGAGAGCGAGATCTGACCCTGATATGGGCACACACTGACTCTGATACTGTGCTGAAGGTGTGTGAACTACAGCTGTGCGCCTCATGTTGCCCGTCCGTGAGCTGTGTGTGTTGTGAGCCGTTACACACGGGTGACGCACAACTCTCTCACACACACACACACTGTCAGCTTCACTCACCCGCTGAAATGAAAATCAGTGAGAGCTGACAGCTTTATAAAACTTTAAACCTGCAGCTAACCACTCTAAACACACACACACTCGGAAGCAGTCAAACGTGAGAGCTCGAGATGGAAAGAGTTGAAGCAGAAACACATAAAACCGAAGAGAAACCGTCAGACACACACACACACACACACACACACACACACACACTCGAGTGGAGAGCTCTAAAAGTAATGACTCTCTCTCCGTGCCACTTGTTTTCACACTTGGTGTGTGTCACACTTGATTCAGGGGTCTGAGAGCGACACGCAAGAGTTTGACTTCAAGGTGAACGCTTCAAATTATTTTGGACACCTTCAAATTTTAGGAATGTGCTATTCAATTTTTTGTTTTAAAATATTTTTACAGGAGATAGTGACAATTGTAATTGTTCCATTTCAAATAAACGCTCCATTGATAATTAGAAATTTCTGAAGGATCATGTGACACTCACACTGAAAATTCTGTTTTCTATCATAGGAAAAAGAGTTATATTAAATTGTCATAATATTACACACTAATAGGCGTTCCTAAGTAATTCTAATAAAATAAAAGCAGCTATGGCAAGCTCAAAAGACATCAGTCAAAATCATAAAAAAATACTGTATCTCACCAAACCAGACGTTTTTGAACAGCAGTGTATATTGTGATATAACACCTAAATATTGTTGCATGTTTTATGAAATATTTTAATACACTGAAACATAAAACAATCATTTTACATATATATTTGTTTACACGTGTGTGTGCGCTGTGTTTATTTATTATGTACATATAAATAAAAACACATGCATGTGTATATTTAAAAAAATAAATACATTTTTATATAATACAAATTATATGAATATAAACATACACTTGTAAAATAATTTAAATATTATTCAAAATATATACTGTATGTGTGTGTCGTTACAAAATAAATATGCAAAGTACGCATACATATATTATGTAAACATATCTAATTATTAATATACTATAAATTAAAATGCAGTTGTTCAACACCAAAATAGACTAAATGATTTAAAATGAATAATAATAAAATAATTAAAAAACTTAGGCCCCACCCACAGTGAAATCTCATTGGTCCATAATCCCACTCAACATGAACTCGTATTAAAAGTGCTGTCTGGCTGTCTTTTCACTTTTTCTTTTGGTTATTATTTATGGTTCACTCACAAGAGAGCTTAAGTTCAGCTCTATTCAAGAACAAAACACCCTCTTTCTCTGAGTTCTGGACAAGAAAAGGACATTGAGTAAGTGTATGAGGGAGGCAGTGGTCTGTTAATTAACAGTCACTCCATATCGTGGTTCTAACGAGGTCACTCTAATGAGGTCACAGGCAGGGGGTGGAGCTACAGTCTTTCCTCAAGAGGACACACACACAGTAGAACAAATCAAACACATGTATTCACTAGTACACTAAAAATACATGATGAAAAACACAAACACATGCAGGAGAGAAAGAGAAGGTGACTTTGGCTGGTAATTGGAAACACATACAAGCGTCTCTCTCTTTGTCTGCTTCTTTCTCTTGTTTCTGTCTCTCTCTCTCTCTCTCTAATGCTTTTCCTCCCTCTCCACTCCATCTCTCTCTCTCTTTACCTCCTACAGTTTCTCCTCCACTCACCAACACCTCCGTCTCTCTGATTATATTTTTGACAGCAGTGCCACACAAGACTGACTTGAAAAATGAAGGAAAAAAGACCACACACACACACTTTATCCTTCTGAACTGTATCTGTGTTTGTGTGTATGTGTTTTTACAGGCTTTATAAAGCAAGACAGAACATTTCAACACCATCAGTGTGGACGCCATCACAATGACGCATCTGAGACAGGAACAAGAATACACCGCCGTGTGTGTGTGTGTTTGTGTGTGTGTGTGAGACAGAGAGAGACGTGGGCCCAGTGTGCACAATTAAGACTGAAATACTCAATGTCCTTGGGAGCCGAAACCACAGCTGAGATGATTCACCAGACGGAGAAAGACATACAACAACAACAACAGAGAGAAAGAGAGGGGGAGAGATGATAAAATAAGGAAAGACTGAACTAATGAATGACTAAAAATAATGAACAAGCAGAAAAAATGCATGGACACAGCAAGAACAAGCAAACAAAAAACAAAGAGAATGAAAGAAATAAGGAAAACACAACACAACACTGACTGAAAGATGAGCTACACTTTACAAACACACAAAATATAAAGCATTTTATAGAAATACCATCAAGATTTGTCTATTCAAGGAGAGACCTTTTTTTCATGCACCTGGGTTGTTTTTTTCAGACTAGTGGAAAGAAACATCCAAAATACACTGTTAAGTGCTTCTTTTATAGCACTTTATCTATTTGTGTCAATAGATTTCAATTACAATTCATATTTTTAAAGGACGTTTTCTCAAAAGGAGTTTTCTTCTCCTACACTTAGTCACACATCCCCACTTTAGCAGCACTAGCACACACCAAATTATGTTTTTATTCTGGTCTACATCCTGAAGGTTTTTACAAAGAGATTTGTTCATATTTAATTTGGCTGATTATATAAAACATTTGAACTCCTCCCAAAATTGTTGAAAATACTGTTTTAATAAATCAGGTGATAACTAAGTTTTTTTTTTTTTACCCTCTTCACCTGCAGCGTCTAACATTAAGATTATAAATTGTAAGACGTTTCAAAATGTTTTACATTAAATTACCAAACAAACAATAAAAGCACAGTTTAAATATAACTGTGCAAAAACAAACAACAACAAAAAAAGACAGACCGACATGAGGAGTTTAATCAGTGATCTGAAGGGACTCAATAATGATACGCCTGACAGGAAATGTCAACAGATAGAAAGACGGAGAGAATAACAGTGGAGGGACAGAGAGGAAAAAGGAGGGATAAACAAACACGCAGCGTGAAGGAGAATCCATCGAACAAACGACTGGAGATGAGCGTTTATAGCAGCAACAAAAATATAGATGATTACAATCAATCCCAGCATGCACTGCCCTTCATGTGACCTTCACACACACGCAGATGAAATCTACAATTACTCCAGAGGTTTTCATGAGGGTGTTACGCTAATGTCAGAGAAATGCACATGGAAACGGAAACAAGGTGAAGAACAAATGAAAAAATGGATATGAGAGAGAGAGGGAATGACTGGAGGTCAACAAATCTGACAGACTGTCTGATAGACACAAGTGGATTATGAACACACGCGCACACACACACACACACACACACAAAGCTGGATTAATAAGAGAGTATTAAGGATATACAAACAGAAAGACTTATAATAATCTTATTTCTGCATGTTAAATCATGTCAACATGTGTCATGTCACAACAGACATGGACTGAGCATCTTCTCATGCTACACTGAGATTCTCCATCACTCTGACAGATGAGCAGGGTTTCACCAACCTCTGAATTCTAACAAAAACATCACTAATCGTATTTGATAAGACTTGGATACTCCATTTTTGCTTGATTACATTTTACAATACAAGTTGTCAATTGAAAATATATGTTTGTCATGTTTGAGTATTATTATTATCATAATCATCAATAATAATAATAATAATAATGTTATTATTGTTTTGTATATTTCAATTAAATCAAGACTATAAATTGTAAATAATAATATTTCAAATTAAATTGTAATACCTGAATTATATGGTATAAATAAATACATGAAAATAACTGAAAATGATTAAAATAAAATAAAAGTATATTTCAATGTAAAAAATATAAAAAGATAAAATGACATTTTTACAATGCTTAATTAAAAAAATAAAACATGAAATTAATTACCTGAATATAAATAATAATATAAATAATACAAAAAACATTACAATCAAAACAATTAAAATGTAACTATTTTAATTACTTAAATAATCCAACAAATACTTTATATTACAATTTTAATTAAATCCAAGTATTTTAGTTATGAAAATCAGGAATTACACAAACTACTCTCATTTAATTGAACACCATAAAATATCTGAAATACTTGAACTTAAATTATTTTCTATATTTTAATTGCTTTAGAATAAACACATTTGTTGCAATTTTATATTTAAGAATTATTTTTGAATGTATTTGAATATAAATATGTACATTCATTTCCATTTGCTTATTTTTGTTACATTTTGCATTATTATTAAATAATAATAATAATAATAATAATAATGATAATAATAATATAAAAAAAAAAAAAAAAAAATAATAAAGTAAAGTAAACTTTACCTTGCAATTGTTGATAGGGTTTTAAATTGAAATTAAAAAAAAATTTTTTTTTAATTAAATTAACATTAAAGTGCTGGAGAAGTACTATTAATATAATCAACAGTGACTGTCCTAACAAAGGATCTTCAAGCGTACCCCACAGAAGGACAAACGGCAGCTCAGTCTGCAATTCACAGCATACAACCTGTTACTGTCGTACACGATGGCGGCGCTTTCACATCACATGGCATTTAGAAGAAATATTCATTTGAGAAATCATTTCCAGAGTTTATTTTAGTCACTGTCCACACTCTTCTACACATGAAAGAGCTCTCTCTCTCTCTCTCTCTCTGAATTACCAGTAATTGTGGCGATGGTGGTAGACGGCTATAAAAGTGTAATTTGTTCTTTTCTTTTTCTTTCTCTTTCCATCTGAAAGCTCGGCTCTCCTCCCACCAGCAATCTGTGGACACGGGAATGATGACGGTAGTGTGGGTGAAACTCTTCCTCTCACAACTATTAGTTCACCCTTTCACTGCTGTGAATCTCAGAGGAACAATGTCTGGAGGTGTGTGTGTGTGTGTGTGAGCGCTAAAAATAATCACACACTCGCACTCAACCTCCTGCCGAGAGTCTGTAGTCGTTCGAGGACTAAAGGTCTGATCAACAGCTAATTACTGCCATCAGAGCGGACCCTACAATTAACACCCACCTCGCTTAGAGATGGGAGCGGGGAGTCAGAGGTGATGTTCAGAGCGCAGCGCCACATACGGGTCATTGCCGTCCTCACGCTCTCATACTCTCTGATACTAACTTTCTGCAAGATTTGATGTGTTAATCAATAGCATTGTGCAGTCTCAAACACGCTGGCACATAATTATGCCTTCGGAAAGATCACCAGCTTGACAGATTTTTAGTTATGAATCCACAAGGCAAATTTAATTCTGATATTTCGAAAAATTTATTTTCAATTATAAGTAACAGCATCACCATCTTAAGATCTAAAAAGACACTAAAACAACCCCTCCTCTCAAAAGAAAAAAAAAGTACTTAAAAATAAAATAAACATTGACCAAAACCAAGTCAAATAGAAGTATAAAAGAAGTTATGCAATTTTTTTTCCTCATTTTATTTCAGCTAGTTTTTTTTTTTGTGTGCAAAAAAATTCAAGGGATAGTTCACCTAGAAATGAAAATCCTGCCAATAATTTCTCATCCTCATGTCATTCCAAACCCCTAAGACTTTCATTCATCTTCAGAACACAAATGAAGATAATTTTGATGCATTCCAAGAGCTCTCTGGTCCTAACACGCAAGGTTCCTGACATGATCAAGGCTCAGAAACATTAGAAGGAAATCATTCAAATAATACATGTGACATCAGGGGCTACAATGTATGCAACGCATGTACGCGCATGCGATGTTTGCATTATTTATGCAAACAATATATCCACATACAAACGTTGCACACATTGTTTACATATGTGATACTCTCTAAAATGGCATTATAGGGTGATGCAGGAGACAAATTAAAAAATAAAGTCGTTATTTTGGTTTTCTTTGCTTTGTAAAATTAGGGTTGAACCACTGATGATTTTCTATACTTTAATTACTTTAGAATAAACACATTTGTTGCAATTTTATATTTAAGAATTATTTTTTAAAAATTGTGAATTTTCATGTATTTGAATATAAATATGTACATTCATTTCCATTTGCTTATTTTTGTTACATTTTACATTATTATTATTAAATATAATAATAATAATTCAATAATAATGAAAATAATAAAACCATGATAATTATAATAATATAAAAATTAAAATAAAATAATAATATAATATAATATAATATAATAAAAAACAAAATAAAATAAAAAACAAAAATTAAATAAAATAAAAAACAAAAACAAAATAAAATAAATAAAATAAAATAAAAAATAAAAAACAAAAATAAAATAAAATAAAATAAAATAAAAAACAAAAATAAAATAAAATAAAAAAATAAAATAAAATAAAATAAACTTTACCTTGCAATTATTGATAGGGTTTTAAATTGAAATTTCAATAAAAAAAAAAACCAAATTAAAATAACATTAAAGTGCTGGTGAAGGAGACAAATTAAAAAATGAAGTCGTTATTTTGGTTTTCTTTGCTTTGTAAATTTAGGGTTGAACCACTGATGTAACAGATGAAATGATCTCCTTGCTGTGTTTTTGAGCCTTGATCCATGCTGTCTATGGGAGGGTCTGAAAGCTCTCAGAATGCATCAAAAACATCTTAATTTGTTCTCCAAAAACGAACCAATGTCTTAAAGGCTTGCAACGACATGAGGGTGAGTAATTATTGACAGAATTTTACATTTTGGGTGAAAAATATGCAATAAACACTGAATAATGCTTTCACTAATAGTTTTTATTATACAGTTCTGAGAGAGTGTGAGAAAGAGAGAGAGAGAGAGAGAGAGAGAGAGAGAGAGAGAGAGTGTGCGAGAGAGAGAGAGAGAGAGAGAGAGATGTTTGGTGACAGTTAGCTGTTGTCTCTAAAGCACTTTTACATTTGCACATGGCCAGAGAACATGTGTTACTCAAACCAGCCTGTATTATTCATAGTCTGCCTGAACAGCGCATGATGATGGTTTTAATGGAGCTTATGCATTTACACACGTTTACAAAGAGAGAGAGCGCGAGAGAGTGGGAGAGGGAGAGGGAGAGGGAGAGGGAGAGGGAG
>JAUCMU010000026.1:4951490-4966120 GCA_032275025.1 Enteromius treurensis | reverse complement strand
GGGAGAGGGAGAGGGAGGGGGAGAGGGAGAGGGAGAGGGAGAGAGAGAGAGAGAGAGAGAGAGAGAGAGAGAGAGAGAACTGAATTCAGAATCTGATCCATTAAAAGCTCATTAAGATCATCCAGCACTAACGACAGACATCAGTCACTCCATCCCAGACTGAAAAAAAAAAAAAAAAGTCTCCAGGTCTTCAAAATAAAAAATTGGAGTGAGAGACTCCATTTTGATGATAAACTTGAATCCATAATTGTGATTGAAACGGCAGTAAGCGTTAAAGAGAATCTCAGTGTGATTCTAATGCATGATTCGCAATTTTTATGCAGACTCGTTTTGCTTTTGAGCAGTGCAGATACAAAGAGATGGAAAGAACTTGTGATACATTGGGTGTGTGTGTGTGTGTGGTTGAGTGTCTGTTTCAGCACCAACAGGCTGATTCTGAGGCAAAATAACTGCAGGCAAAAGCTGCCCTCAATACACTAACACACACACAAGCGCACACACACATAAGCAAAATAGTTTTATCCGGAGACAGTTTCTATTGCCTAACTCTAAAAAAAAACTAAGGCTCAGAATTAACTTCTTGCATTTTAATATCACTGTTTAGTATATTCATTTAGTTTATTGCATTATAAGGAAAGTTGGCAAAATAATGCAACTCTGGCTTGATAATGCAATTCAAAGCCACACACACAAAACACTTCTTATGATATACTGTAGCACTGAAGTCAGCAGAAAACACGGGAAATGCACTTTAAGCTCTTTATCAACATTTTTTTGCAACAGACTTTAGTGAAGAAGCATAACAATGGAATCAAGCATGTCTGTGTGCTAATTAGACCTCTAGTTCTCAATAGTCAACTGATTTTGCACTGGGTGGTTGCCGGGGCACTGATGCAGTTGCTATGCATTTATTAAGGTGTTCTGGGTGGGTTCTGGGTTATTCTTCTGTGTAAGGCTTACCAGTACCATTTTAGGGTGTTTTGTGTGGTTGCATAGCAACTGCATCAGAGCTCTAGCATTTATTAAGTGTTCTGGGTAGTTGGGTTACTTCACTTGTGTACAACGGTCTAGCATCATTTTAGGGTGTTAGGTGTGGTTGTTAGGGAACTTATGGCATTGCTAAGATGATCTAGGTGGTTGCTAGGGCTTTGCTGTGCATTCATTAAGGTGTTATTTGGTTATTCACTTGTGTAAAACTCACTAACAACCGTTCAGGGTGTTGTGTGGGGTTGCCAAGGCTTTGCTACGTGGTTCCTAATAACCTGGGAGGTTAATAGGGTGTTGCTGTGCAGTTATTATGCTCTATTTGATTCATAGGCAATTCACCCATGTTAAACCCAGAGCCATTGAGAATCAGAGTTGCGACACACTTTGATCCCGCCATCGTGTGGTTCAAGGAGCTCTCAATAGTTAAAACAACTCCGCGCTGTCAATATGTTTGAATGGATTTAAGTAGGACAGACAGCAGTTTCAATATATTGGCAGCAATTTCTAGTGATTTTTAACATCATGTGCATTGATTGTATATTGATAACTATGCTAACGACGTTTTATTTAATGATACCCACATCTGAGTACTATTTTATGACATTCATGTATAAGTGAATGTTAAAAAAGGTCTGCAAATATGAAACTGAACCCAATAATGAATTCAGGGAAACTCTTTCTTATACTGCTTTAATGGGCAGTCTCCACTGAAACTAATTCAGCTTCCTACAAGGAGAGAAAGATTGCAGGAAGACTAAACTTATAAATTGTGATAACTAGCATCTGGTTATGATCGCTATTGTAGTGTTTCTCACCCTATCAAACTCTAAATATAGCATAACTGCCTATTATCTAAACATAAACATTAACTATAATGCGTTTCATAAAATACAGCTACTGGGTAGATAGAGGTAAAATAATGTGTTAAAATCCCAAAAGCAGCTGTAATTTATGCAGATTTATGGCAAATTTATGTAACTTTATGGTTCCTATGGAAGGTTACTAGGGTAATGAGCCAGTTGCTAACATGGTCTGGGTGGTTATGAGGGCGAGGTTGCAAAGGTGTCTGGTTGCATCGCCGGCTTACAGATATGAAAAACATATCTATAGAAAGCAAAATCTCCACTTTTAGTTGGACCATTTCAAATGGAAAACAAATAAAATCGCAGATTATGCAATCCAGAAATTGTTAAAAAATTAATGCAACCTCTTCCCTGACAAATTCATAATAATTACTTCTGTCGGTGTGCAGTGGCAAGATTTATGTGCGCTTATTAGGCTATGTAGGAAGTTAAAGGTTCATTCAAATTAATTTAATGGTTTATCAATAAATGTGCGATTAGTCGACTAATGCTTAACATGAACTACTACTAGTTGACCGGAAAAAATTTAGTCAGGGGCATCCCTTGAAAAAAGCATTGCAAAACACTGTAGAATAACATGATTTAACAACCAATAGAACGAATAAGATGTTAAGAGTATAGAGTTTAAGAAACACACATCAGGTGGCAAGAAGACGCTTTTACTCAAGAGATTTCACATTACTAAAGACATCATCATAACAGCCTGTCAAAACCATCAAGTCGATCCGCACCTGTCACACAAACACAGACTACAAACAGGTTCATGCCACACACACACACACTCTCTCAGGGGGTGTTAGATTGGAGTGAGTGATGGTCAGAATGCAGGGAGAAGCAGATAATGAAGCAGAGAGCGAGACCGATTCTCTCAAAGGGACAGGAGAGACAGACAGACAGAGTGTGTGTGTGTGTGTGTGTGTGTGTGTGTGTGTGTGTGTGTGTGTGTAGTTCCACAGCAAATTTGCAGGTTTGAGGCCCGAGGGTTTGATATAATGAGACTCTCTGATACACACACACACACACACACACACTTGAAATATTCACTCTAACATTCACTCTGAGTTCACACCTTACAACCTCACACACTTGCCTAAAATATTAACACACACAGCTAATGAAAGAGACGGAAGCACCTCACACAGACTCGTATGAGAGCTCATGTGATGTGGGAGGACATCTTCAACATTTTCCCAATCAATAAGGTTTGATATATATACACATATATATATACTACAAAGCACAGGTATTGTTGCTACGCAGTGGCTAACAAACTCTAACTGCTGGCTAAAGTGTTTGCTTGTGCACAATTTATTAGAACAACACTAGGGTATTGTGTGTGGTTGCCAGGGAGTTGCTATGCGGTTGCTAAGATGTTTGTCACTGAAAAAATAAATTGCACCATTCTAGGGTGTTGTATATGGTTGCCAGGGTTTTTTCTATGTAGGTGTGAGGTGGGGTGGCCAAGGCATTGCTATGTGCTTGCTAAGATAATCTTTGTGGTTACTAGAGTGTTGCTGCGCAGTTGCTAAGATTCAGTTGGCTAGGATGTTTGCTTAAGTGGATTTTACTAGAACAATGCCAATCGCTAAGATGTTCTGGGGTTGTGGGTAGCTGTCAGGGCATTGCGGGTCTTTCTTTTTTTTTGCGTATAGCACTGTCTACACTAGGGGTAGACTGATTATCTGTGTCGATATTTATGAATATCTGTTTCATCATTTTTAAAACGATTTGTCCATAAAATAATTTTTAATAATCTTTATCAGCCCTGAAAAACATATCGGGCGATACCTTGTCCACAACGCTTTAAAAGTATCCTCAACCACAGATGGATGGGTTCGACACATGCACAATACCACCTAGGGAACTTGTTTGGTGTCAACATTCAGCTCACTCCTGTGCTGTTGAACACAGAGACCATCCGCATGCAGCCTAATGTCTGTGACCCTGCAAACTGACTATGTTTCGTATCCAAAGAATGTTGAGACAAAACCAGGTGAGTCCCCAATTTGTAATGAGTATGTGTTGAACCTGTCCTTCTGCAGTCAAACACAGCTGAAGATAGTTGTGTGGATGTCCCCTGGATACCTCTGATGCAGAAAATTGCATCACGCAAACTGTGCATGGACCATATTGGAACGTGGGTGGCCCAAGTATACTTTGGGCTTAAAGGCAAAAATAAAATCCAGTCTGCAATGTAATCCAGCTATTAAACAAGTTTTAGAGCAAGTGAGAGAGTCAACTCATGGATGAAGGCAATCAGATGACAGAAAAAAAGTCCTAATTAATCCAGATGAGAGGGATTATCAGCTCTGATTCCACACTGATGGTAGAACCCTGGAGCCCAGCGGAGAGTCCGTCAGACGGCACAGCACTCCATGAGCCTTATAATGAGATAACTGCAGACCAGAGACAAACATGAGATCCAGAGCCAATGTGACACTTCAGTGCTCAAGAACAGCACTCAAAGGGACTGAGACTTAACACACCAACACACACAAGCAGACCAGAGATGGCACTAATTCTTCACACTTGAACATCTCATGGATGAACTGTAATCTCTGGTTCTGAATTATTGGCCACTAGATTTTGAGAGCAGCTTTGAAATTTAAGAGTATACCAGAGGGAGTTTTGCATATCAGGGTCCCAAAACTGTACTCTTACAAGCTGATAGTGCCTCATAATGTAAATACTTTAAAGACTGTTAAATAAAAAATATATATATAATATAATAAAATATAATAATAACTAAACGCTTGAATAATGACTGCTGAAATGTTGGCTATGCATCACAGGAATAAATAACTCTTTCAAACTCACCGAAACAGAGAATAGTTCAAAATATTGTTTTGTAATGAGTATTGCTGGTTTTACTGTACTTTTGATCAACTAAATATACGCTAAGTGAGTATAAGAATCATATATATATAAGAAACATTATGAACTTACCACAGATTTGTACACTTAAAACCATCATTTATAAATATACATGTATTTTGAAATCGGGTTTACTGGCATACAGGCTTAGATGGCAAGTAAATACTGCAAATGACGTAATCTTACTTTAAATTAGTAATGGTGCCAATTATAGTCAGTTCGACACACACGGGGGAACAAACAATTATAAAGAAACTTCCTCTGTCTCATTCAGGCTACTTTGAATTCAAACAACGTTCTCTGGAGTCGAGTGCTGAAAGAATGCATGAACTCTCCTCTGTCTGTCCGTCCCGCAGGGAGACTGGAGACAGAGATGGAGGGCTGTCAGGAGAGGATGCATTAACAGGCTTCATCTTGTGCCTGTATCTCAGGAAACGACTCTACACACTCTGCTCTAAGTGACATGAAGTATTCAGAAAGCCTTGTGTCGCTGCTCTGTGCACATTTCGCCCCTGATTCTCAATGGGCCTGTGTGTTATTGTGGTAGCTTGGTGCTAAAATGCTGCCTCTATCTCTTTCCGAGAGGCTCATGGGAACTCAGAAAGGTATGAGATGGTGATAAAGGCAGAGAAACGGCCCCTGATCTCTCATTCCATTTTGCGCTCCATCGCACTGCGTTTGTGTGTCGCAGGAAGTAGAGCTCCAAATCAGGACGAGCAATTGCACGTAGAACGGATGTCGCACACGACAATGAGAACCGCGTTCCACGTTAACATACACGGACAGTCATCTCTCCTTCCACACGACTCCCTCCCTCCCTCCGTCTTTATATTTTCTTATCTGTCACTTCTACACACTTTCATCTCGGCGACCGAGATTCTTTTTCTCTTCCGTCACTTTCAATCGAAGTCTGTCGCTTTGATTGCGCCCGCTCTCCCAGCGTCTGCTCACCGATCAAACACAACGGCAGCATTAAAGAGAGGGGGAAAAAACGCACTTTGTGAATGCATGAGTTAATTAAAATTCAAAGATCGCTGTTAATTAAGCAAGTAAAGGCTGAGAGCGGAAAACATGTCAGCCATGATGACCCAGGGAAGACAAGAATACCGAACGCTGCAATGTACAACACAGCATTTACAGAACTGACAAAACAAGCAGAACGAAAGTTTGCTGAGAGAGTTTGATCATATAAAATGAACAAACGAACAAGAGGATGGATGGATGGATGTATAAAATGAACAAACGAACAAGAGGATGGATGGATGGATGGATGGATGTATAAAATGAACAAACGAACAAGAGGATGGATGGATGGATGTATAAAATGAACAAACAAACAAGAGGATGGATGGATGGATGGATAAAATGAACAAACGAACAAGAGGATGGATGGATGGATGTATAAAGTGAACAAACAAACAAGAGGATGGATGGATGGATGTATAAAATGAACAAACAAACAAGAGGATTGATGGATGGATGGATGTAAAAAATTAACAAACAAACAAGAGGATGGATGGATGGATGTAAAAAGTGAACAAACAAACAAGAGGATGGATGGATGGATGGATAAAATGAACAAACAAGAGGATGGATGGATGGATGGATATAAAAAATGAACAAACAAACAAGATGATGGATGGATAAAATGGACAAACAAGAGGATGGATGAAAATATTGTAACAAATGTCATGCCAATAAAGCAAGAGAGACAGACAGAGAGAGACAAGCAAATGGACAGGAATAGAGGAATCCGGTTGGGATGAATGGAAGAAGTGATCGTGATAGAGAGACAGACAGACAGATGCGGTTGAACAGAAAGATAGATGAAAACGAGAAGTGTGTCATGAATAATTGAGCAGAAACAGAGGTTGGGTTTTTAGATATAAATGTAAAAGTGGTGTTAGCAGAAGCCCGTCTCACTCTCCCTGTATTTTTAATAGGCGCTCTTTAAATATTCAGAGCTGCGGGGGTGGGGGGGGGAGTGCAGGTTAAAGAACCTGAAAATGGACAAAATGAATGAATGTCTGCAGGGAATCTCTCAAGGACTGCATTAAGAGCCAAAGCTGCTCTGATTAGAGCCCAGACAAATGGAGTCGTAATATCCAGGAAGAATAATTCACAGAGAGAGAGAAAGAGAGGAAAGGTGACATATTAAAGAGAAGAAATGAAAGGAGAACAAGCTACTGGGTGAAGGAGAAATGATGAATGTTAGCGGATGAAATTGGGAAAAGGAAAACGAGAGAAAGAGGTCATGGAAATGAGACGAGGGGGGAACAACAACACGCATTTCCATGCAACAACAGAAGCATGGTGAAAAATTAAACGTGCCTGCAGGAAAAACAGGACTCAAAGACACACGCACACACAAACGCAAAGTAGGACTCCAGGAATTAACACACACCCTTGTGCTTTAAAGGTCGTAAATTAAGGTCAGTTTGAAATGTAAGATGCTTTAAATACCACGACTGTTAAAATGTCACTTCATCAACGCTCGCTAACAAAGAGCGCTTCTTCACGCACGAATTGTTCAAAGATCCTGCAAATCGGACTGAACCGTACGCTCAACTGAACAATGAGCGTTTCATAAAACTTCATAAAACAAACTCAGAGTGCTGATGTAAAATTTAATCAGAATAAATTGGAAAAGTGTCTTTAGGTGAAAGAGCCGAACGCGAGTTCCTACGAAACGCTGTTTGATTTAGAACCTACTTTCCAAGGGTCTGACATCTTCAATTCGGCGAGAGTTTTCTTCCGAGGTTCAGAGTGCGTAATTCTTTTTTGTCTGTTTGGGCCTGAAGCAAGAGTCAGACACCATAATCAGCGATTAAAACGGAAAAATAATATGAAAATTCTGAGAGAGAGAGGAACAGCATGCTGCTATCAGCTTTAGGCGCGGGGCTTTAATTTCTTTGAAAATGCAAATTAGCTTCACTGCGTGTGTGCAAGCCTGTTCCCTGTGTGCGTGCGTGTGTGTGTGTGTGTAAAGTACAGTATAACTCTCCAACTTTGATGATTTTTGATAATACGAAGCAAAAAATCTCTGATAAACTTGCAGCCGTGTCATCTCGCTCAGCTTAATTTAATTGCACAAGCGTAAACGGCCCCAGATCCCCGCTTTTCTGCCGCGATAAGAGCACGCGTGTGAGTTCTGATATCTTGTCATCTGTATCTTTGAAGACGCATCTCTCTGTGGTTTTTGCCAGTTATTAGAAGCATCAAACGCTCGCGACATAAAATGTGAGCTTAACGCCTGTGGGGTTCCGCAGTTAATGCGGTAAAAAAAATAATAAAAAATCGAATTAAAAACAATCTCGGTCTTCAATCAGCGCTGCATGTTTGTGTGCATTTTTCAATATTCTCGTTCTCTCGCCTCCTGGAAGAGGAAAACGTCACTATGTGATGTTTTTATATCGGAGATGTCAAATAAATGCCGAAACGTGTATATTTGTATTGTGCGGCACACTGGGTTATGTTTATACGATGCCAAATAACTGTTAAAATAGTTTTCTTTAATTGAAATAAAGCAGAATATCAGATGAAAACCTTTAACGAAGATTTTAATGGAGATAAGATATGTTGCCCTGACTATTTGGAGTTACTAAATTACTAAAACTAAAATTGAAAAAAAAAAAAAAAAAAAAAAAAAAAAAAAAAAAGGAGCAGCTAAAATTATTCTAATTTAAATGAAAAACTGAAAATACACCAATTACAAACTGAACTAAAATGACAAACTGATACTTTTAAGATAAATACTAACGTGAAATAAATGTAAAGCTAAATTATTTGACATCTAATAAACATCTAATAGAAAAAGACAAAAGCTAAAATTAAAATATACAAAAACTAATACAAATATAAGTTGAGGAACTTAAATTGCTAAAGCTAAAAAAAATTAACTACATAGAATTATTGAAACAATAAAATAATACAAAATGACAAAAACAAAACATATTAAAATTACTTCATTTCAAACTAAAACAAAAACCAAAAGTTAATGTTTATTGAAAAGTAAGTTGAATTGTATTTACTAAAAGAAAACTAAAAGTAAATAAAAAGTTAAACAATATTTCTAAAAAAAATAAAATAAAAAAAACAGCTAATTGAAAAAAAAAAAAGCCTTGATAAGTTGAAAATTACAAACAAAAAAGAATAAATAAAAGCTAAAGGAAAATACTTTCAAAAACATTAAATTAAATTAAAGTTATGAAAACTTTAAAGTTAAATAGTAAAAATAAAAAAAAACATTATTAAAAATAAACATAACCAATGTAAATCAAAATACTAAAATGCAAAACAAAAATAAACTTAAAATAAAAAAACAAAAATACAAATAATAGCTAAATGGACGTTGAAAATAGTCTATAATTAAAATGAAAATTATTAAAGCTAATTTAAAAATTAAATTGAACTAAAACTGAAAAAGCTATACAGACATAAAAAAAAAAGTATATACACAAATAAAAGCTAATCCTAAATATAAAAAAATACATGAATAATACTAATAAATTATAAAGGTAGGTAGGTACTTTCTTTAGGATTGACAGTAAGAAACCTTGAAAATTGTGGGGATGCAAGGTCTCTTGTCTTCAATCAATGCTGCATGTTTGTGTGCATTTGCTCTCTTGCCTGCGGAGGAGGAAAATGCAACCACGCGACGCTTTAATATTTGAGATGTCAAATAAACGCCAAGACACGAACATTTCTCTCCATTGTGCGGCACACTGGGTCATGTTCAAACAACGCCATATGTTTGAGTGCATATGGCAAGAGACGCAAACACGCGATCTGTTGCTCGCTACTGCTTCAGAAGGTAGGTCGCATGCGGGGCATGTGATTTATCTGTTTTCACAGTTCTTTGCCTATTTACCAGCGCTTCTCCAAATCCCCATTAGAAATCTGCTTCTCCCTCTGCATCCTCCTAAAAGGGGATAAGAATTTGAATTTACAAAAGAACACACTTCCTCTCTCTCTCCGGAGCTCGTTTAAAAAGTGGCTAATCTTCCAAAGATAAAGCGCAGATTAAAGCGCGCTAAAACGTATCTGCGACTCCAGCGAACGTGCTGCATTTGAATGCAAACGAATGCTGGAACGGAGAAACGGCGGCGGCACAAAGGCGCAGACGGCTTGCTCGATAATCTGTCGCATTTGGCAGAGCCGGTGAGGCCAATGAACAGATGTGTTTGAGCGTGATAAAGAAGGTTTAAATGTGCAAACCGGCGCGTTATGCAACCCTGATGAGAGAAGAAGGTCAGAAATGGCCCGCAAAGAGGCTTAGAAGAACCAAACTTCACCTTTCAGAAAAGAGACGGGCACCTTAACGCATTAAACAGAGCCGTGTGCACAAATGCTGTTTCTAGAAAGCATTGAACGTACATGCACATAATGCCTCGATCGTATAAACACATTATGAGGCCCATCAAGCAACAGCAAACAGTTTCAAAAACACGACCAGACTCACACAGAATACTGAAGTAAAGGGAACAACACAAGTGGATAGTGGGTATCTGGAGGAGGAGATCTCAGCTCTCGTGTTAGTGGCCTGTGCATTAACCTCAGCCAGAATAAAAGAGGCAGATTATGCATCCGCTCGAATTCTCTGCACACTGCAAAAACACAGAAAAGATCATTCATCCGCACATATTCATCCATTAGAACTTCAAAACCAAGTTCATTTCATTAGTGCTGTTTGCCAAGCCAGCCATCATTTCATGGGTTATTTGAACAAACCCCTCACACTTTGTACTCAGATTTGGTGCACAACGTTTTGTGCTATATACATGAACCGTACCTACAACTGTGTGGTTCGTTTAAATTTTTCACCTTTAAAACCTAAGCTGTTAAAATGGTTTTCTGAAAACCGAACCAGAAACAAAAGAAAACAAACACTGGGAAAAAATGCTTTTTAAGGTAAGTGGTTGCAAACTATTTATTTTAGCTATATTTAAGCAAATTGATTTACATTAAAGTTACCCAACTAAATTTGTCTATTTAAATGTAGATAAAATAATTTGATTGCAAAATAGTTCATTCAATGAATGATTTCCCCCCCCCCCAGTGTATATTAGAGGAAAAACTTATATAAACGAATATCTCATATAATTCGAATTTATTCAGACACAATAGAACTTAGGGTTAAAAGTAGTTAGAATTACTTAAACTGAATTAACTAAAGCATAATATAAATAATTAGAAAAAGCAAATAAAACCATGAACTAAAGCAAATTGAAAACTGAAAATTAAATAACAGCTAAATAAAAAGAAGTTGAAGCAGTAAAATTAATAAAAGCAAAAAAAAAAGCAAAAAAAAAAAAAAAAAGCGATTCGATAAAAATGGCAAAAACACATAAAACCTTATAAATTGAAAAAAATTATATATATATATATATACATATATACACATACTAGTAAACCAGTAAAAGAAAACAACATTTCTAAAACACTGAAATAAAGCTAACGCTAAACACAAACTAGCACAATTAAATATTTAATGGAAAACATTAACATAAAACTAATTTCTATTATTAATAATTACTATACTAGTATAGCACCGTGTCCTAACTACACAGACACAACAGGATTCCAGCGAAAAGCAATCTGGTTGTCCACAGCAGACAATCAGCCAATCAGAAGCGTGTGTGGGCGGTCTCAAACTATATTAAACCTTTTGAATATTATTAAATGCACATACTAAGAGACTAATATGGAATAAGCTTTGCTTTTTAATTCCCAGTATTAACGTACATCTAGGGCTGCATAATTATTGCTAAAATGTGAGTTGTGATTTTTCTCCATGGGAATTAAGATCACAATTCTCTCACACGGTTCTCATTTTTTAAACTAAAATTTACTGCACTCAAGTACAGAAATAGAATAGTTTCTAAAACTGAAATATTGTTTGTCGCCATGGCGGGTAGTTAGTACAAAAACCATCTGGCGACACTACTCAGAACTCCTTAGCAGCAGCAAGCAACTTCCTGGAAACCAACTACAACAAACAACACTGACCAACACCCAGAGCACCACAGAAGAGTTCAGATTTGTATAAATCCAGTTCTTTTAATAGAAATTCAATTACCAATGTGAAATCTGACTTATATTAATATTAAACAAACACACTTGTTCAACATTAACAGCATTCATTTCAAGCAGGGAGAAAATTCATTTTTTTCTCTCAAGACACTGGCAGTAATTTGCTCTCCCCGAGACGCTGCTTATCATTTATAGAAATTATTATAGTTTTCGCAGCTATTTTCCCGTTTTTCCATCACCAGAAGGTTCCACAAATCTCAAATCCAGGTATCAAATCCAACTTAAGTGCTTCATAACTGCAAACAAGTTTCTCCCTCTGTTACTTAATAAACTTTAAATGGTGATAAACATAACATAATTAATTTTACAACATTAAGACATTTTTCTACATCAAATTACTTTCCATACCTCATTTCAAAACGAAGACACAGATGTATTGCTTTATTTCAAGGAACAAATATTAAATATTAAACAAATATTTAATATTTAAATATTAAAAAAATAAAATACAACTTTAAATGAAAAATAGAAATGAAATGATGTTGCTTTGTCAAATTAAAGCACTAAAATTATTTTTATAAAATATTTTGAATAAAACAAACTGAAAGAAAAGAACAGTGGGTATGGAAAGTATTCAGACCCCCTTAAATGATTTTAGCAAATGGCTGCAATATAACAAAAAGTGACAAATGTAAGGTCCTTTTTTCCCCTCATCAATGTACACACAGCACCCCATATTGACAGAAAAACACAGAATTGTTGACATTTTTGCAGATTTATAAAAAAAGAAAAAGTGAAATATCTCATGGTCCTAAGTATTCAGACCCTTTGCTCTGTATTTAGTAGAAGCACCCTTTTGATCGAATGAAGCCGTGAGTCTTTTTGGGAAAGATACAAGTTTTTCACTCCTGGATTTGGGGTAAACGTTGGTGGACATTTATTTTTAGTTCTCTCCAGAGATGCTCAGTTGGGTTTAAGTCAGGGCTCTGGCTGGGCCGTTCTAGAACAGTCACAGAGTTGTCACAGTGATCTTTGGGTTCTTCTTTACCTCTCTCACCAAGGCTCTTCTCCCCCAATAGCTCAGTTTGGCTGGACGGCCAGCTCTAGGAAGGGTTCTGCGCGTCCCAAACATCTTCCATTTAAGGATTATAGAGGCCACTGTGAGTACCTTAAGTGCAGCAGAAATGTTTGTGTAACCTTGGCCAGATCTGTGCCATGCCACAATCCTGTCTCTGAGCTCTTCAGGCAGTTCCTTTGACCTCATGATTCTCATTTGCTCTGACATGCATTGTGAGCTGTAAGGTCTTATATAGACAGGTGTGTGGCTTTCCTGATCAAGTCCAATCAGTATAATCAAACACAGCTGCACTCAAATGAAGCTGTAGAACCATCTCAAGGATGATCAGAAGAAATGGACAGCACCTGAGTTAAATATATGAGTGTCACACCAGTTTTTCTTTTTTAATAAAAAGAATTAAATTTTTTTTTAAAATGTCAACAATTCTGTGTTTTTCTGTCAATATGGGGTGCTGTGTGTACATTAATGAGGAAAAAAAACGAACTTGAATGATTTTAACAAATGGCTGCAATAAAACAATGAGTGAAACATTCAAGAGGGTTTGAATACTTTCTTTACCCACTGTACATCAAGCATTGTATTTTATGTGAACTGGAGGAAAAACAGTAACACTGCACAATTTTTTTTATATCAGTTAATGCATTACATAACATGAACAATAAGTATATTATTGGTAATGTAATTTCATATAAAAAAATTACATTCATGTTATTTCACACTGTATTAACTAATTTAATCTATTTTTGATCCTAAAAAATCTATTCAATATTGAGACTAAAATTAGCTCAGATGAATAAATGATGCAGCAATATTGTTCAATGTTAGTTTATCATAACCAATGTTTTTAAATGTTAAATTCAAATTGTAAAGTGTTACTGGAGAGTCTTTTAAATCTCATCTCCAAAAGTGTAAGAAAATCCTATTTTCATCTTTTTCATTATCAGTTATAATAAGAAAAAAACAAAACGTATGAATGCCAGATAACCAGATGGAGAGAAGAGATTGATGTAGAAGAATAAAATGGCAGGAAGAACATTTTGAAGATATTACCGAAAGTCCTTTTATTTTGGATAGGCCGGTCAAGAGCAATTTCCTACATCCCACCAGCTGAGCCACACAAAACGGCCTCCAATATAAGTGAACGACAGACTCTGAGGGACTGTAAAGCAGCAGTTAATGGCACAAAACCAATGCCGAGATAAGAACAGAGCGTACAAACACACATGCTCATATCAGCGCACTTCAGGGAACCTCTGGGTTTATGAGGACATTAAGACCTGACTTTATATCTGGGCTTCTGGGAATGGTTGAAGCAGGTGGTCTATTCTGTAGACTGTTTTATGAAGGACACATTAAGATTGAGACCCTTATAGACAAACACAGCAGACGAGGGATGTGAGGGCTTGTGTGTTCCAGCAGCCCGTGAGGACCAAAACAAGAACGTATTAAGAGAATTTTATGAAGGATTTAGACATGACTGTCTTCTGGGGACAAGAAAGATGTGGACAGTGTGTACCAGAACAAACTCATAAAAAACATGTTCAGGTTTATTTATTAATAAATAAATAAAAACTAATACCGTTTTTTGAATGTAATAAAGCAATAATTATCAATAAATCCAAATAATAACCAACAAGCAATAAAAAACAAGGTGCATAAATCAATGCATATTTACGCTGTATAATTAAATATATTTTACTTTTATATATATATATATATATATATATATATATATATATAAAAAAAAAAAAAAAAAAAAAAAAAAAAATATATATATATATATATTTAAATAAAAA
>JAUCMU010000026.1:4940573-4951390 GCA_032275025.1 Enteromius treurensis | reverse complement strand
CGAGTTCGGATCATGTTCTCACCACAAACGAACCGCTCCAGTGTTCGTTTGAAAGCGTACCGAGACCACCTCTTCAAAGAGGTCTCGGTACGCTTTTTTGGTCCGCTTTTGGTGCGATTGTTACATTCACACCTGCCCAAACCAACCGCACCAAGTAGGAAAACGAACTCTAGTGCGATTCAACCGAACTAAATGAGGCAGGTGTGAAAGCAACCCAAAACCGCGATACAAACCGAACCGTGGGCCCACCCCTACACATAACTATAGACTGAACGCATGATTCACTAATCACATTAGACCCTTTTCACAAACTCTGGTTTTTGTGCTGTACACACAGAGACAACAACATTATGTTTTTTTTACCTTGAAATTAGTTCAGGCCTCAGCATTTGTGATTTCAGGTCAGCGAAATACGTTGTTGTAAAAGAAACAGCCAAGGCGCGTTAAAACATTTTCTCTTTTAGTTTAAAAATTGTGTTGTATAAATGCCCTTTAATTGATCTAGATTTATAGTATCAGTCACCATATTCACTTGATTATCACCAAAATCCCAAAAGATTATAATCAGATTTTAATCAGATATTGTTTAATATTTAAGTGCATCCCTACACTTACGATTTTATCTAGGCCAGTCAACATATTAATAGTGAATTATTAACATTATTGGTCAAAACTAAAATAATCTGTATGTGTTCAAGAGTCCACAAATTCAAAATGTGGATTTTTTTTTTTTTAAGCAGACCACGGGAGTCCAAACGCTGTGAAAGAGGAAGGACTCATGATGGCTGAATGAATCCAAAATGTGTTTGTAATGAGCATAAGTTTCATTCATTTTAAAATGAGACCCTGAATCTGCAACCTACACCATAGTTTGGGATGAAACGGTTAACAATCCAAAACAGCCTAAATAAACACCAATGCAACGGTCTCATGGCGGCCTGACATTTCAGAGTCATATTAGGCACTAATTCTGGTTTACCAGGCCCTAGTTCCAGCGCTGAAAAATGTAGAATCAGCATTCCTTAAATATCCATGACACAGTGGCTGACCTCCACGTGAGTCCAGTCACAATCTGCTCCATCTACTGCAGTCAGGTTGAGCAACAAGGTTTGCGATCAATGCTGCGAGGAGTGTCTCAGTGAAGCCTCTAGCCCAAACGGACAAAGAACTAATAAATTGGTCTGCTCTGAATTCATATCTATTCATGTCATTGCTCTTAATGTCACGGTCACGTCACCATGAATACGGAAAAGTCTTGAGTCACACTTCCTGCTTCTTAAAACGGCTTTCAAAACTGAAGCTCGTGTGAAACTCTACCTTGCCAGGCTGCTCATCTAAGTCAAAAAGTCATGTTGCCCAATATAAACAGTAGCTTACAATAATACAAAACTGTAACACTTTATAATACGGTTCACTAGTTAGCCGAGGAATCGTTTCAGCCCTACTAAATGTTTAGGAATTGAGTTATCTGAGCGAAGCGATTCACTAAAAATCACTTAAAGTCAATAAAATAATCCACATTTTTCAAAGCCACATGTACAACTGCATTCCTGCACAATTACTGAGACACGGCTATGCTCCTGAAAAAATTAAGATAGCTGAGCATTTAAAGAAACCGCTTTAAGTGAACTATGCCTCTTAATCTACCTGTGGACTTGTTTAAGCACCAGGCTTGGCTCCGGTCAGATAAAGCTACAGCTTGTGCAACCAATCGATGGCAGGCACCTGTGGAACAGCAAAGAAGTGCAAACTAAGAGGAAGGTGAAGACGCAGATGTTTGTGCTTTCCCCTCTGGTGTCACTCAAGCCATTACGTCGGTCGATAACCCCCGAACACCGAACGCAGAGGCAAAACACCCAGCATGTAATGTAGTTTATCCAAGGAGGAGGAGTAGATAAGCGTCCTCCCAAGATCATTATGGCCTTTTAATGACTGTTTCTGCAGCCTGCTGACCGAAGCCATCTGTACACTACAGGCTAGTCTCCAGAGGACCGCCATGGGCTCAGAGGAAGGGAATGTAACGGCTCACAAGGCCAACCCGTGATCCAAGAACAACCTCTGAATTACTTCACCTATTGAAACCTTAAAACTATGTGCCAAGGCTTCTGAGAGCAGACCGAGTCCAACTGGATTCTCTCGTTGCCATCGGCGTGTCAGTTTGATATCACAGCGGCTAATCTGAGCCCGTTTCCACCACAGAATAAAAACATTAAAAAGGGAAATTTATGACTCTTCATTTCACAGCACTGACCTTTTTCCCCCAGAATTGCAAGACAGAAACTCTGAATGCTCATATGTCATCTCACATTAGTACATCAAAGCCTGCAACCCCTTCAGTCGCGATTTATCCACAATACAGCACTGCCTTTATGCTTTTATAAAACGGTTACCATAAAATAAAAAAATATATTTAAACCTAAATATGCATTAAATGCAGTCCTTCCGCTAAAAATAGTTCCTGACAGCAACAGTAACGCAAGAAAAACGCCTCTTATCTTCTCCTAAATAATTATCAGCTGCATATATATATATATATATATATGATACTTTCTCACACACGCATGCATCTGCTTATCTCCAAGCATGACAAAATTTCTATTTTTGTCTGACTAAACAGTCTGATTGGCGGCACAGCGCGAGTAGGGATGCTCATTTCGGTTGTTTCTCGTAACCGACGCTCGTTCAACGATTATTAACCGTTAACTGACAACATTATTTTAAATGAGAATTAAATTCAATTGAATTCTAAAGGATAAGCGTCTGTGACCCGTTAAAAATAGTAATATTAATATCAACGATGGCAACGTCCACAAAACTAAGTCTAACCATTTCTGACATGACAGGAGTCCAATCGAGACGCCAGTTCTTTCATCAAACCTTTATTAACCGACAGCAGCTTTACGCAGAGAGCGGCGCATTTGAATCGCGCACAGAACACAAAACTGACGAGAGGGCTCCGGCGGAAAACTGACGGGATCTAATAAAAAAAAAACTTTCAGATGACACGCAGCTCATTTCTCCATCACTATAAGTTATATAACACCCGGTAGAAGCGCGTTTGTGCTTCAGAGCGGCTCTCTTCAGAAGTGAATGACGAGTCCTGTTCCGTTCACACAGCGTGTGTGTTCCGCGAACGCGGTTGTAAGTTCTGAACGTTTCCAGGTGAGTTCCGTTACAGAACGCGGTTGTCACTTCCTGTATTAGGACTCAACTGTGTTCTGCTGCTGTGTGAATGTGGCCAGTATAATGAGATTTTATATGAGTAGGTAAATACTGAAATAAATAAATAAATAAATAAAATGACCCTTTAAACCGTTTAATTGATTGTCTTAATCAAACTTCAAATCCGTTGATTAACGGTTAAAATGAGCATCCTTAATTGCAAGCATGATTACGGAGTAAACTGATGGACATATGGACAACCAAAACCATACTGAAACAGAACCCTCAAAGATACAGTAATATTCCCTGCGCATGAGAAACTTTTATTATCAAAATTAAAGATGAAAGATGCAACATTGCACCAGCTGGGGTCACTCATACTTCATTAAATAAACAACAGACATTTAATTTCGCTGAAACACATATTACACGAACAGTTTCACGCTGTATTATTGATTGTTTACGGTTGCTGAGGGTGTTGCTCAGAACAGAAGCCGAACGATTGGGTGAAGCGGTCGTAGCCGTGCTGTATCGTCAATAAAAACACAGTTCCATTCCTGAATTCTGATTGGTCAGCAGCTAACCGCTCTATAAAAAAAAATGTTTAATATAAAAAGTCCTTGCATTTTTTTAAGGTTACATTTCTCAAATCTTTTCTTCTCACAACCGAATAAACATTTGGCAAATTCTGAGTGGATAAACGTGTGAAAAAAGTCAGGATTGTTCAATAAAAAAAAAATTTAATCTAAACTGTGGGATAAAATCCCAAAACAACTTTAATATACTAGTGATAGACCAGACCTTTTGCAACCAAACATACTCGGTCAAAACTGCAAAACACTAAATAAAACAAACTTATGGTTTCAGTTTTTAGTTTTGGAGAGCTGAAATCGTTGAAATCAAGAGTCGTTCAGGCTCCATCTCTAAAGCACACAATGTGATAAAGCTACAACAGGTGAACCAAAAACATTATTATGTCACATTTGTTTGGCTGCAACATTGTGAAGTGGCTTGTTGGCAAACGACTTTACTACAGCTGGTTAAAGATGTATAACATGTTTGTAAAAAAAAAAAAAAAAAAAAAAAAAAAAAAAAAATCTAAAAGAAATTGTCCTAGTAACATTTCCTGTTGCAATTGAGTAACATAAAGGGACATTTCACCCGAAAACTGAAGTTCTGCTTCGCCCTCGTGTTGTCAAAAAGCTTGCATGACTTCATAGCATTTTCATTTTCATGTGAACTACTTCTTTAAAGCTCTGTAGAAACAATCTTTGCTTGCTGGGTGACAAACCTCTGCTGGATAAGACAAAACCTTCGGACTCAAAGTTACAACAAACAGAAAAAGGAACGATGTGCAATAAACCAAGATGCCACAAAGCATTTCCCTATTGACATACAAACAAGGCCGTCCAGTAAAATGGCTCACCCATTTATTTGCAGAGCCAAGTCATTCTGACTACCACTGTTCCTCTCTCCATCAAACATCAAGAACGGAAGCTCTCATCCTAATACAGTATTCAACAGATGACTAAGCGAAAAACTAACTTTTTTTTTTCCCCCCTCAAGAAACCAATGTGCAGAAGTGATGCAATCGGGTCCTCACACGCTGAAGCGAAAGATAAATGCACAAAAAGGTGCACAAAAATTAGCCTTAAGCCAATTCAAATATGAGACCAACTCTAAACTCACTAGTAGCACTTGTGCTAAAAATATAAAATGTAACATAAAATAAAAATGCTTCCTTCCGGCCAGAATTAGCCTGAATTAAGCAGACGTTTTCAGTGCTGCAGACTTTAACGATCACTTAAATTGCGCAACCCATTGAGAAGACGACGAGGTGTCAACATTTACCACAATTCTGCCGATAACGATATATCGATTTTCATGTTTTAATAACTAATTGACTGCACTATAATTACGCAGAATTTTGTGTAGAACTAAATAATAAAAACTCTAATTTATGGTTTAACACAATGCCAGCAACAATAAAAAATAAAACCTCAATTTAACAAACATTTCAAAACAACTACACAGCCATTGTATAAATAAGCGAACAAGTATAACTATTCAAATATAAATATATATATAAATATATATATATGGGATGCAACGGTACAGTGAGCCCACGGTTCGGTTTGTATCACGTGTGTTTTCTGGTCACGGTAACGGTTGGGTTTCGATACATCAATATTACGGTACAGTACAGTATGTGAGCTCTAACAGAGCGGGAGGTCATTTGCCCTTTCTATTCAAGTTATCAAGGTACAGAGACAATATTAAATGTAAAAAAGGTACAGATTAAGTCAAAACACCACTTTTTTTTCTTTTTTAAAAAAGAACACTTATTTTTGCCCTCTTTCAAAAACGGACAAGTGCAGTATAAAGTTAAATATAAACATGAACATTATTCAAATAAATATTAACAGCAACAAGAAAATACTTCAGTTTTCTAAATACACCATCAGAACAAACAACAATAACAAAATGTATCACTAAGTGGTGGCGCTTACTTGCCTCGTCAAGTTCTGGAATAATTTTGCTGCTAAAATGTTAACCAATGCAGCCTGAGGCGGAAACAGAATTGATTCGTTCGTCTCTTGAGTCTTCGGGTTTTCGAGTCGTTCATTCATTACGTGACAGCCCCCTAAGCTTAACCTATGCAGCCTGAGCCGTGCGTGACTGAACGAATCATTCCCACGAGATGACTAGTTCTTCCCGAGTCACATTAAAGATTCGTTCAAAATGAACGAATCGTTCAAGAACAACACATGACTAGTCTTGAGAAGTTCTGACCGTCGCCTGATTGTCTATGCGCTTAATACACAGAAAATGCCCATTTGAATTAAAATGATAGTTTAATGCCTCAAATAGGATACCGATATATTGCGGTTCACATGGGTCTACCGAACCGAACAGGGCGAACCGAACGGTTCGATAAAAAAACAAAAACCGTTTCATCCCTAATATTTTTATAAAAGTTGCCCTAAGACAAGAATTTTGGTTTAAGGCTATGAGACCGCTTTGATGAAAGTTTTGATCCACTTTTTGTTTTTTATCACTTTTATTTTCAAACTCATTAAGTCTTTGTGCTGCTAAGAGTTGTTCATATGCCTGTAACTCAAACTCATGACTTATACCGCTATAATACAGTAAGATCGCCAGCCAGATCCGTGTATGTGTGTGTCCTCTGCTGTCACACTTGTGGCTTTGAGTTTATAACTCTAAGTGCGTCTGGACATCAGGGACTGATATGAGACGAGACCAGCCACGAGAGCGTGTGAGTGTGTGTGTTTGTGCGAGATGATAAAGTAGGTCGCCGTATACATCAGAGGAGTCATGTGTGTGTGTGAGAGCAGAGGTGAGGGGCTGAAGCGGCTGCCGGGAGCCGTGAACGAGATCCTGAGAGACTCGCTGGTCTCCGTGGAGACGGGAAAAGCAGGCCGCCAGCGAGACGAAGAGCAACATTCAAAGACTCGCAACAAGACACACAGAGAAAGCCAATCAATAACACACGCACAGCACAGCCGTGAAACAAACCTCATTCGCTTTTAATCGCAAAAATAGAGGAAAGGCTGCAGGAAAATTAAACCGGCCTCCATCTGCAGACTATAAAAACGCTGCATCCATCAGTCTCTCTCTTTCGGTGCGTGTGTGTAATTGGACAGGTTCAGTCATCAAAACTCAAACCGCTCCTTAAAAGCGCCTGAAGATACCTTCACAAGAATCAAAGGGAGGCAATCTACATTTTTATATTTCTCAATGAAATCAAGTGCTGGTGCAAAATGCATTGCTGTGATGCATGATGTCTTTGCCAGGCTGTTGCTATGCGGTTCTGGGTGGTTGCTAGGTGGTCACAAGTCTGTAGATATGGTTCAGGTCTTTCAGTGTGGATCTGTGAGATTTCCCCCCCCCCCCCACTTGTTTTCTGGTCCTGCAGCTGCAAAATGATGCCTGCCTAATCACTTAGCAAAGTAACATCACCTCCTTCCTTAACAATGCACATGATTTTATAAATCATTCATGTTGAGTTAAGTGCTGTAGTTCAATATTTATACATCGCATCCTACCATGGTGTTATTTCATAAAGACACGAGCGACACAAGTCATTTATTTCCATGTTAATCAAACCGAAAACTGTACTTTCACTACAAATAATTCAAAGGTATAACCATAGAAAAGCAGTCACAATACTGGATTTTCTAACTGGACAGTAATACCTTGAGAAAAATCTATATTTGACACCATTTTTGACACCACAAGTCAAACGGTAAGCCTTTATTTTAGGGTCTCTTAACTAGTTGCTTATTAGCATTAGTAGAATATTACAACAACCAACTCTTAATAAGCAGCAAATTATGAATTTCTTGAGAGAAATAGTTTCACTAGTTAATAGTGAATAAGTGTTCCATATTTAAGAACATAGAATTTTAAGTTTAAGTATCTAATAAAAATGTATCTTTTGACCAAAACATTTTCTTATTAGACGCAACTGTGCTTTCAGAGACTTTTGGGTTATTTATTATTCATAAGACAAAAAAATATATTTTTTTAATACAACTATTGTATTATAGAATTCTTTCTCTGATTTTTTAACAGTTAAAGTATTTCTATACCATGTTAGTAATTATTATTATAATAATTTTTTTATTAAATAAACATTTTATATTATTATACACTACTGTTTAAAAGTTTAGGCTCAGCAAGATATACTTTTTTGAAATATTAATGCTTCTATTCAGCAGAGACACATTAAATTGATCAAAAAAAATTGATTTATTTTATAAAATCACATTTTAAAATTACATTTTTATATATTAACACATTTTTAGATTTCTCTCTTTATAATTACAAGACAAATTTATTACTATTACAATTTTTTTCACTACATAAATAAATTAATTTATTATACTGTACAGTAGATATATGGCATGTGCTTTGCCATTACAGGAACAAATAACATTTTTAAAACATATTCAAATAGAAAATTGTATATTTTAATTACTACAATTGCTATAAAATTGTATCGTAATATGTATTTTATAATGCACTGTCTATACTGTGTTCTGAATAAATGCAGCTTTGTTGAATAGAAGAAAGTTATTTCTTAATTGTGACTGCGATTTACAAAATGATGTCAGAGAGAAGAGAACGCCAGAAAGCGTAGTTATCAGTGTATCTCTAGAGCGGAAACGATCTTGGAGAATATTTTTGCTAACACTTGCTAAAAGGACCTGCCACTGGAGTTCAGCGTGAGAATGAGCAACAGTAACAAAAAGAGAGAGGAAGATCATGTGCTCGAGGTCCTGTCGCATTACATCAACAATCAGTGCCGTGACCTCACTGAAGAGGTCATCGACCTGTGACTCCACCGTCAGCACACCAGAGGAGCAGAGGTCAGAGGTCAGCTCTGGCTGTGGGTGGGGTGTGCTCGCTTGGCTGGAGAGAGTGAGATGACTGGAGGAGAGAGAGACAGATACGACTGCAGCCGCCTGTCAGAACAGAACAACAGAATACTGCTCAAGGACGGACAAACACACACGTGCACGCACGCTCGTGCTTTACGGACAGGATCGGACAGATGGAAGATCTGAAAAGGGCAGCATTCATTTACAGTCAGATATCAGAAAAGGTTATCCTACATCAACTCAGACAGCTGGACACGCACACACTCACGCATACACACGGTGCTCAGGTGGTCCTGAGGAAAACAGCTGCCAAAGATGACATTTCAAGGTTTCGTATTCCATATTCAAAACAGAAAAAAATCCTGAGTGTGTGTGTGTGAGTGAGTGAGAGAGAGAGCAGCGGATGCATGACAACATCACACTCTTTGAAGGTCATTTGCTGAAGGGCGAAGTCACATACACAGACTTAAAAACCCTCACACACACACACACATCTTGTTAAAGTTGACAGTGCTGTATATCGTATCAGATATAAATATGCAGTAAAACTGTAAAGGCCAGTCATAGAGGACAAAGAGCAGGTGGCACGAAACACACACACACACACACCTGACACTTGCTTCTTGCTCATTTCTAATTCATGAGGAGCTTTTGCATACAGTCACCGAAAATATGACATCCGGGTGAATCTCATGAAACCCTTCAAGATCATGTGCAGGTCATATTTCACTCCAAAATATCAAGGAAAATAGGAAACAATCATTTGCTGAAAGAAGAAGCTACTTTTAGGGCCATTAGGATGATTTGCACTGTGCTGTTTGTAATATTTTTTTGCACTTTTTTCCAGAAGTTTGATGTGCTCACTTTTTGTTTTATGTTCTCCAGTTGCTCAATTATCAATTAATATTGTACTGTGTAAAAGATATGCAGTACATCTACAGAAATTCACTGCATTTATAAGTCAGGGTGGCAACTACTGCTGACTTCGATTAAACAAAAGAAACCAATGTATGAATTATTAAATATAATAACATATTTTTTAATTCAAAATAAATAATTAAATATCCAATTAAGTGATCAACAATAATCCACAATCCTTCTCTAAATAATACAAAAATTTTTCCAACATATCAAGAAATAAACAACAAAACTTAGTGTTCAAATATGTTTCATGCGCTATAATGTTATAATACTACATAAACAAAATATGGTAATTTAATCACAACCAAGTATGAAAGTTAAAAAAATTATAATAATGGTTATTTTTTGCCATTATGAGAGGACAGTGTACTTGACTACAATGCAACAAATCTTAATGGTGCTAAATGTGGCTTCATTTCTTTGTTAAAGAGTTCATGTTGTTGTTTTTCTTTTAGTTTTGGGCTGAATTGTGGACACTTTTTCATGAGATTCACCCTCTCCTGCAGTAAACACACACACACACACGTGTCTCTGTCATCAAACTCAGCACTGGTCCTGATGTTGCGCTCTACACTGTATTCTGTCATCCAAGTTTGGCCCAGAGTCTCGCAATGAAAGTCTCAGCCGACACACACACACACACACAGATGCTCAAGCACAGGGCAAGGGCTGTCTCTTACCTTTAGAGGCTGTGTTGAGTAAGACAGACAGAGAAGAGAGAGACACACAGGTTTAATGTGTGACAGGGTGTGTGTGTGAGAAGTGACTGGAGGATGGCTCATCTACTCACTCTTGGTCTGGGTGGAGAAGGTCAGGGTGAGTTTGGCAAACAGCTCCTTGTTCTCAAAGCGATCCTCTTTCGCCTTCACCCAGAAACTGCCTTCAGACAGATCCTCCGGTGCAATCTACAGCATAAAACACTCATCAGCACCTTTATCCTCTACATTTACAGTCATCAGTCATCCAATCAACACCTGTGATCCATCAATCCTATGTGTTCAATTCATATGCAACTTGTTTATTCATCCATCTTAAATAAGTGTAATACTTTCTCAAAATGTCAAGAAATAGAGGACCAAAGACCTACAGTATTAGGAATTATTTCTATACTATTATAGTATTTTATGTAAGGGATAATGTACAGGCAGCCGGTAGTTATCGCAGAAATAAGCCCCGGCAGTGTGATCAGGTCTTGTATCACGCTGAAGGGGCTTATTTCGCGATGGCTGCCTGTACATTATCCCGCTTATTACACGGCTACTTGCCACATAAGGAAAAAAACTGGACATGAATATGAATTTGAAACATTTTATTGGCATATTTGTTTTA
>JAUCMU010000026.1:4927156-4940473 GCA_032275025.1 Enteromius treurensis | reverse complement strand
ATTATTCGAAAAGAACGAACCTGCAAAAGTCTCAACTGACCAATCAGAATCAAGCATTCCAGAGAGCCGTGTAATAAAATAGTATAAGTAACACTGTAGTACAGTATACGGACTAATTCTCATAACTAACTAGGGGCTAATTAGCATGCATGTCATTAGCTGTTTCTTGGTACTAGTTTACTATATTTTAAATCCCTTCAACCTTCCCAATGCCTAAACGTATCTACCTTACTAACATTAATAAGTAGCAAATTAGGAGTTAAAAAAAAAACGGAGTATTTTGAATTAGCTCAAAAAGCCATTTTGAAAAGTTGTAATTTTATTTTGTAAATTTTTTTTTTGTCCTTTTGTGGTTTTTAACTGTTATCTATTTTTTTATTTACAGTTTTAATTTCATTTTTACTTTTAAGTTTCATATTTCTTTTGTGTGCTTGTGTCATTTTTATCTACTGTACATCTATCCAAATTTGTCATTCAAATCTATTTATCCATCCTTCGATCTACCTATCCTTCTATTATCCATCCATCCCTTTAATCTATTTACATTATACATCATTTTCTTTTATCATTTCTGATCAAGTTGTTTTTTTTTTTAGCTCAACTTTTCAGCTTCGTTTCAATAAAACTATTTTGATTTCATTTGGTTGACAATAACAACACTGCAAGAGACACAACGAATCAAATTAAATTCTTCATCAGCATGAGATCAAACCTGACCACAACTGACCACGTAGAACAGTTCTAGTTCTAAAATCTGATTGGACGACTCACATTTTCAGCTGCTGTGATTGGCCGATACACACAAACACCTGTGATGTGCATCAGTTGAGCTCCGTATTAACTCTGTTTTGCAACCATAGACATTGCACACTTAAGCTAATGACACGCAATGAAGGAACGTTTTTGCCTGATTATTACTGTTAATACATTTATGCATTGACATTGTGCCTGACAACATCCCGTCCAGTCAGCTTATTGCTTTAACGCGCCCCTGGTATCGGGACAATATCATTAAGCAGACGCCGCTGATACGATCATACGGTTCAAATGTGTTCCTTTTTCATTTATAGACGCCGCGCTGACTAATGGACCGTAGTTTGTGATTCTGGAGTCCGGGGCTTTACTTCACCCCATTCGAGAAGATGAAACGCCACCGAGCGCTTTCTCACAGTCTCAACTCATAACCTCATTTATACAGAAGAAAAACGCTGCAAGTCTTGGGAGTAAAATGAGTTTAAAAGCGGCGAACAGGCTGTCAGGATATGAGCGCTGCTCCTCTGACTAACCGCCTTCAGACACCAACCAAAGACAGAATGAGAAATGTAGAACACGGATTAGAGGAAGACAGAATATGATAATAGACAGAGAATAAAAGAGGGGGAAACTCATTAAAACGGATCCCGATTTTACGCACAAAGGAGAGAAAGGCGACACAGTCCCAATGCACGCTGGGACGACCAGACTAAAAAAAAAAAAAAAAACATCCGCAGCCTCTGTAATTCTTTCACTCTCTGGCTGCTAATGCACATCGCGCAAACCTTTCTAACGTCCATCATTCTGTCTTTTATGGTCGTGTGGCTACGTTATCTAACACGGCTAAGCCATATAGTAGGGGAAAAAATATGAATATATCTTGATTTATGCATGTAGACTACCGTTCAAAAGTTTTCAAAGGATTGTGTGAAAGAAATTAATACTTTTACCCAACAAATCTGCATTCAATTAAACTAAAGTGACGGTAAAGACATTTAGAATGCTACAAAAAGACTTCTATTTCAAATAAATGCTGTTCTTTTGAACTTTCTAGTCAAAGAATGCTGAGAAACGAATTGCATCACTATTTCTACAAAAACTAAACATGAAGCAGAGCCCTGTTTTGAACATCGATAATGCTTCTTGAGCAGCAGATCAGAATATTAGAATGAAGGCTCTTGTGACCCTGAAGATGATAGTAACGTTAAATTACATTTAAAAATGCATAACAACAGAAAACTTTTGAATAGTGGTGTATTTGAAATGGACTAAAACATGCTTTCCCCCAAATCAGAGTAATGATTATTTCAACCAACAACCACTGCAGTCAATCAGATTCGAAATATGAAGGAAAATGTAGAAAAAAATAAAAACCAACACCACACTTTTGGACTGGATGAACAAGAAAGAATAATTCATCCATTTCATTTATGTGCACCTTCACAAAGGCAAAAAAAAAGCTTTATTTTGTGCTCAGTGACTAATTGTTGTGTTTATTTTGATGTTTGTGTTTCGATTATTGTCCCATTGGAAGACCCAACCGCGGCCCATTATAAGATTTCTTTAACAGAGTCAGTCAGTTTTAGATTTGTTATCTGTTGATATTTGATGAATCCATGACGCCATGTGTCCAAACAAGATGTCCAGGACCTCCAGCAGAAAAATAGGCCCACGACAGCAGAAATATATTTTATTCTGATCATAGAAGCCAGTCCCATTTGTAGTTCCAGTCCTGTCTGACAACTGAACATGCTGGAGATTGTTTTTGGATGAGCGAGGAGAATTTTTCTTAAACCCCCCTGAACAACATGTGCTGATGTAGGGGCTGTTTGACTATTAAAAGTTTTCTGACCCTGAGACTCAACTATTTTCTGCAGATCTCCAGCTGGGATCCTTGGAGAGTCTTTAGTCTCTCAAACTCTATTTCTCGCTTATACAAGAATTTTTTTTTTGTTTTGTTTTCCATTATAATTTTTGTGTTATAATTATTTGTTAGTTTTCTTTGTACTTGTATTACTTACATTTTATTAAGAAAGATTTTTTTTTTTTAATTGATATTTAAAAATCCACCCATAAGGCTCCATTCTCTTGTTTTGGTTAATTGTACACTTTTAGCATTTTGTTAAGTTGTGTGTTATATATATATATATATACATACATACATACATACATACATACATACACGCACAACTTAACAAAATGCTAAAAATAAAATAAAAACATTTTATATAATGTTATAGATAAAAAATAAATAAAAATAATAATATATATATATATATATATATATATTTATAATTTTATTTTTATTTTTTTGGGTGTGTGTGATCTATAACATTATATAGAACAGTTTTTTATTTTATTTATTTTATTTCAGTTATAATTTTAGTACCTTAAGTGTATAAAATGCTAAATGTTGCTTTGACAACTACCTGAAATACACACAAAAATGTAACTTATTTTATTTTAAATTAAATGCTATTTCATTGTTGTTTTTATTTAAATAATTTATTTTTATTTTTATCTATTTTTAATTTTTCAATAATTAATTTTTCAATTTAACAGTATTTTTCAGTATTTGAACTAAAATAAGGTTCCTTTAAATAAGAAACTTTAAACTTTAAAGTTTTATATTATTTTTTTTCCACAAATCCCCAAGGTTTAAACCTAGTACTAGACTTAAAAGAAGTCTTTTAAACTAAAAGAAACTTGCACTGACTGATCTTACAACATGTCAGTGTCTTTGTTTGTCTCAAGATGCATACCAGTAATGCTTTTTCCAAAGGCATATTTATAAAAATTACTTAAAATGTCCTAAATGAACTATAAAATCGAATTCTGGTTTAGGCTAAACCCTCTCTATGAAACAGAGCCTTAATGTTCAAGTTTGAAACAATTATTATAAATAATCAAAATGTTTTTAATTTTACTTAACTATAATACCCCTGCTTATAACACTGTCAAACCAAAGTCCTACTGAAAATATAAAGCCCTCAAGAACAATGCATTGCAATGATGAAGCACCAGTGAATATTTACCATTCACAGTCAGTCAGAGAGAGCATCTTAAATGACTGTCACTAAGTAAGTGCAACATCTTTCCCCTCCATTTCCACTGAAATGTGAAAAGAAACATAAATCTGAGAGGAAAGGATGAGAATAAGATATATATAAGGGGGGAAGCGGAGGAGGCAAAGAGAGGTTAGGACACAGAGACAAGGTACAACCTCTAATGATACAGCAGCATCTAATTACCCTGAGAGAGAGAGAGAGTCAGGGGTGGTGTGAGATAACAAGACTAGTCTGAGAGGATGAGAGAAAAGCGAAAATTTTTTTTAATTTAAATTACAAAAGAATGCTGTCCTTTTTTACCAGCAATTTAATTATCTTTCAGAGACACAGTCAAAAGACACAGGCTTATTAAAAAGCTATTTCACTGACATCCTCAAAGAGCTCTAACCACTGAGACTCTAAACACTCATGAATTCCACTGAAGCCATTAAAGAGTAGCTTTAGGCTAAAAGGAGACAGGACCGTTTTGATGTTTTTACTCTTGTGGAGGGCGAGGAAAAGCCAGAGATGGAAAGAGGGAGAAAGAGAGAGATCAGAGGAGGAGAGAAACGTGTTCATGATCAACAGCTCATCGTCATGTGTGTCACTTCCACTCCAAGTGGGCGACAAACGGTTGAAACTACGGCTATGCTGACACACACACAAAAATCTTCTTTATTTGTACTTTTGTCTTGTCTTAAGGAACATAAGCAAAGAATGTCTTTTAGAGAATGTATAATAGATATTTTGATGCGCTGAAAGTTACATGAATTTCATATTTTTATTATGATTAACTTTTTCTGTGTTTTTTATACAAAAATAATCGAAAAACTGCAGCAGAACGCAAAGCAAAAATGAAAAGATCTCGATTGGGGTTTAAAACTGTTATGAATGCAATCCAGTCAAATGTGCAGAAATGAACCACTCTTAATTATGCACGATTTGGTTGAAATGCATTTCATAATGCTGCGTATTTCCACAACACAATAAATGCATTGCATCTGTGTTACTCTAGTATCACTAAACATTATATGTTTTAATATTTTCATTGACGTTAAGAATCAGCTTTAAACGGGTTGAGAATGAAGAACTGTTGCCTTGACAAGTAGCTAAAATAAAATATGCTCCAGAGGTTTGAGCATCAGACAGCTGCAGCTAGTTCTCTAATGGTTATTAGACTAATGGTGACACTGATGAGGTGGTAACATACACACCTTGCTCCAGTTGGCTCTCTTCAGCTGCACCTCAGGTTTGTAGTCTTTCTTAGGCTGGAGGCCGAAGGGCAGCTGAGGAACAGCAGGTGCCCATCCACCAAACCCGCCTGGAGGGGGCGGAGGCATCCCAGGACCACCCATCGGAGGAGGTGGAGGAGGCATACCGGGCATCCCAGGTGGAGGAGGCGGAGGCGGAGGCATCCCAGGTGCTCCAGGTAAAGGAGGAGGCGGCGGGGGCATTCCGGGTGCACCCGGTAAAGGTGGTGGAGGAGGGGGGGGAGGCATACCGGGCACTCCGGGAAGAGGTGGAGGCGGAGGGGGCGGAACCAGGCCAGAGGGTCCAGGTAAAGGAGGCGGTGGAGGGGGCGGAGGCAGGCAAGCTGCCCCGGGAAGAGGTGGAGGAGGCGGTGGTGGGGGCATGCCCGCCTGTCCTGATGATGGAGGAGGAGGAACAGGAAGGCAGGCTTCACCAGGACGAGGTGGAGGTGGCACAGAGGAACCTGATTTGCTAGGGGGTGGAGCCGCAGCCATTTGTGCAGCGATGACCTTCTGTTTGGCTTCTTTAAGATCTTTTGAGAGATTCTCAATCTAAGAAACAGACAAAAAATAAAGAGGTGCTCATGAACTTTAATGAATTCTTTTCCCACCAAACACAGAATTTTCTGTTGTTCATGAGACAGATCAGATCAGTCAGATCTTTATTTTGATATATTGAATGTTCAGATATTCATATAAATAAATATTCTGGGGGCCATGACGTTTTAGCGAAAGTCAGCAAAATGATGGCAGTGGCTGGCAAATTTGTGTTCAAAAACGCTGGCAGGGAAAGAGTTAAGAACAATTTGAAACTTCTTATTTGTACAGAATAATTAAAAAAAAAAAAATAATAAGCGCAAATCATGAAAAAACCTGCAATTATGAAAAAAGCCAATTGCAAGATGAAAGGAATTTTTACTCATATTTTCAAGTTTTTATCTCACAATTCAGATTTTTTTTTACTCAAATTAAATTTTACATTTTTATTCTGTAGTTATTGAACTTTTATTTCCATTAAAACATTTATTAGTATCAATTTAGCATTTTATTTTGACAAAATAATACACGTAAATTGTGAAAAACTAAATATATCAAATGCAAATATTTTATTTTAATAAAAATATAATAATGGATAAACATTTGTTTGTTATATTATATATATATATATATATATTTATTTATTTATTTATTTATTTTTTTTGCTATATACAAAATGTATTTAAATAATGTTTATAATGATTTTGATTATTGTTCTATGAAAGTAGTGTTATAGTAATGTTATTTTGTTGAGCTCCAGTTTATAATTTTTAATCTGTAGTTTAATTTCAGTCTTGGAATTTTTTGACATATTTTGAGAAAAAAAATGAAACACTCAAGAACAATAATAATAATAAAACAACTACACTTTTTTGACAAACTAATATAAAAAGTTAATTACCTCTGTAACGATTCTTACACCATAATTTGGTATTAGGGATATGTTAATATACTTATTTAAGTCTAGTGTGTAAATTAGGTCATCGATAAAATTGTGACAATCATGAACACCAGAGCATGAGAGGCATTGCTCACGATTTCTGCATAAAACGTAAAAATCTAGTTAACTGATGGAGGGAGAGAGAAAGACAGACAGAAGAAGGTCAGGCCAGAGTTGGAAGCACATGAGGGAGTGTCTAAATTCATGTCTAATTAGCAGCATCATTTATTTACCCAGAACTTGGCAGAACTCATTAAAAATGACCAGCCTGCTAATGTCACATCAGAGAGAGAGAGAGAGAATCTGAAGTAGTTCACGGGGTTCTAGCTGAAGTTTCTGATGCTTGTTTGTCTGTAGGTGACGGGTTGGTTGAGCTCAGCAACTTCTCTCTGACTATATGTGGATGGACAGATGGAGTGTCCAAACATCTAAACTTCTGCTGACGGCTGTGCTTCATCTCTTTCCACAGTAATTATCTGTAGCGCCTCTGTGTTTGTTAGATAACCCACAAACATCAGTTCTGTCCTTCCTGTTCTAATAATATCTCTCCTTCTCTCACATTTGTTTACTCTGTTCATAACTTCTCAAGAGTCTCACAGAAACACAATCTGGTCGACTTTGCAGTTTATTCTGGTCAACAACTGCCCACTTATTTTTAGAGGGACAGATCGTTTCGTCTGAGTGCGTTACTGGAAAATGTGTGTTGAATATGCTTTTGGATTTATTGAAGCAGTCTGGTACTTTAAAATCACATGTATTTTGCCCCACTGCAGCTTCCTTGAAGGGTTGGTTCACCCCAAAATGAAAATTCTGTCATTAATTATTCTCATTTCATTCATCTTCAGAACACAAATGAAGATATTTTGGATTCCAGGTCCAGAAACGGAGTAAAAACATCAGTAAAACTATCCATGTGACATCAGTGCAAAACTGAAGTTGATCCACTGATGTCACATGGATTGTTTTACCTGTGTTTTTACTGTGTTTCTGGATAATTTCAGTTGTGTTGCTAATTTTCATAATTTTCATTAGTGTTGCTGTCTACGGAGGGTCAGATAGCTCTCTGATATCATCAAAAATATCTTCATTTGTGTTCTGAAGATGAACGAAGGTATTATGGGTTTGGAACGACATGAGGGTGAGTAATTAATGACAGAATTGTCATTTCAGGGTGAAATAAACCTTTAATATAAGATTTCAGACACATCACTCTGGGTTAAATACAACCCAGTGTTGAGTAAAATATGGACAAACCCAGTGTTTTGGTTCCTTTCAACCAACAGCTTGATAAAACTTTATTAGAGAGAAAAAAAAAATAAGATGTTGACACATTTTCTGAGAAACTGACAACTATTGATTGAAAAAAAAAAAAATCTAAATGAATAATATTTTAAAAAACTAATCTGTTAAAGTCATGTTATTTTCAGCTTTTTTATTGGATGAATATAAATAATATGTTTTTGCTGCCTTAAGTCCTATAATGTAAGAATTGTTCTTTAAAATAATATAGAAATCTCCCCCATGATCTATAATAATAATTATTGTACATCTAAAATCTTATATACACTGTAGTAAATGTGGAGTACTAATTATAAAATCAAAACTGAAAAAAAATTATATATATATATATATATATATATATGTCATTATAAAACCGTTATAAATCGTTGTAGAATAAAATAAATACATGCATGTATTAATCCCTTACAGAAAAATGGTTAATGCTGTTGGAAAGTCAAAGAAATTCTACTGTGTTTTTTTTCTTCTGCTTTTGAAGAAGTTAGGAAAACAAAAAATATTACTGTATATTTAAAAATGTTTGTAAAGTATTTGCACAATGTATTTGTTGTAACTTCCACTTCTGCTTTTGGAAAAGCCAGAAATGTGAAAAGATTTATTGCCTTTAATCAAATTGAAACACGCAAAAAGTCACCACTGGCTGAGCCTTTCAACCAAAGCACATTTCTCCTCGAAATGACATCATTTCCTGTGGGTGTGATGCTCCAGTCTCGTACCTTGTCTTTTAGAGTGCTGATTTCTGACTGCAAGCCCTGGTTCTCTTTCTCCTGATCAGTCTTCTCTTTCCCCAGCTTCTCTTTCTCCTTGCTCAGATCCAGAACCTTCAGCTCATAATCGGTCTCCAACTTCTTCAGCTCCACCTGCAGCTCGTGACGGGCCGTCAACTCTGCATCCAGCTGCAGAGAACCCAGCATCCATCATCATCATCATCAGAACATGTGCATAAACCACCAGTATGCGTAGAAAGGTCACAAAACACATTTACAACACATAAAAGTTGTTGAATGGTTTAAGACCTTTACATTTTTAGTCTCTTCTATGGTTGTTGCAGACATTGTGTGATGCTAAACTGAGGTGATAGGTCATTTTAATTTAAAGCAGTGTTTAAAGACTTTTTTTGGGGGGAGAGACAACAACAATAACTTTCATATTTAAAACTTTGCAGGATTAACTTTAAATTACAGTGAAAACAGTAATACTGTGCAATATTATTATGATTAAAAATAAATAAATACATCGTAAAATGTGATTAATTCCTATGATTCAAAGCTGAATTTTCAACGTCATTACTCCAATGTCACACGATCCTTCACAAATCATTTTAATATGATGATTTTTTATTATTGTCAATGCTAAAAAAATGAGCACTGAACACAGATTTTTGTGTTTATTTAAGTGGATTAAAGTTCAGTTCATGTTTTTGTTTTATATATTAATGACACAAAACTTTTGAACGGTGGTGGAAACATAAAAAATATGCTAAAAGCATTTCGAACTGCAATATGCTGCTACAGCCCATCACAGGATCTCATTACCCTGCATGTATAATTCTGTGCATGTCATCCAGAAGGTCAAGCGCGTCGCATGCAGAATCTCAAGCAGGGCAGTGTGTTTGTATACTGTGCAGAGTACATACTGAAAAAGATAGCATGAATCTTCATTTGACCAAAGTGATATATCGTGTTATCAATAAAGTCTCAGGTGACCCGTGTTTACACAGTGACCCTCAGTTTATCACTATAAAAGGTGGGTTGTTGTTGTTGTTGTCAGCGCGGGCGACTCAGAGGACAGATTCAAGAACAAATCTGAGCCGAAATGAAGCCTCTGTGGATTTTAGTATTCACCTCACAAACTTCCACAAAATCTGTCCTTCTGCCTCACACAGACAGACGTTGACAATTTCCGGTGACATTGACGACGGGTGTTTGCAAGCCAGACATGCAATTACGTGACAGCAGCGGAAATGGAAGGGTCACATGCGCGCACACACACACACACACACACACACTTTCTCCATGTGTTCGTAATGAGAGTCGTTAGCTGTCGCTCTTCTGACGACACACTGCTATTACTCTGAATTAGAAAGGGAAGGAGGGGAAGAGAGAGGAAGAGTAAACACTCGCCTGACAAGCCCGATAGCACACACACACAAATGCATAAGTAAAGCAGAGAGCATTGCAGTGTTTACTTTACTTACTCAAGTATAAATCTCAGGTGACTTGTCAAGAATATGTCAAGGTCACATTACACTCCCCCCACCCCACCCTCCACATCAACCCATTTTGCTAAAAAAATATCTATTTATTAAAGATTCATTGCTTTATATGTAATCTAATTTGTATTTATTAGTTTTACTTGCTGCACTGCCTTCCAGCTAATAAAAAAAGATTATAAGTAAGATTTAAGATTAAAATGCCAAATTATATACGTGTGTGTGTATACATATATATGTATAGTATATTTGTACACACCTCCACACGTGCACACACCCATATAAAATTCATATACACATTTATTTAACATGAATATATAACAATAAAAAACATTCAAATTTAATTGTTTCATAAAGAGAACTTCATTGCCTAACTGTAGTGATATAAACTTTAATTAATTTTCATTGCTATAACAAACAAAAAATAAAACATTCATCGTTAACATTTAAACATAATGGCAGATTTTGCTGCATTGTATTTAATTAATGATTTTCTTCTATCCATATGTATATCTTTTTATAACATTGGTCTGTTGCAAACATTAAAATTAAAATAAAGAAAGATGAATTTATGATCATGGGAATTTTAAGGTTAAATGTGTTTGGCATGAAAAATGAACTATGGTCAATAATAAAAAAATAATAAATAAAAATAAATCTTAGCTGTAACATCTGGAATTTTTGTAAAATACTTCATTTAATTTGTGGTGGTAAATAAAAATGAATCAAAACCTTAATAAATGGCTAAATAATCTGCTTTTAAATTGCATTTCTATAGCAAAACACTGTAATAAAATAATGAGAATCTACTTTTAATCACTAGTGCGAGGCATAAATGATGCATCATGGTAATGACAATTTGAGGGTTACTTTGACTAAAATAATAAAAAGGGGAAAAAAGTATGAATATTTATATATTTATTTATGGATTTGGGAGTGAAATATGACCTTATGTGCCATATAAGATGGATAAGATGCATACACACACAACAGTACACACATTCAGATAAAGCCACACACACACACAGGGTAATTGTAGACTGTGTTTGGCGAGTTTACAGGGAAGATGTCAGGAAGAGACAGGAAATCTCCGTTCTGCTCGTCTCACCTCCTAAATTACACATCTGTCAACTGACAGGCGCGCTGAGACAGCGGGGGGCGTCTGGGAGCAGCGGCTGTGTGTGTGTGTGTGCTGCGCCGCAGTAAATCTGCTGATGTTGATCGATATTGGAGGCCCATTCAATGTATTTCAGCAGACAATGATTTAGTTTAAATCTGTGTGTCATTCTTCCAAGCTAAAGCGTGTGTTTGTCCGAGTCAATACCTTCTTTTCCAGCTCCGTGGCCTTGGCTTCACTGATTTCCACTTTGGTTTGATCAACCATGTTATCTAGAAAGAAAGAGAGACAGGCAGCGCTTGAATAGACGTTTTAGAGGTGTGTGTGTGTGTAAAGTGCCCTTCACTGCGACGAGTCTCTTTTCCTCCTGTGTTTCGTGCTCTGATTACTGAACGATCTAATTAAAATCTGCTGCTCGCTCCGTCCCATCTCAAACTCACGCTAAAATAAGAAACCCAAAAGCGTCTTTGAAAATCACCACACAAAGGGCAGCATACATTTATACATCTGAAGCTCCTGGAAAACTCTTCTGTGTCTGTTCTCAAACCCTAAAGTCTCTCTGAACTCCAGATCAATATCACTCGCATGTGTTTGGTGTTACAAACCAAAAAGAGTCCCAGGAAAGCAAACAAAGCTTAGTTTAACCAGGGAGTTAGGGAGAGGGTCAGCGCTGATGTCAGCAGCCAATGGGAGGGGTTTCTGGTGAGATATGATAATGAGACCACAGGTGGTGGAGAGGAAAAAAGCTAAATATAAAGTACAAAAGGAAATGCACAAAGAAGTTGGCAAGGAAGGGAATTTGAAAGAATGTACAGCAGTAGAGAGCGAAGCATGGAAGTTGAATTGGAATTAAGGAGGAAAGACAGGAAGTATGGAATGATGTCTGAAAGGATATCCAGAAAGAAGTACAAAAAATACGGAAGTTAAGAAGGAAGTTTGAAAGGACATTCTGAGGTATAGAGCTTGGTATGGAAGTTCAAAGGGAAATAAGGACGTATAACAGGAAGGATGGAAGAGTATAATGATATTTAAAAGAAAGAATGGAAAACAGTATGGAAGTACAGTATGGTATGGCAAGTTCAAAGGAACGGAAGCAAGACAGAAAGAATGGAAGTATGGAAAGATGTTTGAAAGGAAGTTCAACAGGAACTTTATAAGGAAAGATGAAATAAAAGAAAGATAGAAGGATGCAAGGTCTGGAGATAAGCTTGGAAGGAGAGGGGGAAGTATGGAAATAGAAGAAATTAAATTTGAAAGGATGTTTAGAAGTACAGAGTTGGAAAGGAAAGATGAAAAGTACTTTGAAGGAGTTAAAAAGAAGTACTGGAAATACTGAAGTGGAATGGAAAGAAGGAAGTACAGAAGGAAGTAGGAATAGAAGTCAGAAGTATAGAGGAAAGATTGCAGGGAAACACACTGAATTACAACAGGTGGGCTGAAAGTATGGATGTTTGTACTCTCAAATAAAGGTGCAAAAGCTGTCACTGGAGAGGTACCTTTTCAAAAAGGTACACTTTTGTATCTATAAGGTTCAAATATGTAAACTTTAGGTACTAAAATATACGTTCGAGATGCACACAAACATGTACCTTTTTTTCTGAGAGAGTATGAAAGCAAAGTTTGAAAGGAAGAGTTAAAAAGGAAAGGAGACATGGGAGTAGGGTGGAAGGAATTTTATAAGGAAAGACAAATGGAAGTAAAGAAGCTTGTACGAAAGGAAGTATAGAATGAAATCTGATAATGGAAGTAGGTTGGAAGGAAGTCCAAAAAGGAAAGAAGAAAGTATGAATGTTTGGTAAGTATAGAAGTACAGAAGGATGCTTGAAAGGAAGTACAGGACAAAGAATGTATTGAAAAGTATAGAGGTACGGAAGTATGACAGGAGGAATAGGTGTATGGAAGTTAGGCGCGTCTTTTCTGACGAGAAGTGCTTTTTTAGAAAAATAAAACACTGGCACTGCTACAAAAAAGCAGCCAGGAGCATTTTTGGTTGCTATAGAAACAGCTACAACAGTAGTCTAGTGCGGTGTGCTGCAGAAATGACAATGAAGTGGAAAAAGTTGGCTCTTGCATTTGCTTTTGAAGTTAAAGGTGCTCTATGCGATGTTGCAGGATTTTAGCTCGATTTCATTTTTATCTCAAACCGTATGCATCACCCCTTG
>JAUCMU010000026.1:4913778-4927056 GCA_032275025.1 Enteromius treurensis | reverse complement strand
GTTGGCCGAAGTTTGTTTTTATTTGGTGTAGGTCCTGCACCCCTAGTGTTTTGCAAGATCGCATAGAGCACCTTTAACGGGGAAGAATATGTCGATTCACAACGACGTTTGTGGGTGCACGACATTATATGGGGTAAGCAGCATACTGGTTTCAACAATTTAGTCCAGGAGCTCCATTTTTCCTTGTTATGGAAACAACAGATCTCGCTACACGCTTGGTCATTGGTCTACTGTCAAAAGGGCGCTTGATATAAGGTGGCTTTTTCTTTTAAGTTTACCTTTTCTCAACTCAAAAAGATGCTCTGAGCTGCAGAAAAAGACACCGGCGGTGGTGTTTTAAAAAACACTGAGAACTGAAATAATGGTTTACGGCATAAGATTCTCATGTACAACAGATGCTGGAAGCTTCAAAAAAGATGCCAAATATGAACCATTCACAAGGAGGCTCAAAAGAAAAGATAAAACGTTTTTTAAATATTAAAAAAGGTGGAATGGAAGGAAAAACAGTTTAGTTTAAGCAGAGGGAAGTACAAATTGAAAACTACATTGGGAAGTAAAGACGTGAAGGAAGAAGGCTGTGTTCAACGTGTTTTAATAGTTCGAAATCTATCAATTGTGAAAGCAATTTATTTAATTAAAAGAGTGTAACACCTGATTATTCTGGATGAGATTTGAGATGTTCTGATGTTTCCTGCGTGATTCTGAACGCTGCTAGCCTGTGGCCAAATGAGGCATTACAGTGTCTTATCTTTGTCTCTTACCTATGAGATGGCCCACGTCCATATCAAACTTCCTGCATTTGAAGTCTGGATCACAGCCGTTCCTGTGCAGAACGATCTGAGCCGTACACTCATCGATGAGTTTATAGTACTGAGGCCTGAGACACAAGCAGAGAGAGAGAAAGAGAGAGGTCAATCTGTGTTTGACCAGCACCAGTAGGGACATTCTCAAGCTCGGAAAGAAGCCAAACAGAGATACGGAGCGGTCAGTTCATAAAATAAAATAAGAGTTTTTAATCACACTGTTCGGCACAAGGTCGCTCACACCAACCATCCATGACGACCTCCGGTGACCTTTCAAAATGAGATGCTGTAGACAATCTTATCCATCAAAACTGGATTATGAGACTTAGAAATGCTGGCTAGGCAGGTGGCTCGCTAGTTTTGAAACATAGTCCATATGGGATTGTGTGTGAGTGTGCAATGAGATCAAATTTAAGTATGTAAATGCAGTAATACTGTAAACTCTAAAATATAAGATTTCAGCACTCAAAATAAATTTAAATTCATTTAAGTAGCTTAGAATCAACATAAATCTCAAAAAAATGAAATTTATTAATTTGAAAAAGGTTTATTACAGTCAACTAAAAGTATCAAATATTGACACATTGTGTTTAACCTAATGTACTAAAAACATTAAAACTATATAGAAATACACAAAAACTACTAAAAAATTCTGTTAACTTAGAATATATGAGACAAGCAATATTAAATGAGTTCAATGTATGACAGGGGTCACCAAGTTCAGTCCTGGAGGGCCGGTGTCCTGCAGAGTTTAGCTTCCACTTGCCTCAACACCTGCTTTAAAGTTTCAAGTGTACCTAGTAAGAGCTTGATCAGCTGCTTCAGGTGTGTTCGATTAGAGTTGGAGCTAAAATCTGCAGGACACCGGCCATCCAGAACTGAACTTGGTGACCCCTGATGTATGAGCTTGAAACCAATACGTTTAGTGAGGATAAATATGTAAACTTGGGTGTTATGTATGCAAAACATCTTTAGTTTATGAGTGCTATTACAAAAAATTGATCTTAATTACGCTGCACATTAAGTTTATTAATCCAACAAGTCTGGGTATGCAAATATATAAATCTTCAAATCAGGACTAAATATTTTCAGAGTGTTTCTGGGTGTGTGTGTGAGAGAGAGAGTGAAAATAGGCGACACTTTTGTGTTTGTGATGGTTTGATATTTGAGAGGTTTTCCAGACAGTCCATTTGTGTGAAATCTGCCATCTTGACCTGGTGTGAAACGAACTCGATACATTCTTCATTTTCCACCAAGCTGTTTCTTTTTTCCCTTTATTTGCCCTCTTTTTCCTCCCTCGCTTCCCTCTCTCTCTCTCCAACTCCCCGTTTCTTCGGTGGAGCGAGAGAGACCCCTAGTGTCCGTGTGAAAGCACAGCCGCTCGTTTGCTTTTAACCAGAGGCTTTTGGAGAAATCAGAATAATCCTAATTAATTCTCTCTCGTCAGTGATTAAAGTGGTGAAATGAGAGTTTGTTTGTGGGCAGACGGGCCGCTCGGGGATTTGAGCTGCGGTTATATTTGGAGGATAATTATATGGAGGCGTCGTCACTTTCTGCCGTGTGTCAGCACATTAATCGCTGAAGAGAAACTCGCATGAAACGATTCTGCTGATGGCAGCAGAGAAAGACCTGCAAACCGCTCTGCTCCTTTCTCGAAACTCATTTACCTCCTTACCAAACATTCACAACATTTATTTCACTTCTTTGCTCATCTTCTGCAATTAAATGGTTCGTTCAGCTTAAATTTCATCATTATTTAATCATTTTATGTCCTCCATGAGGTCTCATGCTCCAAAAAAGGACCTAAGAGTGAATCAAGCTCGATATTTGATGTCTTCAAGTCATACGGCAGTGATAATCAGTTCTCAAACTTACATTTGGGTTTGTTTCTAACTCAAAGCTGTCCTGTAATCAAACAGGCGTCTGTGTTATGATGATCCATGATAGTTTTACAAAGCTTTTTTTGACAAGTTTATAATATAACAAAGTTTCTGCAGTGTGCAGCTTGTATGTGAAATCATTCACAATATCCGAACTTTGAGTTTTCATGAAAAACCCAAGCAATCTACAACAAATATTTGATCAAATTAGCCATGATTTTTAACATCAGAGCTGCACAATTCAGTTTTTTTCCCCTTAATTGTATTATTACTATTTTTTTATTTCATTTCTTTTTAAACAGAGATCATGATTCCCTTCTCAATAGACTACTAAAATATAATGTTATTTACTGGAAGTTGATCAACTTTATTTTAAAACATCTATATATATATATATATATATATATATATATTATCAAATCACAATTCTGAATAAACTTTACAATGATTCACTGGTTACCAGGTGAATCTGCACTTTTGAATGAATATTTTGAATGATTTGGTTTTTGTCTCCACCTACTGGCCTAAAGATGTAATGGTACAACATGTGTTTGTGAGCTTTAAATGCTTCAAAAGCGGCGCCTAGTGGCAAAGAATGAATGTTCATTTTCATTCAGACAGTGCGAAAAAGACTAACAAGTGGTGGCAACATACTGACAATGTTCAATGATTCGACTCTTTCTTTTGAGAGACAATAACTTCATAGATTAAAACTTTGCAGGATGTTTGCATTCACTTACAGCCGTGTTCCACTGCATGGAAGGGCATACAAATCCATAATTGGGACACTTTATTAACTTTATTAGCATTTAGGAATAAGACGACATAAGCGTTCAAATCAAGATCTGAATCCTAACAATTATTCTTGAAGTTCAACTTAAAGTAATGAATTATGAATTATACATACAGTGTAGTGAAAACACACTACAGAACTGCATTTCATTATTCCACATACTTAATAAAAACTATACAGTATACACTGTGAAGTACACTAGTGTTCCATTCCAAACATCACACACACACACAGGCTCAAGACAGAAACAGGCTCTCCAATTTCCTGCCTGTCGGATCACATTGAGCAGACAGGGAACGAGCAACAAGTCTGACATACTGAAAGCGTTTACAAACCATCACACACACACACACACACACACACTCTTTCTCCATCTGTCCATGTCTTTTCACACTCCCACCAGCTCTTCTCTGTTGTGTGTGTGTGAAAGGCTGTTTTAAAAAAGAATAAGAGTGTGTGTGTGGGTGACTTTAGACATTTAGGTTAGAGAAACAAAATTGAAAGAAATATGTCTTTTCTCCACTGCAATCATTTCTCTGCCAAGAAAACCTTCAAATGCACTGATGTGTGTATGTGTGTGTGTGTGTGTGTACATGCTTGTGTGTCTGCTAGTTAATTGAAGCGGGGGTGTCATACAGTGGCTAGGTTCTTATTTAGAGCTGGTCGCCGTCGGCAACCGCATCCGCCTCCTGCTGCCCATCAATCAAACGTCTCCTCGTCTCTGACTGCATCCATCTCTCCTGTATCCCTCCTTTATCCATAAACTCAAACTCAATCATGAGAATAACTACAATCTTGTCTCTTAAAGGGACAGTTAAGCCAAAAATCATCATTCTGCCTCTATTTATTCACCCTCATTTTGTTCCAAACCTGTAAGACTTTTTTTTCTTTTGTGTTACATAAAGGAAAAACTGAAAAGACTGCTGGTTGCTCTTTTTCAAGCTGTTATACTGAATAGAGATTGAGGTAAAAGCATCAGAACAGCAGTCCATATGATTCAAGCAGTGAAACAGAACAAAATATAAGTTATAATCACTGAAAATGTGTACCTTCAGTGAGATGCGATTGGAATGACCTGGTTTACGCTAACCCAGTGATCTAATTCACAACCAAATAAAGCAGAAGTGTGAACCAAGCCAACAGATTTAATGTAAAGATTCAAATTCAACAAAAAATACTTTTACAAATTGACCAGAAGTACTTATGAAAGCACCGAAATTGTCTTTGAATAAACAGCTTAATGTTGTCCAGTTCCTCGTATGACTTCAGAAGATCTGTAATATAGGATCAGGGTTTACAATATATTTTCAGAATGCCTTTGCATGCTCTTTTAAGAGGCTTTAACTTTTTCTGTTTATTGTAATTGCATAAGAAACAAGTCTTTTTCACTTACAGGTTTGGAGCAAAGGTTGTTGTTATTATCCAGAACTAAATTACTGGCAATTATTTTTGAAACAAAAAAAACAAAAAACAAAAAACTTAATATAAAATCTAACTAAGTTAAATAAAAATGTAAATAAAATTGAGAAATTTTAACTAAAATAATGTACAATAAGCAAAAAAAAAAAAAAAATTAAATTAAAGCTAAATAGTTTTTTTTATGTTTTAAAAAATCCATATTTAAAATTTGGTAACACTTTATTGTAGGGTCTGTTAACTAGTGCCTTATTTGCATACGTATTACCAGAATATTAGCCATTAATAAGTAATAATTAAGCACATATTGATTGGTTTTTCGCAAACTGGTTGCTGCTGCTGCGGCGGGGTGGACGATCGCGATGCCGGCTCAGCATCGTGATGTCTATCAGCCATCGGTGATGGACGATGGCATCATCTATCAACCCAACCCTACAATGAGATGCGAGTCTTAAATTGTCACAAACACACAACGGGAGTAGATCCAATAATGTCTCTACAGAAGGGACACCAAAATCATACCTCTTCTCTAACTCATTTACACTCATTACCACAGCGACAGTTAACCCAGATAAAGACATTAGCTGTGTTCCAAACCTAGTGACCCATCTATAGCGAGTCTTAAAGACTGCTGGAATCAGTAAAGAGCAGCATAACACAACCTTCCAAGTCACTTAGCTTTGATTAGATTCACCCTTGTTGAATTACTAAGATAGTAAACTAAATACAAAAGCATTCATTACATTATTTAAATGTTCCCTATGTAGACAGCAGACAAATACGGATCGCTCTGGACCTTCGTATTGCGTCTGACCCCTGTGCGTTCGGTCTGGTTGTGCTTTTTTTAATCAATTTAGTTTTGTTTTTTTTCCTTCCTTCACCTGTCCAGAGTTTTGACAGACGTTTTTCTCGGTCTGCAAACACACAATAACATCACTTTCTGCCATTCCTCATAAACTGAGAGCAGCCGACAGCTGTAACATCAGTGATTGACAGTCAAATAACCTCTCAAGCTCACGCTTCTATATGCATGTCAAGTTGTCAGCCACAGTTTGATCAATATAGCACGCATCAGCTGGCTCAAAATCCAGTTGTGACTTGTGAAGTTTTCCGAAAGGATTAAAGGTCACTGCAGGGTGAAGGAGAGCTCGTACCTGGCCATGTAGTCGTTTCGCACCAGCAGCAGGTGCTGCATCAGAGACAGGAAGAGAGATTCCGCTTTAGAGTCCTTGACCGTGTTCATCAAGATCTGGAAGACTTCAGTCACATCGGTGACAGCACAGTTAAAGAACAACATCTGATGTGGTTTACTTTCCATAACGGACAATACATTTGTTCACTGTTCTTATTACTGGTAACTAAAACTAATCTAGTTAGGAAAATAAAATACTAAAATTATTTGACAATTCAAAGTTCAATTAAAAATAAATAAAAACAAGTTATTACAAAATGGCAAGAGAACTTAAAACTAGTACAAATGAAATGAAAACCTGAAAAGTTTCAGTTTCAATCTCTCTAAAATAACACCTGCAGTGAACATTCATTCCGCTCCGCTGTGATCATTTCTAAGACTATAAAATGATGCAACTTTTCGATTACACAGTACTTTTTTCTCTTGCTGTTCATCTTTTGGGAATGACAAAGACACACAAGACCCAGATTTTCTGATGCCACCTGGTGGACAAAACCTGAAAAATCAAATCTATATATATATCTTTTTTTTTTAATAACCCACTTGCAATGTTAATTAATGCTTCTTGCACAAAACCAGTCATAAATTAGATTTTCATTTCATCACTGACAAGAAAACAAGATTGTTTTGTTTATTTAATTTTTATTTGCGCTACTGCACCTTCTTAATGTAAATGGCCTCTGCTATAAAATATCTTCAAACGGGAAGAGAGGTTTTTTTTGTTGTTTTTTTTTTTTACCCCGGACCACTGTCCTGCAGAGTGTGGCTCCAACCTTAATCAAACTCATCTGCCTGTAGTTTACGAGTAATCCTGAACAGTTTAATTAGCTGGTTTGGAGCTAAAATATGCTGGACAGTGGCCCTCGAGGACCAAGGGTTGAGAAAGCCTGCTCTCTCTTAGCATGTAATAATAATTCTGCATTTTTGAGACACCTGGTGGCCAGATTCTGAACTACAACCAGATCCAATACAATTTGAAATCTAAAACGTAAATAACATATTTACAAAGCCATGCACTAAACTCACACCTCTTTAAAAGTGTCTTAGATTGAAGTCAGCAGTAAAGGATATTCCATCTCAAGACGGACGTCGTCCAGCCGGGAGCGAAGATCTTCAGAGTCTTCATCAGCCTGCTCTTCAAACACCTGCAACTGAACCTTGAGTTCCTCGTTCTCTATCGACCTCACCTCCTACACACACACACACAGAATCCACGTAAAAATTAATCGTGCCATTATATAAAGTAGTGATGAGTTAGACAGCAACAAGTTGTGATGAACTTCAAGAGGAAGATGAGAAAAAAAACAAAACACTAAATGATTGTTGGTCGTGTTGCACATGTGCATAAGATTAAGATTATTTGAGTATTATTGTGATCCTAATAAAGTTTTTAAATAGTATTTTTTAAATGTTTTTAGTTATAATGTTTGTAGTTCAGTTTTAGTTGTTTTAGTACAAGTTCAATTAAATAAAAATGCTGTATTGGAAATGTATTTTATTTCTGTAGATATGTACTCATTTATATGAATGTTTTAATTGTAGCTGCAGTTAACTATAACATCTCTGACTAGAGCGGAGACATATAACACTGTCAGATCCAGGATTATTATCATTAACAAAAACTTAATATTATAAAAAAATAAGTAAATAAATAAAATGAACATTAACCAAAATAAAGTATATATAAAAAGCTTTTTTTCATCTAACTGTCAAAAACATCTCATTTTAGAGGAGTTTAAATTTATGCACTAAAGAAGTTAAAATAAAAATGAATAGAAACAATGTAGACATATAAAAAAAAATCTACTAAAAATTATAAAATTACACAAAATGACATTACCTGAAATTAAAATGAAAAAACTAAAATTATAATTACATTAATTGAAACCACATCATTTAAAGTCCTTCTGATATTTTATAAAATGCTGATAATTTTTAGCTAGAATAGTTCTGTGTGTTTGGACCTTCAGCAGGTCTCTGAGTCCCAGTCTCATGAGCTCTGATCTCAGGTGGATCCTGAAGTCCAGCTCCTCCACTCGACTGATGAGAGCGTTGATCAGCTGCATACAGCCAGCCTGCGTGCACACACACACACACACACACACATTAGTGACACGACATGACATTAGCAGCCTGTGTTGTGAGAGTCCTGTGTGAGTGTTTTACTTTGAGGGTGATGGAGTTTTTATGCATGCCGGACAGCAGCGGCTGGAACCTCTCGATCTCCTGCTCTTCAGCCTGCTCAGTGATGCACTCCAGAACCCGCTCATGACTGAAACACACACACACAGTGTAATAAACGACTCGGTGTATCATTTAAAGTGTAATCTGTTGAGGTCGGTCTTCAAACCTTCTTCTCTGCTCTAGCACTTAAATCTCTCTTTATGTGGATCTTTTTAAAATGTATAGTTTTAATTTTCAGTTTAGCTTGTTACTTTTAAATTTTGTTTTTGTAGCGCTTAAATTTATTTCAGTTCACTCAGTGTAAAATGTTATACATATATACACATACACGCACACACAGTGTTGGGTATATCACATGTTCTACAGTGTAATTAATTTAATGTACACGTCACTCTCCAAAAGGCATTTGATTATGACCAATTACTTTCTACATCCTATATTAATTTCAAAATACAAGGATAGGCATGAAATGGTTCTTTTAATTCTTTCATGTAACTAAATAAATTATTCTGGTCCAATTCTCACTATTAACTAACTAGTACATATGACTTTTGCTTTACTTATGAGTCATAATAAGTAATAAGTAAGTATATGTATATAAGTGTATATATATATATATGGCTATTGAAAATGTGCACACAGCTTCAGCTTCACACTCACGTGTTTCCTGGATGCTCGAGGATACAGATGGCAGACAGCAGTTTGACTACATCCACCATCATGTGCGGGACTTTTGGATTGATGGATCGGACGAGGAGAGTGATTCCTTCCTCTGACGTCAGCATGGCTTTGAGACCGTGCTGAGAGACACAGAGACATTAATAACGGTTTCCACAGTCTATATTACAGCACGAGCTCAGATCTGCTCTCACCTTGTTGTTCATGAACGCTTTGAGACATCGAATGATCTCATGTTGACATTTTACACCGATCCCAGCATTCCTGTGAAACACAGGGTCACATCTTTGAGGTGCATTAGTATATAACATGGATTATTGTGACCCTGGATGCTAATCGGTCAATACATTCATCTAATATATTAGAATGATAAAAACAAGCTGTTTTTCCATATTCTCACAATATCAGACTACAGTCATAAAAGCCTGATGTTTCAAATAAGATACTCAACCATATGACACTTTGTTTATATTACCTTAAAATGGTTCAATAAACCATTACAATTAAAAGAATTACTATTATTACATATGTCAGGATTTACAGGGTTGTGTGTCTAAACGAACACTGCAGTCGTGACAATAATTACAATTATATTACAGCTCTGAACGTGAATGAAATATTGTTTTCTTAAAGACCTTCTCTCAATACAGAATCAAGATACTAATATACTTCTAGAAAGTGTGTGTGTATTATTTATGTCATACAAAGGTTCATCTTTCTCATCTTGAAGTTTCCTGAGGAACGTCAGAAGCAAAGCCAAACCCTCAGCTCCAAACGTCTGGACCCAACTGAAACCACACACACACACACAATGATTAGCTGATATCTGACACAGAAACACTTCGCTGTAAGTGTGTGTGTGTGTGTGTGTGTGTATACCTGACAGGGTTGTTGTTTAATGACACACGCAGTGACTCCAAGCAGCTCAGTAACTGTGTGTCTCTCAGATCGGTCTTCAGCTCCTGGATGTATATCAGTGCTGACTTTGAGCTCTCCTTCTGACTTTTACCCTAAAACACACAGAGGGTCAAAAGAGTTCAGCAACGATCACTCTCCGGTAAAGATGCTGCAAAGCCTCATACTGCACATTAAAGGCACGACATACTATATTCTTAACAGCAGTTCAGAGGCAAGTATCATATTTGCAATACAATAGAACCATTCCATTCCATTCCATTCCATTCCAGTCCTCTAATGGCTCATAGGCAGAAAACCTTCGAATGGAGTCATCTCAATTACCCAAACCTGTTTGTTATTTTATTTATTAGTGCTCATTTGTTTGGTTAAACTGCACAAATTATTACACCTTTTTATATTTTATGTGGTGTCATGATTTAATAAAAACAAAGGTTTATTATTGTATGTTTGTTTGGCATTTCAGTTATTGTATTAAACGCCGCTTACTGTAAGAACAACAATGAAACATGTATTTGATACTTGCTAATAGAGCTGCACAATTACATCAAACATGCCAAATAAATGAATTGTCAATTATTTACTTATTTAACTGTAATTGCGATTAGTAATTACGATTCACACAATTTACAATAAATGATATTATTTTAAGCAACTTGAAAAAAAAATAAAAAATGAAACGCTTTTCAATTCCTTAAATATGGCAACTATTTATTGGATTAGTTTCGTTTATAAAATATATATATTTTAAACGCAAAAATATGGATGATATTATAATGTTAAACTAAAAATATAATTAAAACAATGTAAAAACCCTTATTTTTAATATAAATAGATAACCTGTACAAAGTAAAAACAAAAACAAAGAATAACGTACAGTAAGTTGATTATGTAACTGTACCACCCATAATTGTAATTGCAATTAGAAATTTGATTAATTGTGCCCTTAATTTAATTGCAACTGATCCTTCTCTACGTCACCTTTTGTGAGAACTCTGGGTCGTTGACACAAGGTTCATTGCACTTTCTTTTTAGGAATGAAATGCTTTCTCTGAATCTTTAAATTCTCTCCACGAGCGATCGTACAGGTGCGGATATATTAAGACAGTTGTGGCAGCTCAGCTATTCGACACTCTAGTGTGTTTATATTAGTGACTTGGGGATATTGCTAACTTGCCTGACCTCTTCTAGATGGAAAAAGAAAAAACATGCATCAAAAGGCGATTTTCAAACGTAATTGCCTTGGAATAATAGTAACCCAAAGGCGTTTAGGAACGAAACAAACGCTCTAAAAACTGCTTGAACTGCCGAAAAGAACTCAAAACCAACATCTTTTTGGCCTGATTTTGTTTGAAATGACGTTGTATCAGTTCATTCTTCAAGTTTGTTTGAAGTATATCAAACCTGTACATGCCATGCATTTAGAAGAAGCTAAATGCATTTCTGATTATTAACAGTGCTGAAAACAGTGGTTATATTTTTCTAAACATTGACACTTTTTTTACTGGAGTTTCAGGATTGAAAGTACAAAAGAACAGCATTTAATTATAATAGTAATGCTTTATAACATTTATGGTTTTACGGTCACTTTAAATGAAACTATGGACACTATTGCCCTTCATCAGACACTGCCGTTCGAACACACACATATTTATAGCGCATTTCATATTTCTACTTCAAATATCGTATTTCAAACTGAACTAAAAGTACACTTTCAAATAAATGTGGCCTTAATTTATTTGTGTGGGTCTGACTGGGTCAATATCACACCGCTGAAATGATTAAATAGTGGCAGCACTAAGAAAGCGGAGGGTGATCCAGATCAGCAGTGTCCTCTCTGACATCTGTAGAGAAATCTGAACCACATCCTGTGAGTGTGACAGGAAGAGCATGAAACCACCACAGGAAGAGCACCTGATCACGTTCGACACCTCTGAGACTCACTGACGGAGCCAGATTCAGACAGAACGTCTGTGAGGTTTAACAATGTGTGTGTTTTTAGAGCAGATGTGTTGACTTTGACAGGCGGACAGATGTGGCGTGTTCTTACAGCATTGGAGGTGTGCAGGTACTGAGACACCATCTCTCTCTTGATGATGATATCCTTCTGCCTCAGCGGCCGCTGCTTCTCCTCATTCAGATTCATATCCACCTACAGACAGAGAGAAAAGATTGTTAAGGGTAAATTCTGCTTTTAATTCATATCAACATTTTCATTTTGGGTCGTTTTATTTTAAATAAATAAACAGACCCAAACAAAAAAAAATCATTTTTTAATGAACTAAATATATTATTATGCTACTTTTAATACCATTAGTGTTAATGTTTTTTAATGTTTATAATATACCTTTATTAATATAATTTATTATTGTCTCATGAATTTACTTTTACTATTATATTTTAAAACTACTATGCCATGTCTTTATTGTGTTTTCTGTTATTATGGCTGTATTTTTTTTTTATAGCTGTTATTGTTTAAGCTAATCAAAATAACTCTACTGCAGTTTGATTGAAGTAATAATTCATTACTAGGTACTATGACCTATTACAAACCATTAGCCTCACAGAAAACATTTCTGTATTTTTAAGTATTAAGTATTTACCTGTTTTACAAATGAGAAGTGTGCCCAAAATGAGGTTTGTCAGGTTAGCCACACTTGGGTACAAACACACACTCACCAGCATCTGCTCGAACAGCTCCAGCACAGACTCATCTGGCAGCTCGTTCAGTGAGGCACTATGGGACGGCACTTCATACTGGGTGGCTGACGAGTGTCTGTTTCCCGTCGCGCCTGACTTCTCTTTCTTCGTCCTCATGCTGGTGAAGCGCTCCAGCTGACACAGGGTCAAAGGTCACAGGTCAATACTCAGAACACACCAAAAACACACTGGATGAATTTTCACATCTTGTTAATCAATGCATGATCAGAATGACACACTAACATCCTACATGCACAATTTATGAGTTTCCAAAGTGCATTTAGCAAAGCCGTAGAACATAACTCACTAAATCCCAGAATGCAGATCTGCAGTAAATAGCATGCTAGTATTTCATTCTGAACTGTTTAATTGACATCCTCTGCTGGGTCAATAAACTGATACCATCTACATTTTTAATTGTCTTTATATTTTTATCTCATCAAGTCTGTCAATCAACAAAAACAAAAGGAACTTAAGGAAATTCCAGTCCTGAAACACAGCTCTTCTGAAGAACTTTGTCAAGTCAAGACAAGAGTAAAGCAGCAGAAACATCTGAGAAACTCTCACACACATTCTTCATCACATTCAATACAAAACCACAGAAGTTGCTTTGTCTCGCCATTCATCATATATATCTTTATTATAGCTGATCATAAAAAGCAGACCACCTACTATTTTGCTTGTTTATTTTTTTTTATGCAAAGTATCAGAGTCTTG
>JAUCMU010000026.1:4883644-4898904 GCA_032275025.1 Enteromius treurensis | reverse complement strand
ACAACGCCCCTTTTCAGAATGTTTTTCAAACCAGAGGTGTGAAAAAGCACTTCTGAAACAGGGGGGTGTTGTGGCCCTTTAAATATTACATAGAAATGAAAGGTATTCTTATGTTTACATGATAGTAATAAGTAAACGTTTTACAGAGCTGAAGGTTGATATTTGTACAATTAAACTAAAAGGCATTGTACATGCTGAAAAACTCCTAAGTATCAATCAGATGACAGATGTAGGAGACACACGTGGTAGATTGTGTGTGACAGGTTTTGATCATGTTAATCATTTAGAAGCCTTAGAAATTTGAGTATCCAATGCGATACAGCAGGCTTTATAGGTTATTTATTAGGTTAATGTAAAATGGTATGATGTTCAGGTGGGAATTATGGTAGTAAGAAGCACTCTGCCTCTACCAGACAGAAACCCCATGTGTTCACACACACACAGTGATGGTTTACGGTTTCCTCACATTAGTGTCTAGAGTTTCACTACAACACACCAGGTGTGTTCCAGACTCTATATGGAAACACTGTCTAATGATGATTTCAAAGTGACGAAAACTAGGCTGATTTCTCCAATCAAACACTGAACATTTTCCTCAAGCCACCTGAGAGTTTATTTCTTCATGGGAACAGATTTGGAGAAAGGTGGCATTATACTCATCAATGGGTCCTCTGCAGTGAATGTGTGCCGTCAGAACGAGAGTCCAAACAGCTGATAAAAACATCTCAAGTAATTCTCCCCACTCCAGTACATCAATCAACATGTGTTTATGAGAAACAAATCAATGGTGGGAATATTTCTCAACTGAATCAGACTGGAGAAAAAATTATTATGGATCATGGGTTCATATCTGGGTCAAGAGCAACACTTTAAAGTTAAAATACCTTCATATTAATAAATACATTCCTCCATATAAGTTCCCATAAAGAAACAAACTCATCTACATCTTGCCTTAGGGTGCATGAGCAAATCGTCATTTTTCGCCTGAAATCTAAAATTAAATTGAATTAAGTGTCTTCACACTCTCTTATGTGGTGTTTTGTCAGGTGTGTAATATAATTTACATTCCTTTACATACTTAATTGTACTTTGACCAATAAGTTTTTCAAGCTATGTAGTACACAAACAAAAAACACCTTATGGTTGCTTGCTAATACTTTTTGCACACTCTAAGTATATACTATACAGTATGGGCTACACATATGTGGCTGTGAGGGAAGGCGAACTAGAAGTTGAGACATTATTCAAGTGTGCAGTAAGCACAGTCCAGCTGGATAGACGCTGGTGGGCGTGGCTCCAAACCCCCATCTACTCGAGCTAAAGGACTCCTTTATGACGTCACAGAATTCCCTCTCATTCGCGCTTTTCCAGTTCCACAACTTCGGAGTTTACCCAAAGGCAATAAAATTCCTGTATCTGAATGCGTTCTGTAATCGATGCCGCTGTATGAATGACAGCACGCAAACCACAATAACACTGCGCTAGAACCGCTCTGAAACAACGTTACACCTCAGAAACAGAACGTTATTACAGTCAGTCAGAACGCAACGTAAGCGCTCCACACAGAAACAACGTTTCATTTCGCAGTGAAACAATGTTGCACGTCGCGGTAAAATATTACAGGCCGATATTAATGTAGGATTTGTACAACTCCATAGTAACCTACCTGTGTCTAAAACACACTTTATATGTTATTATCAGAGGTGACAGTTATCTGACAAGAAAGCAGGGGCTTAAAAGTCTCCTGACTACGAAAGGTTCAGCTTTACTAGAGTCCCTTCCTGATAACTGTAACCCTTTGAAGGAACAGTGATGCTTCAAAACACACTTCACACTCAACTTCCTCATCAGAGAAGTCGAAGCACGGAGCGAGCGAGCTGCACAATTTCTTAAACTCTTTAGAGCTTTATGATTTCAAGTAGGAAATGTGAATTCAAACGTCTCTGAGTTTAATTAAGAGCCAGGGTCGAGCACAAATCTATTTACAAACACCCCGACGCTTTACTACAGTAACCTAGGACTGACAGCACAATAAGAACATCAAACACTTACAAACTTCTTCTTTCCGTCTCCATCGTCATAGTTCTTCTTGCTTTTCTTCTCCTTCTCTTTCCCACTTTTGGGGGCACCGGCAGAGGCTGAGTTTGGATCCATTGTTGTGCTGTAAATCACTTATATTCCTCGAACGCCCGCTTAGGGCGTCTTTACCCGCGGCCTGGTGCTGCTGCGCGCCGCCGGCCTGCGCTCGTCCCCCGGCACAAAAGAAAAGGAGGGAAGTTTGAACCCTAAAGTCCGGATCACAGGAGTGTGCTGGTCTCGAACTTTTCGTGGCTCGATACGCGCCTGCGCTGATCTCCGCGCACAAGTCTCCGAATCCGAACGCGAGTTTTGGCGCAAGTTTGTCTCGATCGCGAATAAACAAACTACGCGTTAAGTCTCTAAACCTAAAGATCCACGCTGTCAATCAACGGAGCTGTCATGAATTCCTCTGATGATTGATAAAAAGTCCTGGCGCGTCATGGTAAAGTCCTCAGACCGTAAGAACAGCCATGAGGAGATCAGCTGAAGTTTTCCGCTTTCTCTCTTTCTCTCTTCCTGTGTGAGCTGGGCAGGTCAGATGGGCGGAGCCAGCATGCGCACAAACACACCTGAATGTCTCTCACACACAGGTAGACAAACACCGACCCCTGTAGACCCCTCACGCGTCAGTCCTCTGGAATATGAATTAAAATAGCTTTTAAAACCTTTAAGGTTTGTCATGCATAGTTTGATACATATAGCTTCTCTCATAACGGATTATTCAGTAGTTGACTAACCAATAATGTTTTTTACAGTGATTCATCTATGATTACATCTTTACAAATAGTACATATTTTTTATTAAAAATAATTTAACTAATTTTTTTTAATCAGCAAAGATGCATTAAATTAATCGAAATTACATTATGATGTAATAAATACTGTTTTCTTTATTTCTATTTATTAAAGAATCATGGGGGGAAAGTATCACAGTTTCCTCAAAAAACTATAAAGCAGCACAATTGTTTCCACATTGATAATAATCAGAAATGTTTCTTGAACAGAAAATCGTCATAGTAGAATGATTAGAAGGATATTGTGACACTGAAGACTGGAGTAATGATGGTGATTTCTGATAAGCAGAAGATCATTTTAAGTCTCAATTTTAGTTTCTCTTCATGGCAATAAACACAGTCTGACTTCGATCTTTAAACTGAAGATGGATTTAAACTGTTTTACTATTGTAATACTATTGTATTCACTCTCTGTTATATTGCAACCATTTGGTAAAATCATTTAAGTAATTTTTTTCCCTCATTAATGTACACACAGCACCCCCTATTGACAGAAAAACACAGGGTTTAAGTCAGGGCCCTGGCTGGGCCGTTCAGTCACAGAGTTGTTGTGAATACTTTCCATACCCACTGTACGTCCCTGATATTTCTTAGAAAATGTTAATTCTTGTTTTTATACATTAGGCATTTAAAAAGAAAAAGAAAAGAAAAACATGATGGGGGAATGGGGACAAATATTATGCACAGCCGAGTACATTCTAATTCAAAATTGTATGTAGAAATTAGTTAGTGACTTTATAATATTTTTATTTTCCTGGTGTATAGTTCGGCCTGTAATTTAGACAGCAGAACATTTTATTGCATGTTCTAAAATAACATAAAACAAAATTAGGGGGACGTGTACAAATATTATGTACAGAAGAGTAAATTTAAATGTATTTTTTTAAAATTAAAAGTTCAAATTTACTTTCTCTGTTTATTTTTCTTTCTCCTGGCATATAGTGCATATAATGTCATTTAGCATTTTCTATTTCGCTGTAAAATAAAATAAAATTAAATTAGGGTGATGGGGACAAATAATATATACAGAAGAGTACATTTAAATGTAAAAACTACATAAAAATAAATGAGTAATGTTTTATCTAAAAGATATAATTTATTTTCTGTTGTTTTTTTTCTTTCACCTGGCATTTAGTGCATATAATATCAACTGGAATTTTTATTTCATGTTATAATAATGTTAAAATAAAATAAAATAAAAATAAATTTCTTCCTCACAAACCTTTATTTAATTTCTAAGCGAAGCGCGCCACCTGCTGGTAACAATATGACCCGCCGCTGTGCATTTGTGTGTTTCGAAGCACATTCATGTGGTTTAAAAGGTAGGAAAACGTCATTTAGACTTGCCTGCTCGTTATTGACTTGTCCCATTACCAGGTAAAAGCAGAACGGATCCTGATGAATTCATGCTGGTTAAGGCACATTAGGAGACGTTTCATTTTGCTCATCTTTCCAATATCATTAAGTTTAATAGCAAACTTCAGAAACACCGGAGAGAAGCTGCTGACAGCTGACTAAATCAGTGTTATTCAGCGGTGTGTGTGTAGTTAACAGGCCTCGGACAGTTATGGGTGTGTGTGTCATAAAGAGACAAAAAAAGAAAAGCTCTTTCCAGATAGTCTGTGCATCCATTTCTTTCTTTAAGCGAATGCAGAATACTTCCTCCAGCTCTGCAGAAATCAGTCTGATATTGTCCTCAGTCAGTCAGTCACGGCAGGTTTCTTTGTGAATGTGCTGACTCAAGCCAACCCAGTTTCACACTGAGTCATTATCATCTACTGCACACACTCCAATTTACCCAAACTCTAGTCTAATCCCACCAGCGTGTAAAAAAACCCAAGGAAATATCAGGGGCCTGTGACACTGAAGGGCCCCGGACTGACAGAAGGTATGGTAATGATGGTTTGTTGTGAAGTAATGAGGACATTCTCTGTCACGCAGAGCTTTCCACACACAGACACTTCTATTGTCTTTATGACTGCAGATTAACCCACAGACTAACGCAATACGTTTTTAGAAATATTGTTACTCATTAGGAAGCAGTTTCTCTGTTGAGAACAGGGAAGTAAAGAGTGTTTATGATGCTGAGTGCAGTACCAATAAGTAAATAAAAGCACAAATAGCCGATAGGAAATGTTGATGTATGTATATATATATATATATAAATATAAATATATATGTATAGATATATAGATAGACAGACAAATATATAACAGATAACCCAGGGTTCTTTTATTTTTTTATTATGTTATAATGTTTTGTTAACCCGTAGATTAACTGCAACGCATAATAAAACACATGGTTTTTCATTTATTTTATAACTTAGTATGAAAATTATTTAAAAGATTTGAAATAATTTTTTTAAATAATTTTTATAAAAATATATAATTTTCCATTTCATTTTCTTATTTAAAGAATCATTTATTTAAATAATTAAAAATATATATATATTTTTTAACATTTCTGTGTTAATGGGATTTATTAAACAAATGGGTTTTTTATTCTTCTTTTTCTTTCTTCTAAACTATATATCCACCGAGTGCATGTTTAATTCAAGAGATATCTGCAGTGCTCTTCCATGTCTCCTGTAACCCATTCTAAATGTAATTTATTTAATGATATTCACTTGATTTAACTGTATATTCCAGGCAACAGGGTTTCAAAATGCAAAATTGGATATCAAATAAATATCAAGCAGCTCATGTGCAATTTAGTGTGAACTCCAAAAGAGAATGAAGCTTTTCTTTCTGAAGGTAGAGCACTTTCTCTCAACTGCACTTTATGAAACCCTTTCAAGAGTTTCAGGCCCTTTTCCAAGTTAAAAGTTTCTCTTAGATGTGGACATTTTCAACAAAGCTGTCCTCAAAAGTGTAGCTAGGTCAGAAACTCTCTCTCTCTCTCTCACACACACACACACACACACTGATCAGAATCTGCTTTTTTGAGGACTGTATCTTATTATACCTCAAAACAGTTAGATATTTGTGTCATGGCCGTTGGTTTGTCTCAGTCTTTGCGAGCTGCTCGGAAAGGCTCTTGAGGAAAGAGACACATCCATTTGTCTTGGTTTCATATTATAGGCCCGGCGTCGGTCTTATCGAGTCGCACCTGATTCTCTGCGTCTGTCATCACGGATTTGGCGCATTGGATGCGGATTAAGACAGATATCAGATTGATTTATATCTCCGCTGGCGCTGACGTCTTATGTAACTTCAGGAGAATAAAATAACTGTCAGACAAACATAGATAAATGATTCGAGCTCAGGGTGGAAGACTAACTACTGCTGGACTCATTTAGCTGCTGTGTCTCACAGGACACAATAATGACCTTTCACAACCTCAGACCTTTAGCTCAGATATTTGAAGGAACAATTCAGCAGTAAAACTATTATCCTGCCATTATTTACTCACCCAAACAGAAAAACTATTAGAAATCCTTGTTAATTGAAATTAAGACTGAATCTTTAGATGAAAAACTTGGCAACTACTGGAAATAAAATAAGATGAGGTACTGAAATTACTAAACTAAAAATAAATAAAGCTGAATATAAATAATGTAAAACATTTTAAAAAAAGAATAAAAATGACAAAAGTACATAAATTGCATAAAAATGCATAAAATTAAAATGAAACTTAAAAATCTAAAAATAAAAGCTTATTCAAACAGTATAATCACATAGTATTAATAAATATTATTATTAATAAAAAAACAAAAAATAGAAACAAAATGACTGAAAATAAACTTCAAATATAAACTGAAAATATACTAAATAAAAGCTCATAAAATATATTAATAAATACTTATACATGTGAACTTAAACACCAAAAAAAAAAAAAGACTAAAAGTAAATTAAATTAAACAGAAAATATATAAGTAAAAGTAAATATTAATAAATACTATAGTTGTACATAAATAATACTAAAATAATAATGGAAGTTGGAAACCAACTGAAATAAATAAGTAAAACATTCTAAAAATGACAAAAAATGTATCAAAACTTAAATTAAAATGCAATCAGGAAATATACAACACAAAAAGAATAAAAAATTACAAAAAAAAAAATTAAAACTAAAATTAAAATGTAAACCGAAGGCAAAAATTAAAAAAAGCTTATTAACAATATCAATACAGACTAAATAAAAAACCTAAATAACTAAATAACAAAAGCATATATATTTAAAGTAGTAAAAGTACATATTACAAAAAACTAATTATATAAATAATATAAAATAAGAGATGTAAAGGTTATTTTGGATTTGAAAGCTAATCATTTAGTGTTTACGTCATACTGTATGTGTTTGAAAAAAAAACAACCACAACAAATACACACAAGGATGAGTAAATGATGGCATGAGGATGAAGACCACTAGACCGTACCTGTGTGCTCAATTAAAAAGAGATGATCTGCATGTTTGCTGCTTCTCACCACAAGCTCATCCTATCAACCACGGTCAATATCAGCACATTGTCCAAACAGAGACGGTCATAAGATTTAATCATGGTTCAACATCGTACAAGAAAATAATTTCTTACATAACACACACGACTCGTGGTAAACCGTATATAGACAGAAAAGGCCGTGCAGAAGTACAAAACAGTCATTATATACAGAGGGATCGATCACACGGCTGAGTTGGGCTTCAGTCCGGCACCGGCTCTCAAGCGGGTCATTTGTAGGAGCTGCGGGCCTCTCTCAGTGAGCGGTCGTAAGGCATGGAGGCGAAGAAAGAGTTCCTCAGCTGACAGTTGATGAAGAACACGATGAGGAGGACCAGCAGGAAGAGCACCAGGCACATCACCACATACGTGGCCAGGTCCGGTTTGTCAGGCTCGCCCTCTCTCAGAGCGTTCCCGCGGCCCGTGGGCTTCAGGAGGGCCGACACGCTCACGGGCCCATGGGACACGTTCAGCGGCGCCGGTGTGTGCGTGTTACTCATCAGATCGAAGTCTCGCGCCGCTGCCGTGGAGTTCAACAGCATCTGCCTCAGCATGATGAATCTAGACTGAAACAAACCAATACACAACATTCACTATTCATTTTACTGTGCAGTGTAATTCATATATCTCATAAAACTTACTATTACTGCATTATATTATGTTTAAATGACATTGGGCCTAGTTGTCACAGGGTCTGTATGTCAATTATATTTCAGTCTGATAATACAGATGCTTGATTTTTTGTCCTGACAGTATAAAATCCTTTATTCTCTAAAATACAAACCTATATGAATATTATATCTGTTGAGTGAACTGAACGCATCAAATCCATGTGGGCATATCACTAAGACAAAATTGATTAGATAATAAAGACATATTTGAACTGAAACATTGAATGTGTTCTCAGAATGTACAAGGCAGGTTGGGGCAAGTTGTCACATGATATTTATTTACTGCTTTATTTATTGTGGCGCTTATTCCAAAATAAACAATCAGCATCATCATCATATTATTATTAAATCTGTTGGAGGAAAACTGATCACATTAAAACCACACTAACATATAATTAAGGAAGAAATCTTTCTATGAAGAAGATATGTTTGAAATGAAACATTAAATATGATAAAACATGTTCTAAGGGCCAGAGTATTGTACATACAAGGCAAGTCGGGGCAAGTTGTCACATTTTATTTATGTACTGCTGTTTTGTGAAGTTAATTCGATAAGCCTGCTTTATTATTGACTAATTAAAACCACAATAAATCAAGAGATGAGTCACTAATTAAGACAAAATTCACCATATAAAAAAGGTAGACTTGAAATAGAATGTTGAACTGATTTTCTGGACAAGAGTATTTTAGAAATAACTCAGGTTGGGGCAAGTTGTCACACGTTATTTATGTACATATTGTTGAACTGATTAATTTTTATTACTTAAAATCCATCATATTTTATGTAATGCATACTTATGTTGCTTTTTTGTTTAAAGATATTCTCAATCCAGTATCAATTCAACGCTATAGCTTCTTATTGTGTCAACTTACCCCATATCATGTGACAGCATGTTTAACGTGTGTTCAATGAATGTCTTATATCCAAACTACATGTATGTTTAATATATGTTTACTTTCATAAAATTAAACCTAATAAGCTTGTAAGTGACATGTAACCCCGGGTGCCCTCTACATGTAACTTTATTTATGTAAATACGCCTTTGCGCGCATGAGCTCTGGAATAAAAACACAATTCACTGAAAGTGTCACAGTTGCGCGCTCGGCGTCTGTTGCGCTTATTTTAGAGGTTTCGGGGTTTCGCTTACCGTCTGTGCGCCGCGGACAGCAGGGCGAGGAGGACGCGGCGCGACGTTGCGTTCGCATTCCACGAACTCCTTAAGACCACCAGACCTCCAACACACCTCAGACAGGGGCTATGATCATCGGCACTACATCCATAGATGGCTCAATCAGTCTATCCATGTCCCACTGTTTGCTTTTCCATAGATTTATGCGCCAGCGGAGAGAGAGAAGTGCTCTCCAATCACACCGACGGATCCTAATGTCTTCAAATAAACGCGCAGTGAAGGTCAATAACAGCGCATGACGGGTCTCAGTATCCTTACACTCACACAATCACTCCTTTCCGACAGGTTTCCATGGTTTGGAGCGGCGCCAGTCTACCCACCATCCCGTCGCATGTTTATATCCAGGGAAAGTGGCTTTCCACACGCACACCCGACATCCGAGACCTAAGGTAACTGGGGTCGCTCGATCCGGTTCGACTGGAGAGGAACAAATAAAGGAAACATAGAAACGTAATGTACACGAGCAGTTCTCTGTGCGCAATGGAGATGGAGACGCGCTTATGTCTCTCTCCCTCGCTCTCCTCAGCCAGACTCTTTAATTTGAGGCAAAGTGAGTGGAAGAGTTTCAGGAGGGTGCGGAATGTCTCAGAGAGGTTTTACCGGGAGAGAGAGAGAAACATGCAGCCTATCAGGTGAACCAGCCATTTAAAGGGACCACTTGAGTTGATGCTGATGTCATTAACCCTCGGTTTTGTTCTGTCATTTTAGGCCGGAAAATAAAAGGTATGGGAATGTTAAAAATCGCTACTTTATCGGAATGGTACGAAACTAGACGATTTTTATGGATGTCGCTATATGACCAATACATAAAATAAATAATAATAATATTAAAATAAATACATAAATAAATATATAAAAATCAACTTTGTCTCAAAAATGACCACTATTGGAAAAGAATGGGAAATATGCAAAAATTCAAAGATTTGTGTGTGTGTACGCTCAAAAATATCAGGAGTGCGAAATAGACACCCACAGACAGACATGAGCTAGTGTGACCGTAATACAAAGCATGTTTCTGCAAATGCTTGAAATAAAATCAATAATTCAGCCACAATGCAGTAAAAACACAGACACCGACGAAGGGGTTACACTCTAAAAAATCATGAGTACAAAACAGACACTCACTCACTCACAAACACACACCAAACCATTATTCACTTACTCGTCTGGTTGTAACAATATTGCATAACTGAAAAGAACTCAGAGGGATTCATCTCTGATATATCATTCCTGTTCATTTTTGTTGCAATCTTTCTTTTTACTGCTATATTATGTGTAATAAAATGTCTTTCTCTGTGCTCAGGTTTGGCAGTAGTAAAATGAATGCGAAGACTGACATTTCAAACCAACATTTCAAAGAAACAACAACAACAACCTAAACTTTTACATTGTCTAAATACATATCCAAATACACAACTTGTCTACAGGCACTTTATATAAAGTATAGCTAAAAGGAGTGGCTAAAAATGAATACATTTTCTTTTTTAACTCCAACCAGATGGCACAAATTTGACTTTAAAAATTGGATTGTCTCTATTTTGACGTGAAATACTGCAAAAATAGAAAAGTAATTTGAAATATTAGAAAAAAAAAAATATATTTTTAACGGAAAACACTGATCAGAATTTTTGTATAAATATTTATCAATGAAATTCTTTTAAAAACAAAATAAAATAGAAAAAAAATTACCTTATTGAACAAAAATACATCACATTGATTGTATATGAAAAAAAGTTAAATTTCAGGTCTCCAAACCACACAAGTTTCTTCTCTGAAATAAACCTGGCATAGCCTACTGTACATAATGTGCCAGTATAATCATCAGTTCCTCTAATTAGCCTAACTGACACATTCATACAAGTTTTCTTAACAAGTTAGGACTGCTGCGTGAGGTTCAACTAAACAAATCTCTCAACGAAGCCATCAGCTTCTTGAAGCATGAACAGTGTGGAGTGCTGATTACTGTCAAACTCATTAATATTAATGCATTTTAAGCCTGAGGACACACCCTCCTTGTGGTAATCACCACTGAAGAACATCATATCACAGCTCAGAGGTTAAACAGCTCATCAATATTCATCAGCACCTGTCTAGAATTAGCATTGCATACATGGGGTTGAACGGAGCAATCAGGACAGAGTCACATTGTTTGTGTGACCCCGCTGAAGTGAACAGACGGGCTGATTGGACACGACCATAAAATGCCATTTAGACACAAAAGTGTTTATGCAGCAGTAAAGAAATGCTCACACCAAGGACAGTAACTATGATAAAGTTTCATTTCTGAATTTAACACCTACTTTACCACATCCAGTCAGTTCCTAGTAGAAAAAACAAGCCACACCCCCTAGTTTACTCATTCAATATTCTGCTGTTTTTCCATTGTGTTTGCTTTTAGTTAGATATTTGATGTTATAAAAGCAGGGTGTGGCATCATGATTGTGTACTTGTGATTGAATCTGAATCTTGGGTCAGACTTTGATACCGCATCTTCGTCTCATGGTAACTACTGAACAGACTTTGGCTCCAAATAACATCACTGGCACAAGATGACAGTGGCCATACCTGGTATGCTTTGGCTTTACTTTTCTATAGTGGCAGGAAATGGAGAGGTATCAAATCTCCATATTTTGTACAGTCTACAATCAGATGCAGTTTTGAATGCATAGGATTTTTTAATTGCTTATATGAAGATTAAAAACTGCTTTTCATGTTCAAATCAGCGTTTTGGTTTTGGGGCTCTTTAAAACACCAGTACACTTAAGAAATAGAAAATAAAAATACTTTTTGAGAGAACTACGCTTTAAACGCTTAGCCTGCAATTTGCATAAAACTAAAGTCCTTTGAGAGTCCGTGTGTAGAAGACAAAAGCTTTCTCAATCTGTCTGTCCCAATCTGAATAGAACTATAATAAGCTTCTCCACTGTGTTATTGTGTCATTATTACTTGTGTGCGAATCACAAAAATGTGAAAATAACGCATCCAGGAATCATTAGCATCTATAAAGCACATCTCATCGTTAACCTAAAGGGGTCATGAACTGGGAAATCAACATTTCCTTGAACTTTCCTTGAAGCGGCCATGATAATATAAAAACTTTATGCAAATACTCAAATAATTCTTGTTCGTCTAAAAACAGCTTTTATTGAAACCAGTCTGCCAAAACCAGAGCCTGTGGAATGTGTCACATTATGATGTAATGTGGCTAAACACACCTCCACAGAGGAAGATCAACGCCTGCTTCTACATCCATGCCTGTTTAGCCCCACCCACCAATTTGCGAACATAGTGTAAATAACGAGAGAGACAAATGCAGACACAACACAATCAAGATGGTTCGGAAGACAACAGGACACACAAGCTTTTGTGTTGCATCCTTCTGATCCAAACATCCAAAGATAGTGGATGAACTTTATTTCCAGACGTTCCAGACTGCATCAGTAAGAGCTTGATCCTTTGTTCACGTGATATTACCGCAGATTTATTTACAAACAAGGCACCATTTCATGCAAGACTCAGAAAGACTGAAACTAAAAGATGATGCAGTGCTGACTACATTAGGTCAGTTAGTAATGTCGCAACAATCAAGTGTAAGTAACAGTTTTTTTTTTTACATGGAAATTACACTGTTTTACTCATCTTCAAAGCATCCTAGGTGTATGTGACTTTCATCTTTCAGATGAATCCAGTCAGAGCTATCTTAAAAATTGTCCTGAAACTTCTCAGCTCTATCACTGCAGTCGGTGAGGTGCCCAAAACACGTTAAATAAAGTGCACGCAAATGTAATAAAACAACCCTCACACGCCTCCTGGGGGTAAATAAAGGCCTCCTGTAACGAATCCATGCATATAAATATTCCTATTTTGAACGTACTAAACTCTATTATTCTCACTAGTATTCCGGGAGTTTACGTAGAACGTTATGTGCAGCGCGCACAAGCCTCTGGGAATTCTAGGAGCAAAGGAAACAACGTTTCGTTACTCTAGCAAAGGAAAACCATCGAAATTTTTCTGATATTTTCCTTTACAAATCCTTGGTTTGTGCTTTTTAATTCATGACTGACATTTTGTTTTGAACGTCATCCGCCGGGACTGCTTCCAGTTACCGAAATATGGATATTTATCTTTAAAAAAACACATGCATGCACTACAGGAGGCCTTTACTCAACTCCTGGAGCCGTGTGATGTTTTATACGGATGCACATACTTTATACAATGTCTTCCGAGCTGTAAACGACCTCTTAGTTCCATAAGAAGGCTTGGAGGGGTCTGAACAGTTTTTCATATAACTCTGATCGGATCCATCTTGAAGTAGAAAGTCATATTAGGATGCTTAGAAGGTAAGTAAAACACAGCTTAATTTTCATTTGTGGGTGAACTAACCCTTTAAACACATTATTTGATAGGTGCTGCGTATCTAAATCACAGCAGTGATCTGTGAAGAATGTCAACAACAGCTGTTAGCCAATCATAAAACTGTTGTAAAACAACTGTTAGCCAATCATAACTGAGCATCTACGAATGCAAAAAATTAACCCAAGCACCCTTAAAAGGTTCTCGATTGGCCAGATTTTGTGTTCCTCACTGGCTCTATTATTTCCCTCTAAATAAAGTGGAAACATTTGGGGAAAAGCTTGTCACGCTTTCAGCTTGTAAACATGCCAGTCTGCATTAGATGACCAGGTTAATGTGCTCTAGGAAGACTTTGTCACCTCACGTAAGCATCTTACACAGCAAAGCTTCGCCAAGAGTGCAAAAATCTCCCCGCCGCTGCTGAGCATAAATGTCCTCCGGTGGTATTTGCATCCGCTGGAAGGGAAGAACGTAGATGTAATTGCGGCGGGCTAAGGAGATTATAATTGCTTTGCAACTGACACTTTTCTTCTAAAGGGCCCATTTTGCCACCGGGAACCTTTCTGCCTCCCCCACCACAACACTGACCCATTTTTCTGTTCTTGCGCTGTCCAATTCAATCTACCTCTAATCCACTCGCTGACAAACTAAGTCGCTCGCCTTTATGAAATTCCACCTGGAGGGCTGTTTTGATTGTAGAGAGAGAGTGGACATGTACGGGACACAAGTGAGAAAGAGAAAAGAAATGTAAGGGAGTATTTTTAGACCACCAAACAACATCTCTTTGTTCACCCTCATTAGTATCTGGCCTGGCAATAGAATCTCGCACATACATGTTAAGAAAAAGATACCATTCTTTCCCTCGCTTCTCTCGTGCTGCAGGTTCTGCATGTAATTAACCATGAAAGAGGTAAAATCACACTTGAGGACAACGGCGCTCCATTACAAGAGGCGACGCGCAATCTTCCTCCTACGTTCCCGCTGATGACAGGAGCATGTTCTCGGCAGGGGAGACACAGGGTAATGGGAGATAAGGCTTCCCGCCAAAGGCCTGCTGACGCATTGGACGGCAGCCACACGAGGCTCGCTAACGAAGATCCGCGATTCATCATGTCAAGCTCTGGGTCTTTTCGAGGTTTCGTGAAGTTAGCATCCTGCTGCCGTTTGTGGCTGGGTCACATGTTACGAGCACAGTGCGAGTTTACGAAGGGCGCTCCTGACAGAAGTACACACGAAGTGAAGTGGGGAATGCCTGAAAAGAAATATTTATGTAGAGGTGTGCCATGGATTATATTTACATCATTTCATAGACTTACGTACTTAGGATTTGGCGTCAACTGATGACTAGAATGTACAATTTGGGAAGTTACAACATGATGTTTTGGATTTAGACTGATACAGAGTATTTGTGAAAAATATTTAGAATCAGAGACTTCAAATAATCTCTAAGCTGATGTATTAACCTCTTACACTCTGCTGCTATTTTGGGGAATTCCCCCTGCATTTTGCCTACCAAATTAAAAAGCCTCCCATACCCACATACAGAGGTGTATATACAAAAGATTGGGATCATTTTAAAGGAAACCTTTTGAAATTACATAAAACACTGTTGAAGCTGATTAAAATTATTGTATATATTCTCTATGTTATAATAAAGACAAAAAAAGAGGCGCTTTTTTATTTTTTTGTTGTAAACTGAAATTTGAAAGTGTATAATTCAGGTTCTGAGGGCCTCA
>JAUCMU010000026.1:4840583-4853066 GCA_032275025.1 Enteromius treurensis | reverse complement strand
GCACTGTGTGCAGGTGCCAAGTCCTGTTGGAAAATGAAATCTGCATCTCCATAAAGTTGGTCAGCAGCATGAAGCATGAAGAGCTCTAAAACCTCCTGGTATACAGCTGCGTTGACCTTGGACCTCTCCAGGGTGCGGTCATCCCCATTGCTTGCACACTTTTTCGTCATCACGCACAATCATTTATTGATAAAAAGCCAGTTGGATGGAAACAGGCTGGAGACTGTATATTTCACACATTTTTTTTAATGCATATTCCGTTTGTCGATAACAAAACTGTATGGAAACTTGGCTAATGGTCATCTTTTGAACAACTGTCAAATAAGCAGTCTTCCCCATGATAGCGCAGCCTACAGAACTAGACTGAGAGACCATTTAAAGGCCTAAAAGGTGTTTTAAGTTAATTAGCTGATTAGAGTGTGGCACCAGGTTTCTTCAATACGGAACCTTTTCACAATATTAAAATTTTCTGAGATACTGATCAGAAGTTCACAGAGGCCAAGCACCGCAAACACAACATTTCATCTTAATCAAAGTATTTCTGCAGCTGTAAATCAGTTTTGAAGATACAAAACTGCAGACGAGAGAGACATCACGCAATCAGACTAGACATCCGGATCTGCTTTGAGACGGATTAAAGTTTAAAGGAAAAATTACATCTGCGACGCATTAAGAACTCAAATGATGTTCAAAATATAATATGACGTGTCATGTTTAATGTGCAGTATGTGTTTTACCTTCAGCCGTGAATTGAGCATTCCCATCTCAAACTCGTTTTCATGCCGATGACCTTTACCCTTACACAGTCGTATAAGGCAGGTCTTGACCCGGATGATCAGATAGTAGAAGGATTTTGGGGTGGGCACCAGGTTATACGGGGCAGGCAGCGTCCGTCCTTCATCGAAATATGACAACCAGAGTTTAGCACGAGCAAACTTCCACTCCACATCAGCGTCTTCCTGCAGAGACAGACCGATTTATACACTCACAAATCCTGATCCACTGTCATTGATGATTATATGATTGACATAATAATATATTATTTCCTATTTCATGTAAATATGGTGCATAAGATGCATATGACAAATGATTTAAGTTCAAAGTAATCCAAAAGTAGTCACATGGCATTACTTTAAATGTGTAATCTAATCAGTTATGTTACTAACTACAGTTTTCATCATCAGTAATGGATTATAATCTTTAAGGATGACATTCCCTTAATTGCTTGTCAGGTAAATTTATCTTGCTTAAGGAGATTTAGATATGTTTTTGTGAAAGCAAGACTTCAGTAAGATTGAGAATCAGTAATTTCGTAGTAAATTTGTACCTCAATTTCCTGGTAGGAGTTGTTGATCATTGCGATTAACATGTTGAGAAGAACCACCACCATGGTGACGTTATAAACCCCGTACAAAACATAACCGATGTTCTCGATGAACTTATGATCATACTTCAGAACCACAGAAATCACCTCCGACAGACCGAATATGGACCAGAACAGAGTCTTAAAGCTCTCCTCCACCCTGTCAACAAACACAGAGGAAGAACAAGAACGCTCAGAGACATTTGCTCTCTCATTGTCTGATATTAGACAAACTAAACAGAAATTCAGTGCAGAAACAACTGAGGAAGTGTATGGCATGGATGGAGTTTGTGACACAGACAAACGTTTGTTTGCAAACATTTGCATCTTGGTAAATCTGAAAAGTTTGAGACCTTGTGATCTCTTCTTCTAGAAGAAACAAATGAGATTATGATTTGATCTTTTTCTCAGGAGAAACATCTCAGAGGCAGAAGAGTCTTCAGTTGAACACTGTGGTTATCCTTTCTTGTCCGTGGAACATTTTTATTCCATCTGTGCCCGTTTTTAACAGAGAGCTGCATTCATGAGCTGAATGACTGCAGAATGAAGATGATGAATCACTCAGTGAATCAGATGGAGTGACGCTGGAGAACAGAAGAACAGAGGCTCTGTTAAATAATGGATTTGTTTTGTGATGTTGCTGAAATGTTTGTGTTTTAACGCTGAACTCAACGAGTGGACAGAGTCAAGGTCTCACTCTCTCCGTGTCGCTCTGAATATTTAAAGGGGTTGCATCTGTGCCACAGATGGAATATAAATCACCAATGATTATTTTTAATAACAATTTCTGTCCAAATGATCACTGTTACGTATTTGGAGGAGGCTTTAAAGTTTGTTTGTTTTTTTCATTATTTAAACGATATTAATATTAAAAAAAATGTTTGCATAATGATTACAAATATATGTATACATATATATATAATTTTTTTTTACCATAAATAAATGGTGCCATAACAAATACTACCATGATGTATACAGTACATATATTACAAATAAATAATGTATTATTAAGCTTTTTTTATATTACAGTGCTTCACATTTGGGGTAAAATGCAATTAATTGTAACATAAAATCAATCAATCAATAAATATTATTATTTTATTAAATTTTAAAGATGTAAATTAAAAATATATATAAATTATTATTATTTAAGTTGTAATTTTGAACAGATTTTGTAACATTTTGATAAGTTTTATTGTATTTTTAGTACATAAAGGTCCTAAAAATTTATGAGAATTTAAGAATTTATTTTCTTCATGTGAAATATAAATATACATTTCTTTTATTATGATTTTGTGGTGAAATATGAGAAGAAATACTTTCACGTTTGTGTATAATTTGTCTACAATTAAATCTATTATGCATTAAAATATTAAATATAATTGCATTCACTTTTCCGCCATTTTTTCTTCTCTGTAACTTTTCTCTTTTTTAATTTAAGTCTCTCTATTTCACACTTGACATTTTCTCAGTCTCTCATTCATTATTAAAATACCTAGATGTGGTTTAGAGTTTCTCTCTATCTCTAGTAATTTATCTGATGATTTCAGACAGAAGGTATATTATAGCCATGAGCGACTGGTTTTTATTAACATGTAAATCATATTAGAAAGAGACTATTCAAAAAATTATCCACCTAAGAAGTTCTTCTATTGCTTTAGTTATGATCTCCTCTCTCTCTCTTACTATTTACCCTCATAAATGACATCTCCTTCTCTTTATTGTTCTTAATGACACTTCTTTTCTACTCATCTTTCCTGTTTTCCATCCATTAGTCTCTCTGAAGAAAGACTGGCCCGCTCTTTACCCAAACACACCGGCTCAGAGGAATAAATATTAGCGGGAGATTAGATGCCATCACGACGCCAATCAAAATGATGAAACCAGCTCATCTGTTTAATTTGAAAAATAGTCTTTTTGTGTAATGACAGAAGAAAACTTCAGTTCCTCTGTCATTCTTTAGATGTTTACTGACAAGTTGAAAAGCTATTAGATGTGTGTGTGCCACAACTGACCCCTAAAATAAATCTCACAAAACCTTAGCGATGCCCAGAGACGATCTGTCAAGAAAAAACACGCCAGCTCTACTTTGAGAGGAGCGTTAATGGAATAACTCGAAAAAGCCGAAAAAGTATTTAGCCTCAGGCCATCCAAAATTGAAATGTGTTTGTTTCTTCATTTGGAGAAATGTAGAATTGCATCACTTTCTGACCAATGCCTCCTCTGCAGTGAATGGGTGCTGTCAGACAGCTGATAAAAAACTCACAAGTAATCTACACCACTCCAGACCATCACATAAAGTCTTACAAAGCTAAAAAACTGCATGTTTGTAAGAAACAAATCCTGAATAAATTCCAGCATTTTTTTCCACCTAAACGTGTCAACCATGTCAGACTTTCACACGAAATACGAGGAATTTCATAGCATTTTCACAGCTATTTGTGAGGAGAAGTTGTCTTGTATTCTCCCTTCATCACTTATGAGGCTCTATTTCAGTCAAGTCGTCATCTTCAAAGACAGCTGCCTATGTAGGTGGTGGATAGCAGAGTAGCCCACTAGTAATTATAATTAACTTCACAGAAGTCAAAAGCAGAGCTTTTCTTCATGTTAATCACAGGTCAATGTCCCAAAACTGCACAAACACACACATTTATAGAGCCGTTCTCCCTGTGCTCCACAGAATTATTTCACAGTGAACGTGCTGAAAGATGTAGGCACAGAGAAAGAGAGACATTTTCTCACTCGTGTTTAGGTCAGCTGCCTTCCTTGAACATGAACACACGCACACTCACTCATTCACATACGCACATACACACACTCACAGCAGGTACCGGTTTTGTGTTGGTTTTGTCTTCTGTTGCTTTGCGCCCACAGACTGGGCAAGAAAACCATCTCCTCTCTTTTTCTTAAAATACCATTGGTATTTTATCCAGCCGTAGTCTGACTTTCATCCCCCGGTGTTTACAGGAATAGCTCTCACATCTTCTGCTTCTTCAGGTCTTTAGGATTTATATTTAATTCATTTAGCAGATGCTTTTGTACAAATCGATTGACTAATGAGGTCTGGAGCAACACAAGAGATTAATTTTAACCAAAGCTCTAGTGTTCCTCAGGGCTTCTGGCTTGAATACTAATGAGGAGGGCGTGGTCTTTAAACCTGTCCTGAAGATGACCTATAAAATTCTTTCAAAAATCCCATGAATAATACAGACGCTGGAATAATCTACAACACTTGATCATCCCATGTCTTGTAGATCAATATTTCAACTCTTTTCAATATGTCTCTCCATATCATATGTCTTTTTCCCGACATTCGATTGACTGAGATTGATAGAGGTGCTCTGAACGTGTTTCAGGCCATACATATTTACACACACACACACACACACACATACATATTTATGTAGACACGTTTGTATTTAAAACCATACATTACTATATTATTCCATAATTATAACATATTATTTAATTGTTATATAACATTTTTATATTATTTATAATTATAATAATATTTTTATTAATTATTATATAACTATATTTTTATTAAAATGTATCTTATTTATTAACAATAACAAATATATTTATATATGTATATCTCACGTGTAATATAGTTTGTGTAAACACGTTTATATACTTAATTTTTATATAAGAGTAATCCTATTATTTATGTAATGTATGCATGTTTGCTAATTATTAATATTCATATATTTATTACATATGCATACATGCTTTTATATTACGTGTGTATACATGATTCATTACATTATTTTATTATACTTATGTTACACGTGTTATTCATATTTAGTTGTTTATGTATTTCATTTATGCATAAAATTTATATTATTAACGAAAAATATTTACCTACATTATAAATATATTCTATTTATTTGTTTTTGTTTTCATGCATTTGCGACTGTGTGTGCATGTAGCTTTATGCATTTATGCATTTTCAAATAATTCAGCAAAATCCTTGAGTGACAGCAGGCCCCGGGGGTGACATTTTTCAAGATTTTCTTAAACGTTTTTATCCGTTCCCTGGCGAAAACCCACACACAGTCACAAGCTTAAAAAGAGCCTATGAGAGGAATCCTGTGCTCAAATAAAGCTCCTCACACACCGTGAGCGTGTTTTCTGATCGATGTGCTTCAGCTTCTGCCAGCGGGAGAGTTTTGCCTTTTCTCTCCTGGTTCGAGGACATTTTCACTCATTCTGTCCATCCCTGTCTGCCTGTTTCCTCTGGTTCTTTATCTCTGGAGTGTAAAAGTGCAAAGCCTGCAGTGGTGCTTCACAGAGACGCTTCAGGATCACGTCTCTCTCTCTCTCCTGACTGAATTCACTCAACACTGAGGCTACATTGAACATGTTTGAGTATTCAGATTGTCACTCTCATTCTTTTTAACGCAGACCTGCTTTATGTGTAAATGAGCCTCAGTATTGATTGTTCCTTATTCTCTAAACGAGCACAACCTAACACTCAGAAACGACCTGCATCATGAGGATGGCGGTGTGCAATGACATGCGGCGCAATTTGTGGCACATATGCATTATCTGACTTATTACATCTTTAGTGAAGCGGGTACTAAACAACACGTGGTGCATGTCAAGTCATGATGCACTCCTCTCCTCTTCCTTATTTTTAGTTATCTACATTTCTACCAAATTTTACTAATAACACTCTTCTGTTCATTGAACATATTTGGCAATTTAAATAAAACTGGATAAAATATACATATTATATAAAAAATAAACAAATGGAAATTAAAAAATGTTCAGTATCCTTATCTATATCATTATGTTTAAACCAAAAAGAGACCAATTAAAAACATTTTGTTCATTAAAAAATAGTTAATTAAATTAAAGCTGAAATTGAATTAGCTAAAACTATAAATATAATTTTTTATTAACAAAAACTAAATCTGGTGAAAACATTTTTTCAATAACTTTTTTTAGTTATAAAAAATAAATATTAAAAAAAATTTAAATCATTAACTAGACAGGTTCTGAAATAAAATATAAATATTGATGAAAACCGATTAAACTATTTAAACATTAATAGTATTATTAATTAAATAACTAAATAAATACCAAAAATAAAAGTTTTTAAATTCAAATATAATAATACATTATCGATCATATTTCACCCTATAATCAAATATTAGATATTTCATTTTTTTGAAAATCTATATTTTGTTTATCTTTTATATGCAATTTCAGCGTTAAATTAGACTTGGATATGTGCTCAGCCCATTTTCCAATTATGACGCCTTCAGAGCAAACCATCTCTCATTCTTGACAAGTGTCAGTGTGTGTGTGTGTGTGTGTGATCAGATTGTGCTGTGTTGCTGTCTATCAAGTGTTAGCCAGCACTTCTTCAATACGTCCACTCATACACACACACACACACACACACACACACACCATCCCAAGAGAGATCATTATCACATCCACCTGCATCACACACATACGCGAGACACTGAGCCACAGAAATTCAACACACACACACACACACAGAAGTAACTGCTCTAGCCTTTAAGGCTTGTTAGCAAACCCGTGAGTGTTTTCACATTGTTAAAACTACAAAACAATCTGTCTGCCTTTCATTTCCTCTGATTCACTCTAAATTCAGAGACAGACTGACCCTGCGGTGAACACACGGCAACGCTGGACAGAAAAACAGTGGCAGAACCGAAAAAAGACCTTCACGTCAGATAATTACACAAAACCACTTTCACAATACGACAAACTTCCATAATATGACACATTTCTGAGTTAAACTAAGTACCCAGTGGAAAATAATGGACAGCCCTACTTGTTTTAAGGTGACTACTTTTTGCTATTCTAAAGGTTTGCTATTTTGTGTTTTAAAAGTCAGCTAAATTATTAAGAGATATTCCGGTCTGAATTTTTGGCACAAGCAGAGCTAAACGTCAAATCCTAACTATATATACAGTACTTTTGAAATAAAACAGCTGTATCAGCAGAAAAGTTTTCTTTATTTTTTCTCAGAGGATTATTTCTGTGAATACACTGGAACACGTTGGGTTTAATAGTTTAAAGGGTTAAAAATTATAATAATGTTGAATGCATTATTAATATGTGTGTCTGTGCTTGTTAGTTCACAGTTCATTAACTAGGTTAATGCTTTTGTAAATGCCTAGATTAACTAACATTAATAAATGCTGTAAAAAGTGTAAATGATAATGTTAATATGTTAACTAATGCAGTTAACTAATGTTCACAAATGAAAGCAAATAAAGAAAGCAAATATAATTTCCTCCTGAACAACACGCACTGATGAATCATACAAAATAAAAAAATTAAAAAAATATCAATAAACTTAAGGAGACCAATTATTATTGCAGTCATAGTGGTTGTGCAAGTTAACATGTTTCATGTTGTACTGTATTTAAGCACTGTCCACGTCTTGATGAAATATATGAAAATGCATGAACTGATTTAACTTATAGTCTTGATGCACTGAGAGTTACTTTGAATAAAAGCACATGGCATATGCATAAATGTAAATGAAATATCTAATGGTCAGTCTGACTTTAGCAAACACAGTCTGCACTCATCTGACAGATGCTTTTATTCAAAGTGACTTATGGTCTGCATTTGTGCAGTTCATGCGATCCTTCAGGATCTAACCCATGGTTTCTCTACTGTTTTAGCTGTTGCGATTTTTTGACACATTCTAAAGTGTTCTATTTACAGATCCTCCACATTAAGCCTCTGTCTTGCACAACTGAGGTTAGTTAGGTTCGTTGGAGGCTCAGAGGTGTTTGACGGTCTCATGACTAATGAGTTCCACCTTTTCTATGTGAACTTTATCAAGGCACGCTGGGAAATGCTGCATGCTGCTCTGTAAGGAGCTGCAGATGAAAGCAGATCCACAATGCCCTCTACTGACACCACAAACAATCAAACACTGACACACACACTTCGCTGGAACCAAATTCGATTCACATCTCACACCAGAGGAACTTCAAAATGTTTGCACTATTAAAGTATCAAGAATAAAATTCAAATATATTTACCAGAGCACAAAAATAGAAAATGTGTGTTCTTTGTGTATGTGTGTGTGTGTGTGTGAGAAAGTGCGTGTTCTTTCTAGCAACCGAAAATAAATAAATAAATAAATACAATTATAAAAACAACAGGAACAACAACAACACAAACATTTATTCAGTAAACTGTTAAATACGTTATTTTGTTTAAATAATATAATCTAAAAAAAAATACAATATATATGATTAAAAACAGACAATAAATTAAACTATGATTACACACACATAAAGTTATCGATTAATATTATTATTGTTTAGTTTAAAATCTATATATCATCTATTAAATATTAATTAAACAGATTATTCTTGTTTAATTTATTAATTTTTAGATATTAACAATGATTGTATTAATTGTCTATAATAGTGCTGCCAAACAATTAATCGTGATTAATTGCATCCAAAATAAATTTTTGTTTACAAAATCTTTGTGTGTACTGTGTATACTTATGATGTATATATAATTGTACACATAGCACATATTTTGAAAATCTTTATGTAATTTCTAATATATAAATATTTAATATATAAAAACATTTTTCTTTTATATACATATATACAGCCCAGGCCCATCTGAAGTTTGCTAGAGACCATTTGGATGATCCAGAAGAGGATTGGGAGAATGTCATATGCTCAGATGAAACCAAAATATAACTTTTTGGTAAAAACTCAACTTGTCGTGTTTGGAGGAGAAAGAATGCGGAGTTGCATCCTACTGTGAAGCATGGGGGTGGAAACATCATGCTTTGGGGCTGTTTTTCTGCAAAGGGACCAGGACGACTGATCCGTGTAAACGAAAGAATGAATGGGGCCATGTATCGTAAGATTTTGATTGAAAACCTCCTTCCATCAGCAGGTGCATTGAAGATGAAATGGGGCTGGGTCTTTCAGCATGACAATGATCCCAAACACACCACCTGGGCAATGAAGGAGTGACTTCGTAAGAAACGTTTCAAGGTCCTGGAGTGGCCTAGCCAGTCTCCAGATCTCAACCCTATAGAAAATCTTTGGAGGGATTTGAAAGTCTGTGTTGCCCAGCGACAGCCCAAAGAGATCTGCATGGAAGAATGGGCCAAAATACCAACAACAGACCTCTGTCCTTGCCAACAAAGGGTATACTGTATAACAAAGTATTGAGACGAAATTTTGTAATTGAACAAATACTTATTTTCCACCCTAATTTGCAAAAATCCTACACTGTGATTTTCTGGATTTTTTTTTTCTCAAAATTGAGGTATACCTATGAAGAAAATTACAGGCCTCTCCCATCTTTTTAAGAGGTTGGTGGCCGGCTAAATACTTTTTTACCCCACTGTATTCCTATTCTGAGGCCGTAGACTCCTCTGAAACCTGACTGTGGAGTGGTCCACTCTGCATAAACTCTAATTAAACTAAGACGCTCCGGTGAGACCTTCCCATGTAGAGACATGTTTGTGTGTTGATCCGGGATGCTGGAGATTAGCATACACCTCTCACCTCTCTGAGTTTTGAACCTCGGGGAAAGAAAGTAATCTACAGCCTCACACATCTGAAGTGGAATGGAGGAAAATGCTATCAAGTCACATGGTATCATCTTGGCTGAAAGGGCTAGTTCAACCAGCTAGTTCAGTTTTAAACAAAAGTTTGGTTCCTCAGTTACTGCCAATTAGTATTAGAATGAGTGCATTTATCAAAAGGAATGTTATGTGATTTTCCAGGAAGAAACATTCCTTAAAATCCTGACCTCCTTTGCTGAGGCGTATCAATTAAAAAACCATGAAACAAACAAGTATAACTCATTTAGCTGGTTTAGAAAGTATCAAGAACTACACATCATGTAATACTTTTTTGACTTGAAGAAAACATTTTAAACTGATTATACAAATGTCCTCACTGTCACTTTTATCAATTTAGTGCATCCTTGCTGAATAGAAGTGTTCAGTCTTTGCAAAAAACATTATATAAATGGAAATATTTATATAAAATGGCTCAATGTTCTTGTATGTGTCTCACAAACAGGTATTCAACTGGTAAATTCCTCTTCAGGCTGATGCTTATGGGTCAAAGGTTAAGCACTCATCACATTATTGACAATAATGATACCCTAAATGGGAAGTGGAGTTTGTTAATGTTCTGCAGAGGTGGGGTTAAAATTGACTTGAATAATTGCTCCAAATTGCCTTGTAAATCTAGCAGGGCTGTAAACGAGTATTGATCTTGTTTAAGTGGTGTGCAAAGTGAGCTCAACGGCAATCAAATTAGGCGGGGCTACGGTCGGAAATGCATGTGCTATGATGTAGTTCTTTATAATCCCATTGACTGCAATAGACCGTCTGAAAGCAATACAATTGATTGGCCTGTGACTGATCACATCCTTTTTTTGGTAGCTGAGAACTCTTGCTCCGGCACTTTGCAATGTTATCGCTGTAACTCAGCAGTAATTACCTCATAATGGAGTGTCCATCACTGACCTGATAATTGTGAAGAGGGCTAAAAGGTCCAGACTGGACTTCCTAAAGCACAGTATTAAATGTCTGGGTTTAGGAAATGTCGGTTTGCTTCCTCTTTGCATCTATGTAAGAACACACCTGGTGCATTTAAATTTTTGTACGTCTCCATAAACACATTAACAATGTCTAAGGAAACAATGCCAGAACTGTACACTTTAGCAAGACATTAAATTAAACAAGTGCTGAAAGATCCACAGCTGTAATTGGATAATTAAGACCGAATTCTGATTCACTCTCTTTCATGCAGGAAGCCAGTCTTAATGAACAGAGATATGCCCTCTCCAGGGCCCGTCACATTTCTTTCGATTTCTGTTGGCCCATATTCCAACACTCAAAATAGTTTTTTCACCAACCGTCTGATTGCTGAAAGTGCTGTGTAATGCAACACTGCTGATGTATTGGATTGAAAAAATTGATTATTGTACTGGCAAGTGTATAATAACCACTGACTGTAACTGCTCTGAAATAAATGCTAGTATTATACAGTAGGACTGAAAGTTGATAAGGGTCCATCCATTGTTTTTTTTGAAGGGCTGTGAATGTCAAAATATGCTTTTTTTGGGTCTAGATAGCATATTAAGACAATTTCTACAGTAGCAGAGGTGACTAATGGGGTCATGCGAATGCCCAACAAAACGTAACCCTTCAGATTTTATAGATCTGCCAGGGGATCAAGTCATGTATACAAAGGCAATTTTTCAAAACTCTATTTCTGCGAGACTAAAGTTAAAATCAGATTACACTGAGGACAGACTATATGAACCAGGGGATTTATTGTCAGATGTTCAAATCAAGTATTCATTGCTTTACCAAAAACACAATACTATATTATAAAAATGCCAGCATGCAGTACATCAAAATAAAGAGTCAATAGTCAAAAAACATTTTGAGCAAAAACAGAAAGAAAAAAAAAAATAATCCCATTTTTATAAAATGCTGCATCAGAGGCATTTTACAAAATGTTTACAGTCTTATGTCATAACTGGAGATATGTAAAATTAGGATTTTTGCAAATTTGCAAATCTCTAGTTCTTTCTAGTTATTCAATATTAAATTCTATCATCAACCCACTCTCAGGTAATCAAGCAACCAACACTGCGCAAGCTGCTGATGAGGTAAACAAAATGGATAAACAAAACCGGGGAGCTTTTAATTTCATTGCAGCAAAAATGTAAACATTGGTAAGTTTGATAGGAAAGGCAAAGCCAATATTTGGTAAATTTTCGCCATCGCTTACTCGTGAAGACAAAGACAGGAAGTGGGAGAGAATATGTGACACCGGCATTAACCGTGCAGCTGAGTCTGTGAAGAAAAAATTGTTGGACAGTGCAATTCTAAGTGTTTTTTCAAATCATTTTGAAGTTAGGACAGCTGTGGGGTTTCTCTAAAGTTAAGAGAGTCTTTAGTCCTATCTGTAGTTAACAACTGTTTAGATTTAATGCACTTAGTTGCTCTCTGTAATAGTATTTATTAGGGGTGTAACGGTTCACAAAATCACGGTTCGGTTCGATACGATACAGTAGTGTCACGGTTCGGTATGTTTTGGATACGGCAAAAATACAATAAA
>JAUCMU010000026.1:4807866-4818102 GCA_032275025.1 Enteromius treurensis | reverse complement strand
GCTCGCATCAAATTCAAGACACTGATGCTTGCATATGGAACAATCACCGGCTCGGCTCCCGCTTACCTCCACTCACTCCTTCCAATCTACACTCCCTCCAGCTCTCTGAGACTACTTGACATCATTAAAAAAAAACATTAACCCTACTCTTTCTTTCTTTCTAGCTTGTACTTATTTGAAGATTGCCTTTTTTATACGGTATAAAGAGTTGTTTTTTGCCTTTGTATGACTAATTGCTTGTTCTTTTTCCCCACCTGCAAGTCGCTTTGGATAAAAGCGTCTTCTGAATGAATATAGGTAATTGGAATGTAAATGTATTACTTATTTTAAAAAGTGCTCTTTGAGTATACGAAAGTTTACAGAAATAGTATTGTATTTTAAAAGTAGGATTTTTCTTTTTTCCCTTTAGTTATTGAAACATAACTGACTGTGTGCACATCAGTTTTGTAAATAAGCATTAGAAAATGCAAGTGCATTTAGCCACAGCAGCGATCAGACGCTTCAGGACAAACAAACCCAACGCACACGTGACGTGCAAGTCTGTCAGCACGCAGGTTTCGTGCAGCTAATACCAATGCGTTCCTAACGGTATATGAAGATCACGGATGACAGGTGATAAGGATCGAAGCTCACACGTACAGTAGTTTGGAAAACGTGTCCCATCTGAAAAGGGCTACAGTGTAATTCGGCTATACATCCGCACTAAACTATCAAGGTGAAAGTCACCATAGCTTGTAGTTTAGACTCCCAACTTTGTGAGTTGATTAATGGGGATATTTTTTTTATTGTGCGATAAGAGTGTCGCGTTAACAATTAACGGCCCACCACTAATATATATATATACTGCATGTATATATATATATATATATATATATATATATATATATAATAAGCTGTTTTCATTCACACAAAAAATAAACAATGAGAATGTGTGTGTGTGTATGAAAAAAAAAAAACAGTGAACAAGTAATGTTGCTGAATTTCTTTTGAACATTGCTTGAGCAAGAGCCAGACAAAACACATACAACTGATCAACTTTTAATCTGTGATGGTTACATTTTATCAACCAAATGAACATTTGCAATTGAATTAAAATTGCACAAATGTTCCAATATTTTTTGGTTTTCTACCCTAATTTTCTATTTTAATGAATTGGAAAAATTAAGCTGATATAGATTTAAATTTGTAAATTACTTAAAAAGTTTTGTAATATCAATCAATTTGTTGTTTTTACACATTCTATATTTAAGTTAAATTAACTGAACCTGTAAAAAAATGTGAGTAAAATACACTTAATAGAAATAACAATTTTGATTTCTTAAGGATCACAGGGCACTAAATTTGATACATTATACAAAATATTAAATATAAGGTTACAATAGGGCTAAAGGCCCACCTTAAGAAAAGAATATGCTATTCACTGCACCTAAAATGTATAATTGCATAAAAAAATCTATACATAGTTGTACTGAACAGGGGCAGATTTAATGAATTTGGGGCAAATAGGCAAATATAGGAATGGGGCCCCATATTTGCACACATTTACGGTTATTTGCTGCTGCACAATGGTGCCATAGTTATGTCCAGTGTTTCTTCATTTTTCATTTACATATTATTATGGGATTCTTTCATTAACATTTATTCATTTAGCAGATACTTATTATTTCATGTTGCAGACCACGAAATAGCAACTGATTTACAGTTAAGACGCAAGAACAGAAGTATAATTTATAATATTTAATGACACAACCCTGTTTAGGCTACATTTTCGCTTCTTTGCGTGCACATACAGTATTTTGTGTACATACTGTAATGCGGAAATCACATTGTATAATTTTTTTAACAATGAATCTGGGAATTACTGTGTCAAATAACTATTTGATCACTTGAGACAAAAAAAATGTTAATATTTGGTAAAGAAGCCTTGGTTAACAATTACAGAGGTCAAACGGTTCCTTTCACGAGTTCATGCTTGTTGGTAATGTCATGAAATGGGAGCGTGAAGCGTATGAGTTCAAGTGCAAAAGGGATTTATTAAAGCTCAGGGTCAGAATAGCAGTAGTCGATCGCCAAGAGATACAATGGTGGAGGCACAAGCAGAGACAGAGTCGATAAACAAGGCAAAGGGTCACAATTCTGGTAATCAGAGTCCTTGGGGAGAGGCAGAGGGAAAGTACAAACGAGAGCAGAGGTCGTCAACAATAAATCCAAACAGAGAATCAGAATCCAGGAAAACACAAAACACACGAACTTGAAAACACGGATGAATACAAACAGAACTACAAAAGAGAAAGAGACTGGTATTTATACAGGTGAAACAGATGATTGAACCTGACTAGCAACAGCTGTGGGGGAGAGGTGCATTCTGGGAAATGGAGTCCGGATGTGGAAACAGACACAAAAACACAGTTCTTAGAGCTAGAGAGCTAGAGTGCCATCAACAGTCATTAGCTGGCAGCTCCAGCTGGGCGTGACAATATAAATGTCTGTAGTAATATGCCCCACTCTTATGTAACTTGTGACTTATGCTAATTACAACACACACACACACAAAAACGAAAAAAAAGTAGATTTAAATTTAAAATCAAAATAATCTTTTTGCTTCAGAAACTGTTAATATTTCTTGTGAATCCGAGGTTTGTGTGAGATTATGGATTATTTTTCTCAGGAGAAACATCTGAGACACTCATTTGGTGGTGATGCAGATCATCACATGGGTCCCTGGACGCTCCGCTGGCCGTCAGCGACTGCATCTTTGTTTATCTTGTGAAATGAAAGCACGCTGAGGCGTGTCGCCACTGGCCCGCCATATATCGCCTTCATTTCCTCTCTCCAGCGACACTGACATTTAGTCCAATAAGATCAGATAAAGCCAACTATAATTCTCCAGCTCACAGCACACAGTATTTCCCATCCAGAAACACACAACCATAAACTAAAAACAGTAGTGATGGTTTTCTATAGCTCCATCGTGTCAGTGTTGCTGGAGTGAGAGCTGGAGTGAGAAGGTGAGAAAGCTGTGGAGCTGTTAGCATGCAGACAGAGAGTTCTCTATCTGAGACACAGTCTACCAATCACCAGTTCAGCTGAGGTGAAGAACCGAAGCACTCAGACACTTGATTAGACTCCAAACCTGAAGACCTGGCCTCACCTCACGTCTCCAAACACATGGACTTCATCCTGATCGGATATACACCACAGTACTGAGTGCTTACTACAGTCACACTACAGCAACACACTTTAGTTTTCTTTGCATTGCAGCGCACATTTAAGTATCATATTTGATACTTCAGGCTTGTATGGCTCATATAGGATGATATTGTGGTAATATGTAGGAAAAAAACAGTTCAGTTTCATTCCGAAATGCAAACTGACTAAAAAATATGCAATTTGATGCAAATGCTGATAATTACAGTATATTAATAAAACGTATGAAATTCTGGTAAGTCAATTAGATCTTTATAACAGTATAGTATATACTTGATATGATATAAATGTCAGTCATCACTCTGTGCATCTTATAATATGTCTATGACATTGTTTAAACACTTAATTTGAACTTTCTATGAACTACAATGATGACTGAGAGATGAAAAAAAAACGTTCCTCAAAAGCCTGATGATCATGTTTGAGACTGTATTAAATATTATACGGTGGACTATACAGGGATAAGAGTGTTCTCACCTTTTTAACTTCATATTTTATGGCAAGTTTGATGCGGCTCAGACAGGGTCTCTGGTGTTCTGCGGGTGGGTTCTGGTCCACGTCACCATTCAGAATGGCTTCCACTTCCTCTGTGTCACGACAGAGGTCCAGAACACCCACCACGAAATCCTTACACTGCATAGACAACTTCCTGTAGTCATTCTGACACAGAGAAACACACACAGAAAGAGAATTGTCAGGCCCCACTCATCTGTCAATCAAACCATGATCATTTTACATATTAATTACTTAGAGAACATTAGGAGAATCAAAAATGTATTAAGAGGTTATCCAATATATGTGTTTCTGCTTCTTAAAAGAAAGATAAAACCTGAAAAAAATAGTCAAATAAAATAAAAACTGCATCACCTTAATCAGGATTTAGCCTGCTTGTAAATGTGTTGAAATTGTTTCATTATTATTCTATTTTTTATTAGCCTTTATGCTGGCAATAAACATTTACCAAGCCACACCGCATCAATCCCGGTAAACTTTTACCCAACTACTATCAAAAATGTTTTTAAATAAATACAACAAAACATTTTCTTGTGACCTTAAGAGCAGTATTACGACAAAATATGTTAGAACTGCACCTGTAGAGCTAACATTAGCATCATGCTACATAAGCCAATTTATGAAATAAACAGTACACTTTTACTCAAAACTCACTTCAAACCACCATCGAGTGTTTGTATTAACTTCCTTTTGCGATAACATGTGGAATTTGGTCGTTTAATTTTGTTAAAAATGCTATTTATAGCCTTTTGTATCCTTCATATGTACACATACTGTTATGAAAACATCCAAATACTATCATATACAAAACAAATTCCTATCGTGATCGTGTGTTTAGTATAATCTATAGTGGCTGTTGTTTCTGCTGTGTATAAGTGTTACATGTAACGGCTCTGGCTGAAACTCACATTTGTGATGTGAGACCGCCTCCTCTCCGATCTTAAGTTGCCAGGTGTACATTCCGAGTATAATTAGTAAAATATTCTATTTTCATTTTTTAATAATAATTTTAATTTTAAAGACAGTTTTGTTGGCAGCAGTCCATAAAAAAATAAAATAAATATATGTATATATATATATATATATTTATATATATATATATGATGTTCCAAAGGTGATTAATTTTCATTCATTTATCATTACAGGGGAAAAAAGCTCAATAGGAAAGTTCTTTGAATTTCATAATTTTATTTATTTTCATTATGGCCTGAAATTAGTCTGTCTTTAGAGATTCCAAAAGGCATTTAGAAGTTACAGGACAGCAAAACTCGCTCCAGTTATTTCACTGATGGACAAGCAGGTGAGAACAACACACTGAACTTCTCTGACAGCTCACAAACCAGCATTCACAACGAGATCCAAAGCGGTCCTGCTAGACTGTCACAACAATAATCGTGTGGAGGTGTCCATCTGTCCAGAGAACAACTGCAGTTATCGGCCCTTTCAATCCTCATCAGTGTCCTCCAGCGTTTGAGGTCTGTGGGTGGAACTGGAAGAGATGCTGAGCTCCGGACGGCCGTCAGACTGATCTCTGAGATAACGAGCAGTCTGTCCGTCTCAGGAAACAAATCCCTTCACTCTTGCGTGTTCAAGCACAGACACGGATCGGCCTTCGCTGTAATCAGGGTCTGTCCGCGATAAACTCTCAGCCGTTCCACAGTTTGAGCTCAAAGGGGTCCGTCGTTGCTGGATCAAGCTGACTGAGATGGATTTGCCAAGCGCAGTCTGTCAGACACACTGATTGATGAAAATACATTTCCATTCATTTCCACAATTTCATTCAGAAAAGGATGCATTAAACTGACCAAAAGCGCATTTTTATTTATTTTGAATAAATAAATGCTTTACTTTTTAACTTTCTATTCATTAAAAAAATAAACTGCATCATATTTTCTAATCAGCATATTAGAATGATTTCTGAAGGGTCACGTGACACTGAAGACTGGAGTAATGATGCTGAAAATTCAGCTTTGATCAGAGGAAGAAATTACATTTTACAACATATTTAAATAGAAAATCCTTATTGCAATAATATTTTTACTGTATTTGTAATTAAATCTTCTTCCTAGCTGAATAATCTTCAAAACATGAAAAATAAATAAATAAATCTTATCAACTAAACCAATCAGAAGAACCCATTAAGACCCATTATTTTAAACAAAATGATTAAGCGCCATCCGTTTGTGATAAGATCTAGCTGAGATCCTTTCACTATCTACTAATTATGCTAATATTTCCATGCAAGTTTGATATTACAGTATGTGCGGATGCATTACGAAATAAAAATAATTCTCACGACAGAGCTGTAATTATATATTAGTTTATATTAGAGCATCTGGAACATTACATTTACAAATCAACATCCATAACGGTTTTATAATGTGAAATATGATTATGATGTCTGCCTCTGGCATTAAGTGATCTGCAATCCTTACATTAGATAAATATCTCAAATATTCTACAAAACCATTAAGAAATTACTCAAAATTACTCACATAAGCGGAAGTGGAAGCAAAAACATATGGCTGTCAGATCACACACACACAGGTCTCATTCTGGACCAGCAGCTGTTCTGCACGTTGAACCCTTTCAGGAAAATACAGCAGCATCAAATCAGCTGCATTATGATATGCATATGAGTGAACATCTCAAATGAACCAGAAATGCAAACTGATAGATCCAGCATCTGTCAACACTTCATACTACTTTAGCCATGAAGAGCAAAACGTGAGAGCAGAGCTTTAAAATCATTATTTATCAAAAGAGACACCTTTAGGAGTTTCAAAGTAATCACATAATATACGTATTATATTAAAGTAATGCTGTTCATATCTACTGCATAACAACATGCAGGGTTGTTTTACACAAAATAAAAAAAGTTAAACCATCAACAATCTACGTTTGCAGAAAGCACATACACTTGCCTTTAAAATGCCTAACAAAAAATAATAAGCTAAAAATGAAGATAAAGATCAACCCCCCCTAAAGTATATATACTGTATATGTTGCTATAATATAATAGTGTTTTGCTCTGTTTGTTTTTGCAACAGTTACTATTTTTGTGTGAATCCTATGTAAACTGTAAAAAATGGCCGTGAATTTAACTGTAACTGTGAAAATGCTATGGTAAAAACCCGTTAAATGTTTAATGGTAAATTCCTGTTAAATTTACAGGGAAACACCGTGAAATGACATTCCCAGAATTCCCTGCATTGCGTTTAAAATTTTTGATTTGAATTTGATGTTGTTAAATGGATGTTTATTGCCCATTTTAGTTTAATAATTCTTACCATGATGGCGTTTAGTGCTTGTGTGAACGACACTGAGCACTTTCTATAAGTTTTAATATTTATAAGCTTCTTGTGATGAGCTTTGGTTCATCATGTCACTTTCTCATAACCACCTGCATTTGGTAGATGTCAGTGTTTTTCAAAGGAACAAAATAGATTTCACTATTTTAACAGTTTGCTATATTACCATTATATCAAATAGTATGGTTTCTAATAAGAAAGTATGGTATTTAACTGTAAATTTAAAATAAAACCGTAAAACTATTGACAAAACTAAAAATTTTGATATTATATATTTAAATTTTTTGGCATAAAAGAATTAACGGTTTTAAATGTTACAATTTCGTCAACCCCAGCTGCCGGTATATTACCGTAAAAAATAACATTTTTTTTTTTTTACAGTGTAGTGTGAAGTATTTAAGATTTATTAAAACCTACAAATGTATAAATAACAACAAATGAGATTTCATTGCTATTTCGACAACCGAATTGGGAAATGTTCCTGGTGTCCATTTCAGAAACCAGCTCATCTTATTCAAACAGCTCACTGTAACCAAACACAGAAATACACAAAGCAAATTGGTTAAAATTACAAATAATTTCAGTGAAAGCACAGCGGGGAGACCGGCCGCCCAAAAACACTGTCATAATGTGGCTGTAATTCATGAAAACAACGGTTATTGGGGCTGTTTTCTTACAAGATGCTGAATCGATGGTGCAAGACAGCAGTTCAACACACAACAGCATTTTTAGGAACAAAAAAGGCTATTAAACTATTTAAGTAACGGCAAAGCCACTGTAGCAGCCACAACTGTTGATTAATGAACCCAATTTTCTTGTTTCCTTGCAATAATGCAGCAATACATTAACTATAGACTTATTGAGAGCATCCTTACACAGAACATTCCATCCTGGTTTGGGAATAGCTGTGTACAGGACAGGAAAGCTCCAGACATTATAAGAGGCAAACAATGATAATCTTTTGTTTTTATAATAATACCAGTAAGACAGATTTGGAGAAATGTAGCATTACATCTCTTGCTCACTAATGGATCCTATGCAGTGAATGGGTGTCGTCAGAATGTGAGTCCAAACAGCTGGTAAAAATATTGAAATAATCGATCAATAGTCTAATAAATGTAAATGTAATAGATTGCAATAGCCCATCAAGGTGCAATTTGGGAAGCCAATTTACCAAAACTGTTTCCATAAAGAAACAAACTTATCTACATTTTGGAGGTCTGAGAGTGAGTGTAAATAGTTATTTTTGCAGTCATGTTTGATGCCTGAGAGAGTTTGTGTTCACTGCACCTGGAAAACAATTTGTTTTTGTACATTCCTCAACAGGGCCAATCTATGGGGAACAGAAGCAGAGAACATTGAGCCCTTTCTCAGGAAATAGAGAACGGAGCTGTTTTACAAACATCTGCAGGTGTGTGTGTTTGCCGGGGCTCAAACTCAATGAGATTGTGTTCTAGCAGTCTGATCTCATCCGTTTGCACACACTGTAAGATGACACAGCATTTACTGTAATGCTTTTCTTCTCTGTTTTCTTGTCCTGTTTTCTATTAGCAGCTTTGCAGAGGTTCTGAGTGTTTCTGGTTAGATTTAGTGTGTAAACTCTCAAGTGTCGCCAATAACAATCTGACATATAATTTTGCTTTTGAACTGCACAAAATTGAACCTATAAAACAATTTTTTTTAGATAGAACAAAATAAAATGTATTCTAATTTGTACAGCTAAATTGGCCCAAACTAAAATGTATGTATAAAACAAACTATTTAAAAATGACAAAAAATTACAAATACATAAACTCACACATACATAACAAAATCACTTAATCTAGCATGTCAATGACACCTTAGTAATATCAACACAGAAAATCCAGAGTTATTAGGACATGCAACTATGCAAAGTACTACAACCAATCTTCTAGACAGTGATGCCTGAGCCCACTTTCCTTTGTGATTTGTTGACTAGACAGCTCTTTCTAATAGCTGCTCTCTCTGTTTAGCATATGATGAAGGAGTGGATATGATAATGTCAAATTATGAAAATGATCCCCTGTCACACACTCCCACGAGCCCGACCTGCCCGAGGTGTGTGTGTGTGTGTTTCATATGACTGATAGCCAGCTGATCTAGCAGATTTGCCCTTTTCGCTGGTCTCTTGTGAACAAATGAGTCTTTCTGAAGGGATGAAAAAGAAACCGTGAACTCAAACAACCCAACACATGAACACTGCCTCAACACACACACACTTATCTGATACTCTCCCATCTGAGGTTTTCAGATCACATTATAAGAATATTCCAGTTCAATACAAGTTAAGCTCTACAGACAGTATCTGTGACATGTTGTTGATTACCACAGAAGATAATTTAGACTCTTTACAGTGATGCACTGACAGTGAAAGTCTATGGGGAAAGAATGTCCACAAAACCAGAGTCAAAACACTAGAAATCATGAGATAGCAGAGAGAAAACGTTTACATAAAAATCCACCAAACAGGAATAACATCAGTAACAAATCACAATAACACACATTTAGATGCTTTTATCAAATGCAATCTTCACATTTCTAGCCTATTAACTTTAACTGCTTTACTGTAAACACAATCTTTTATTATTATTATTATTATTATTATTTAAACTCATTAACGAGTCTAATCTCTAAGGTAGGTTCTGTTTAAATAAATAAATCACTTTGCTTTTTGGTTTAGTTTAACAAGTCTGTCTTATCATTTATTGTATTGTAATCCACATTGGAGCTGCTGCTAAATAAATAAATGTGAATACAGCTCTCACAATGGCAATTTAATTTCTCTTCCTTATATCATAACTACACAGATGGTTTCATATTTGGCCTTCCGCAAATGACCATAATTTCAATATGATTTTTTCCATTACAGCCTCAATGCCACACGTACTTCACATTAATAGAATTAATCCCAATGATGTTGGATTACCTTGTTACCAAGCACAGAATCACTCGCTGGGTTCACTAATATGTGTTCAGTCATCTTCAAGATTGAGGACTGGTCACGCCGGTACATAGTATCTACAGCTGTAATATTTCTGTAACTTCACAAATGTAACAACCCTCAGAATGTTGTGTGTAAGTACAAATGTGTAACAGGACATTGGTCGCAACACTTTTTGGTAATGAAAGTACAAATGTGTAACAGGACTAACAGCACTTTTTGGTAAATAAAGTGTTACACTTT
>JAUCMU010000026.1:4771151-4804791 GCA_032275025.1 Enteromius treurensis | reverse complement strand
CCCTGAAAATAATTGCACACCTCAGAACGTTCGTCAGCCAATCAGATTCAAGCATTCAACGGCCCCGTAGTATAATAGTATATAATGCTAGTAAATAACTTCATATGCATACAAAAACAAAGAGACATAAATCTTAGAGATGAATATTATATATAGTCAAATTTGCATGTGTTGATCAAACACTGAACCCAACACTGGGCAAAACTACATTAAACATCTTTTCTACATGAATAGAGCACATGCGGTGTAAAGCGCGCTGTCAGGCGGCTCTAGAGGAGGACTGATTCGGGCCACAGACGGATCCAGTCCCTGAGGGGTCCAGCAGGATTCGGCCGTCAGATGGATTAGACTCACACTCATTAGTGAGCAGTGTGTGCTGGGAAACAGATGCTGCTCTGCTGAACGTGTGGACGCTTTACTGAAACACTGGACATGCAAATTAACATTCGAATACACACACACAAAGAGAGCCCAAGAGAGACGGGATGAAGCTAATTACACACACTCCTGTGTGAAGAACACTTTAATTTACAGTTGTGTAGTGGACACACACGCCACCATCTGAGCCCTGACAAACACACACTTACACCTGATCCTCACATCCAGATCAGTTATCTGTATACCTTCTGAGCAGCTGTTCATGTAAAACACGGAGCACATGAGATACGACGTCCATTAACGTATTTGATAAGTTGAAACTTTAATATGCATACAAATACAAAACTCACACAGAGCTATTCTGTTTCTATCTCATCTTCTTTCTGCGGGATCCTCATCTTCTCCAGAGTCAGGACGTCCGTGTGACGTAAAAGCCATCAGCCCAAATATCAGAGTCAGAGTACATTATCTGTTTCCTGCTCCATTTCTCTCTCACGCACACACGCTGTTATTCATTGCTCTCATACAGTGAGAGTTGATTGTATTGCCTGAAGATTCAGTGTTGCTGCTGCTGTAATGTAGTTTGGAAAAAAAAGATGTGCTGATGAAATATTCTCATTATTTATATTGAGAGTTTTTGTCGTCTTTTTCCTTACCTAACACCACATGACTTTATACAGATGCATGAGTCTTAATGTGAAGTGCACAAAACCTGTCAATATTTTTTAATACTAAGTAAAGGAAGAAATTCTCATTATTTATTAAATTTTTTTTTTTTTTTTTTTTTGAATTGCAGCATTTTTTTATATTATACAGTATTTTTCATATTTCAGCAATTAAGCACTTTTTTTCTTCCCAAATTCCCAATTTTTGATAGAAAATGGCGATATATTTTTGTACATTTAGCATTTTTTGCACTGAATTACATGTATTAAAACATAAATCAATGTGACTAGGCCAAAATAATACAATTATATATTTTTTAATCATATATATACACACACAATATTCATTTATTTTTTGATTAGGTAAAAAATAACAATAACGCAATTAAACACATGAAAATCATGATAAAATTTGAAAATATAAACTCTATAAAATGTATAATATAATTTAATTTGGTTCGCATACCTTTGTTTTATTGTTTTGAAAGGTGACCTAAATATTTGCGTCAGCAAATCATATGGAAAATTGACAGGCTTTTGCTGTTTTGCAGTTTTATGTATGTTATGCCCTCCAGATCACTAACCAATCACGTGACTGAAAACTGTGAATTAGAAATCAAGTGGTTAAGATTTATTTCCAACATCTTTCCAGAACATGTGCAGCCCATTTTACAAAGAACAGTTTCCCGAAACGGAGAGAGAACAAGGAGGCAGTGCACAAAGGCTGTTTGTAAAAAATGGGGCAATTCCGGCTTTGCTAACAATTTGGTGGACAATTTGGTGCTTCTGAATCAGAGACTGTGTGATGGTTCTGAACTTCTCTTGTTTTCATCCCCCAAGTGTACTCGGTGTAACCTAGTTTCTGTCTCGTGTTATTAATCATGACAGTTGCTTCAGGTGTGTTCAAGGGGTAGTCCACCCAAAAATATCAGATATCAGAGAGTCTTCTGACCCTCCATAAACAGCAACACAACTGAAGTGATCCCAGATAGGGAAACATAGTAAAAACATTGGTAAAATAGTCCATGTGACATAAGTGGCTCAACTTTTCAACAAGATCTACTTTTTTGTGCAAAGAAAACAAAAATAACATCATTTACCTAACCATTCTTCTCCCCTGATTTACGTCTTCTACCATTTTAGAGAATATTATTGCATAAGGGTACGCTTCTTTCTAGGCCCAAACTGCCGCAGATCACACACATGCGCAGGCTTTCACCCGGTTGTAATCGAGGCTGATTACATCTAATACGTTAAAGCTTGCATATGCAGCGCATTGAGATACTCTACCTTCCTACCCCCACCACACCGTGACAGTGAGTATGCTTTATTACTTGCTCTTGACTGGCGACGTGTAGAGTTTGCATGTTGTTTCCCATTGATCGGTTTAGTCATCTGCATTCTGATTTATTTGTCTGACAACATTATTAACTGTCTTTACAATTGCTTTGGAAGCAAAATTTTGCGGTTATAGTAAGGGGCAATGCATTTCCAACATGCGCTTGAGATGTTCGGCCTGTCATGACTTACTGAGTCAAGTCAGAGCACACTAGCTATTCAGAAAGAGAGGCATTGTAGAAATGCATGTGTTTTTAGAAAGACCGAGCATAGAGGAGGTACAACCATGCACTGAATGTAAAAAAAAATATATATATATGTGTGTTTTTTGAACATCAAAGTATGCTAACATATTCTATCACACCCAATACACAAAATAATGATATCTGAAAATAGCATCTTTTTAACAAAAGCAAACAGACCTTCTGCAGTAAGTCCTGACCTCAACCCCACTGAGATGCTGTGATATCACCTTAAGAGAGCAATTCACACCAGATATATCGAGAAAACTGCTAAAATGAAAGCACTTTGGTGCTACAGTAACCTCATCCTGACCATGTGCTGGTCTGATGCACAGTTACAGGAAACCCTGTGTGGAGGTTATTGCTTCCAGGACAAAATCACTAAATGCAATTACAAATCAAAAAGGAGATCAAGATACTTTAACTATATTATAATTTAACTATATAATGTAACTAAATTTAACTACATTTAGATATTAGGATATATTACTTATTTAATCTAAAAAAAAAAAAAAAAAAAGGCTAGATTGGCAGTTCAATAAAAGACATATTTTTGTTTGCTTCTTACCTTAAACTCTGTCTCTATGTTGGCAAGCCTTGCAAGTTCATTGCTGAGCTCTAGTGCAGTCAGTACAGGATCTTCGCTGGACAGTGACAGGTAGGCGGCGCTAGCAAGCCCTTTGTACGCATTCATGCGCGATCTGGAGTGACTGAACGAGTCACGTCTCTGTTTCTCCATGCACTCGCAGCACTTGCAGAAGTAGTCGTGCGGCCGCTCGATCCTGGTGCCCTTCATCAGCAGGATGTGTACGATCTCGTACTCCTGACAGTGCGAGGCCAGAATCACCGGCGTCACGTCATGTGAAAACCGCGTCCCGTCCTCGTCGTAGGCATAGAAGTCGTCGTCCCTAAGCTCCTGCTCCAGGGGGCTCAAAGTCAGTCTCAAACCGCCAGCGAATGCGGGATGAGCCAAAATGGCCTCCACGATTCGCACGTAACCTTTGCTGATTGCTAAAAGAAGCGCGTCACCAACACGTGCCATTCCGTCCTTTTTTAGCAAGAGCTCTGTGACCTCCAGGTGCTCGTTGCCAACTGCTAACTGCAGCGCATTTTGCCCCATGTAGTCCACGGAGTTGAAATTCAGCGTTTTAGACTCTTCCAGCATCTTGCGGACGACGGGAATGTTGCCATACTCTGCTGCATCAAGGAAACGCTCCTCCTCTGCCGTGAGGCTGGTGCCGCGCTCGTTGAACATATAGGCAGGGCCTCGGATGGCCTGCCGACGACCCTTCTCTCGCAGGGTGGTGTGCCTGCGATGCATGATCTCTGACCTGAGAGAAAACATTTTTTTTTATTTCCTTTTAGTTTCAGTTGCAGTACTAAAATTACTAAAACTGAAATAAAAAATAATACATACTATTGAAACATCTAAATAATACAAATACTTAAAACAATTACTAAGACCTCAAAATATTAATAAATACTACTGTGATACTAAAATATCTCTGATTTTAACAACATCAAAAAAGACAAACTGGCTGTAAAAGGTTGCTGCTAAATAGGTTAAATTAGTTTGTTTAATTCAACTAGTCTAATCTGTTCTGCTCACTGCACAGCATGAGAGTCAATAGACTATTTGTCAATAGACTGACGGCCTAAAATGGCCAACCACAGCTCTCCTTTTAGAAGTTGCTAAATTAGCCTTTCACGCCACATGAGACTGTCTGACCTCTGATTGGCCCAATAATCAATGACATCAGAGATCAGTTGGGAACTGCAGCGCTTTCAATGGATCTCACACAGACAGACACGTGATGTTCAACAGTAGGAGAATAAGCAATAGTAAGAAATTGCCACTTTTTTTACACACACATTTCAGTTTTAGTCATTTCCAGATAAGAGTCTGGGTAATAAATGTCTGATCTTCCATTATAAAACACAAGAGGGTGAATATATCACACTTTAAAAATGAAATGATTGAAGGATGCAAATTTGTTTGTAAAATCATAGCAATTTTAGATCACAGTCTTGTCTAAAATTGCACACATATGCTTTAGGAAAAAAATGTACTCAGAAGTGACTAGTTGTACAAACACACACAAACTGCTTATACAGCATAGAAACATTAATATACAAACACATAAAACATACATGTGCAGTGGGCAGATCAATATGTCATCTGGTACATGCTGTGCTGCTCTAAACATCTGATTTCCTAATGCTGTCAAACTCTCTGTGAGCGAGATATTTCATACTGTAGCAAATCACAAGAGCCACAACCTCCTATTAAAGAAAAACACTCTAAGCTTTTACACACATACACACAAACAAACTACTCCAGAGAGACAGTATCAGAGAGAGAATCCATTGTTTTTCAGCTAAACACACCAAAGCAGCATATGTTTAATTACTGGTGTTTGTTAAGTCAAGCATAACTATTGCTGTTGCTCATTTTTATGTGTAAACAGTAAGTATGACGCTAAGTATGAAAGTCCAGTGTGTGCTTCATGTGATGTTGAGGAGAGTGTGCTGGTGCTTCACGAAGTGAAGAAATCCTACAAAGAAACAATGAAAGACCTAAGACATACAGACAAGAAGATCACAGAGACACAAGGATTCAGGACTACTGAAGACCAGGCAGGAAGAGCACAACCACCCAGATAACCTTAGCAACAACTTAAGAATAATATCCTTGCAACCACTTTTAGCACCCTGAACCACCCTGAACACTCTAAAAGTGCCCTAGTAACACTTTAGCAACCACCTAATGTGTCCCACCAATGCCTTAGTAGCCACCCTGAACACCCTAGCAATCAGTTTGGAATGCCCTAGCAACACCCTAACGACCACTTAAGAGTGTCTTAGCAATGCCCTAGTAACCATCCTAAACACCCTGACAATCACTTAGTAATGCCCTTGCAACACCCTAACAACCACTTAACAATGCCATAGCGACACTCTTACCACCACCCAAGAATGCCCTAGCAACACTCTAACCACCACCTAAGAATGCCCTAGCAACACCCTAAGAGCCACTTAAGAATTTTCTAGCAACACTCAAATAACCTTCAAGGATGCCCAAACAACACAGCAACGCCACATTAACCACCCCAAACACCCTAGCAACTACCCAAGAATGCCCCAACAACACCCTAGCAGCCCCCTAAGAATGCCCTAGCAACATCCTAACCACCATTGGCAAAACACTATAATAACCTCTTAAGAGTTTCCTAGCAACACCTCAGCAACAACCTAAGGGCTAAGAGAATGCCCTTACCACATAAAAAGTGTCCAAGCAGCACACTAGTAATGACCCAGAACCCCCTAGTAATCACTTAAAAATGCCCTAGCAACATCCTAACAACCACTTAAGACTGCCCTCACAACACTCTAACCACCACCAATAAAATGCCTTAGAAACACCCTAACAACCACTTAAGAATGCCCTGAGATCCACTTTGGACACCCTACCACCTATATGAAAATACTCTAGTAACACCCTAACTACCACTTAAGAATGTTCTAGCAACGCCCCAGTAACCCCCCAAACACCCTAGCAATTACTTAGGAATGCCCCCGCAACATCTGGGATCCACTCTAGACGCCCTAGCAACTACACGAGAATGCTCTAGCAACACCCTAGCAACCACCTATGAAAATGCCCTAGCGACACCCTAATCACCAATTAAGAAAGCCTTAGCAACACTCTAACAACCACTTAAGAATGTCCTAGCAACACCTTGGCAACCAATGCCCTAAAACCACATAAGAGTGTCCCAACAGCACCCTAGTAATCACCCTGAAATCCCCCAAAAAACACTTAGAAATGCCCTAGCAACACTCTAACAATAACCTAAGAGTGTCCCCACAACATTGTAGTAATCATCCTGAACACCCTAACAATAATTTAGAAATGCCCTATAGAACAACCACCATAAGCACCTAAGAATGCCCTAACAACCATGAACGAATGTCAAAACTCTCTAACAACACATAAGAATGCCCTAGCAACACCCTAACAACCACCTAAAGCCCAAGATACACTGCACAATATTCGTCTGTCGCAGATGAATGATTGCGACAGACAAAAATCGTGCAGTGTGTTTCAGGTTTAAGAATCCCCCAACAATCTAACAACATTAAAGAATGACCTAGCAACACCCTAGTAACCACCCAGAATGCCATAGCAACAGCGTGACAACCACTAACAATTGTATAAGAAAAAGTAAAAGTGTAGAGTAGTTTTGCTCTGAGTTTTAATCAGTCAGGTGGGATAGCGGTCGCCTGATACTCAGAGGCTCCTCTTTAGAGACGAATAAAGGAGTGACGTGATAAAGAGACAGCGGAAAGAAGATTACACAGCGCTCTGAAACATCAAACACACACACAAGAGCGGCTGAAAATGGAAGCCATTCAAACAGTGCGACTTCCCTGAGGGACATAAAGGAGAGAGAAAGCCCTGCCGAGCACAGCGTGTGTGTGAGGTCATCAATATCCTCCAGATACGTCTGTCTCTCTCACACACACCCTTACAGGTGCACAAACGGCATGTGTTTGCATAAAGTCTGTTCTGATTAAATGTGGCCTATATATGTTTCATCAAATCGGAGTTGCAAAGATAACTAGAAAACTAAATCATTGTTTAACTTTGTTGCCCATGCAATACATGATTTATTCATTATAAAAATATTAAAAAAATGTGTTTTTGTTGTTGTTTGCTTATCTCCTGCATTATGCACTGGGGAAATGATTTGCATATAATTTATTTACATACCTTAAGTTCTGCAATTCATACTTCTACATAGAATGTTAATTTGCATTCAGTCTAACAGGTCAAAACTCCTGTTGGCTGCAGGCAAACACATCACTGTTTTGAAAGTATCTTTAGGGAGTCAAAACAAATGACTTACAGTGAACATTAAACCAGCGTAGGAGGAAATATTTAACATCTAGGAAAATGACAGTCAGTTATTTTAATGACTATATGCATATGATTAACATGAGTGAAGTTTAAACAGGGAATGAATTATAAGTCCATCCACACTCGCACCCAAAAGGAATAATATGCAAACTTGGTCTATCCTTTCATCCTACTGTACTGTACATCACCTCTCATCTCTCTCTTGTACCAGCATCAGCATAGAAATGGATTTTTTTTTGCTCCTCATCAGCACAAAGAATGAAAGAAGCAGCTGGAATCACAATGAGAGAGGAAGACTACAAGCCAGAGGAGTGAGACAGATGAAACAGAGCGGAAAGAGCGAGATAAAAGAAGTGATGACCCTCTTTACAAAGCTTTGAAATGACAGAGCTTCTGTTGGTATTTTAAACTGGGAGAAAAATTTACAAAAACATGAGGAACAGGAAGCTGACCAGGAAGTTACTGTTTTCATTCCAGACCAAAAGAAAACACCAATCAAGCACCCTAGCAATCAAATGACATAAGCACATAACTAAATTTATCGAAATCGAACTAAATTTAAAATGAAAACTGAAATATTAACAAATAATGAATTAACAAAAAAATAACTACAATATATAATTCTTTATAACATTTCTAAAATACACTTAAGGTGACCCGATTCTATTTACTACACAACACAAAAACACATACAATAAGAAGCTCCATCCTAAGGCAGCATCCTGACTAATATGTCACCCTGCATAGTGCACATCTCATGTGAAGCACTTTCAATTTAATCCAATTCGATTTAACTTGCTAATCTAAATTTACAGTACTCAAAGCACAAAAATACCACACAAACATGCATAAATATCTGATTATATAATCCATTTTGTCATAGACTGAACTATGTTTAGCAATACCCTTCTGTAATTTTCTTCCATCATGGTTTTTATTGATCAGAATGGGTCAGTAGTTGGGCGTGGCTTGTTTAAGCCAATCTGAAACGTGGGGCGGAGCAATTATTATAATTGAGTGAGCATTTATCAAAGTAAACTGCATGATCTCCTGGCTTCTCATAAAATAGTGTGAGCGTTTTAAATGTATTTTTAGACTTTTCTTTTAAATGAATGTCAACAATATTTTGTAATACTCTGTGTCTAAACAAACAAAAGGAAAAGGAGGAAAATCCATTCATTTTTAATCCTTCTTATGTTATTTACTTCTGATAATTAAAATAATAATAATCATCATCATTAATAATAATAATAATTATTAGTATTATTATTATCATTGAATTTCACTATATAAATGTTTTCTTATTTTTAAATTTTACTATTATTTTATTTATTTATTTTTATGAAAAATATAGACTGATTCAGATCCAAATTTTTTACTTTTTTTTAATTTATTATTTTTATTATCATTTTCAGATTCTATAGGTTTGTTCATATGATTAACGTCCATGTGAAATATGAAAGCTACAAAATTCACCGCAAAACAAACAACAATAAAAAACACCCTCTCATTGCTTCAAAAACATGTAAGTTTCTTCCTTCCATGAAACAAACAAACTACAAAAAAAAGATATAATGGATGTCCAAAAAACAGTGTTAAAGGTCAATTATGATTTACTCATTTGTTTGTTAGAAAAGAACCATCATTGGCTGAGATACAACTATGTGCAAATCTGGAATCTGTGGGTGCAAAAATATCAAAAAACCTAAACCTATTGCTTCAGAAGACTTGAAAATATGTCACATGAACTACACTACCGTAATGGGACTTTTAGGAGCATAAAAACTCACACCTTCTGTACGAAGAAAAAATCAGCAATTCTTCATATTCTTCGTTTGTGTTTCAAGGAAGATGTTGACAGTTTCAAACGGACATAAAGGTGAACAGATAATGACAGAATCTTCATATTTACGTGAACCCTGAAAATGCTTTAGCTCCAGCCATGTTCAAGTCAAGTCTCATCTGGAGATTGACGTGGAGATTAATGAAGATCTGATTCTGCCTGCAGTATCATTACCACTGGAGCGGATCGGATGATGACACAGACAGCTTGTCTAGAATATTTTGGCAGGTTATTATTGTTTTCACCTCAGGCTACAGGCACCATCTTGAGACCAGAACCAAAACTACAAATACTTTCCTCATGCCTCTACTTCTTTTAACTTGCACTCACTTACAGGCAATTATCAGCTAAATATCAATGTAATAAACAGCAAGCTGTCAGATATCAATATTTAAAGACTCATTGTGGTGATTCAGGCCTGTTTTTCGCACCAACTCAACGGCTCTCGAGCAAAGGCGATCGGCCCATGCGCATCACACTGGAGACAGTCGATCAAGAAACTCCAACTTCTCATAATACCCTAAAAAAAAACTAATTCTAAGAAAATGATCAGTCAGATAACAGTTAGGCCTACTACTTTTAAACACTAAAACAGCAATTATATATATTTTTAAAAATGAAATAAAGGCGCGCCACACCTTTGTGCTTCAAACCCCCACTCACACGATAAAACAGGTGCTAACGACAAAAACCTCAAAAGCAACTTCAAATACATTTAAATACATTAATAACATTAAAGATGCATTATAAATCAATATACAACAATTTGATATTATTATATTAGTATAACTTGAATTAAAAGCTAGCATGCATGATTAATAATAAATAATATATGCCAATCAAATAAAGACATGAGCAGATAAGGTTACTTAATAAACCAATATAAATCTATATCAAATATCACTGTAAAAGTGAAAATATGCTGTTCTTACACTAAATTCGATCCTTAAAAACGACTTTGGATTTTGATTCGGTCATACTAAATTTTGACCAAAAAAAAACAAAAAACAGTTAATAAACGGAATGATAGGTTATGTTACCACATGAAGCACAGTTTTAGGGTTACCTAACAAACATTTCACAGTGATCCTGTTATAAGATCTGAAGGCTGGACTCACGTGTCCGGTGGAGCGCAGCTGAGCGGGGTTTGGATCAACTCCTCCGGGCTGCGCGTCTCATGGTCGGCTCTGTGTGGAGAGCGCCGCCGCTGTCCGCGGTTCTGGAGACCGTCGCGCACCGGAGACGCGGCGCCGCATCGCCCTAGACGCGCCGGCGAGCGCCCGAACAAGTCCAGCGGATCGCGGTGAAACGCGTCTCTGAATCGCGAGTCTGTGCGTGAAAGTGGCGCAGATGCCCGCCGCATCAGAGGTCTCGGCGGCTGAGGGAGATGAGTCTGACCGGCGGGAGCGGGAGAGTTGGAGGAGGAGGGCGGGGAAGGGGAGTGAGAGGAAGCACGGAGCCCCTCGCCTTCGTCAGACATCGGGAGAGCTCGTGCTGCACATCTGGTGAAGGAAAGGGTTTCCTGAAACTGAGACGAGCAACTTCAGCAACAAGTGGGCGCAGAGATACACACCCATTGTGACACACACACGCACGCACGCGCGCGGTTTAATTGGGACTCTCCATAGGCGTACTGGTTTTTATACTGTGCAAACTAAATGTTACCACCCCCACACCTAAGACACTATACATTGTGTGGCTTAAAACACTGTAGACACAAGTATAACCTATACGCCTGCTCAACATTTACTCATCATAGGATTTAGTTCTTATATGGAATATAAAAGGAGATGCAATGAAGAATGTATGAGCTGCTATTTTCCTTGAAAGTCTTTTTTTTTTTTTAACAGTCACTTTTACTGTTTTGCAAAATAGGGAATCACATTCTGAACATTTTCAGAAGTGTTTTGTCATTGAAATTAAATGGTTTTATTATGTTATACATTTCATTAAAAAACTTGAAATTGCTGAAAATGTACCCTCAAACCATCCAAGATGTAGAAGAGTTTGTTTCTTCATTGAAACTGATTTGGAGAAATGTACTATTGCATTACTTGCTCACCAATGTATCATCATGTATCATCTTCAGTGAATGGGTGCTGTCAGAATGAGAGTCAAAACAGCTAATAACAACATCCCAATAATCCTCAAGTATCAATTAATTTGTGAAGCAATACGCTTTGTTTGTGTGAGAAACAAATCCATAACTGAGACGTTAACTACCATTGCTTCTGGCAAAAAATATAAGTCCATAATAAATATTAATGCTTTTTTCAGTGATTAAGGCAGTTCCCTGTTGTCCTCTCACATCAGACTCCGCTGTTTTGAACTTCTCTGGCTTGTTAACAATGCTTGATCTGTACTTATTTCTCGCCCGGTTCACACAAAACAACTCTTTCACTGGAGGAAGCATTATTATGGATTATGGACTTGTATTTTAGCGGTCTGAAATTCAATGATGGATTTAGTTGGGTAGTGAAAACAGACAGAAAATCTATACATCAAATACAACCCTACTTTGTATTCCCAACCACAAAAAGCCACCAAGTTCAAACACTTACTCCCATAGTCTAAAAAAACCCTGAATGGTTAACATTTGCAACTGAGTCCAAGGACTTTATTCAGAAAGAGTGACCAGTGTGTGTGTGTGTGTGTGTGTGTGTGTGTGTGTGTGAAAACATATCTAGGTGCTTTGGTTCAGAGGTGAAATGCCTCATGGTCAAACAAACACTTAAAAGCTCAGTGAGTGCTGAACAAAGAAATCAACAGTGCCAGGATTATTGACCTGGAAATGTCACAGTTTGGAGAAATGCAGACCTGTGCAGTTTGGTTTAAAATACAACACTGCAAAATTATCTTACTCTCTATTTGTATCTGACTTGTTTTACAGTACAAATAATAAAAATAAAAAAAAAACATTCTTAAATCATGATACAATTAAGAAATTAACAAAACTGGAAAGCAAATTGTAATTTTGGGGTACCATTACCATACATAATGCACAAAATAGACATTTTAAGAAAACAAGATTTTATATATTATCATATATTGCTCCTCAAATAACTTTTTATAAAATAAAAGCTTAAATAAAAACCCACTGGCAGATTTTATTGTTGTTATTTTTAGGAATTTTTTACATTTTATACATTTTCAGAAATTAAAAGTTTGTACTTGATTCACAAGTAAACATGTCTTGATTTAAGAATGTTTAGATATTTTACTGTAAAACACAACATAACAATATTAAGTAAATATATATATTGGTGAAAATAGCCTACCTTAAATTCAACAACATCTGAAACCTCTTTGTTAAGTTAAATCCGCTATAATATGCTGTTTTTTTTTTTGTTTTCTTTTTGTTTTTTTGCAAAAGACACTGCTTTAAAGTAGCTTCACAGAAGATAGAGTCAACAAAGAGGCTATAGCCAGTAAAAACCATTGTTTTGAAGAAAGGATGAAACCTTGAAAAGCACCTTAACAAAGAAAAACCACATTAACAAAGCAAATGAGAAAAAGACAGAAAAACAACTGGATGCTGCTACTGTGATTAGAAATGCAAACGTAAAAAAATTGATATTCTGAGCACAGCAGAGAAGATGATTAGAGTGTTTGTGATGGTAAACAGGTACACATATTTTTTGTGTATTTTGTCCAGGATATCTGATCGCTCCAGGTCTCTTCCTGGGTCTTCTAGGAACATCTGCAGGGGTTAATTGGACACAATCACACGCTCACAACACACAAGCAGAAAGCTGCTCCTGACGCTGAGAGCGCAATCACTTGACTTCCTACTGAAATCAGGAGGCATAATGTTCCCTCTCCTCATACGTATCACTCAGAGAATCAATTCCACACAATTTCTCACTGCAATCAATATTTCAGTCTCTGGGGAGGGGTTAGTGTCAGAGGCGGAGTCTGGATTACTACGGGGCACACCCCCTACTCATTTAAAATGTGTGGTTGATATTGATTGACAGCTATGATGAGTTCCACATCTCTGCAAAGCAGCGAGACCACAGATGTGTGTGTGTGTGTGTGTGTTAACTATCCCATTAAGCTACAAGCAATGCCACTTAGTGCGTGGCCCATCTACATTAATTCAATCTTGAGATATGTTTCACCTCTCTCCCCCATGAAGAGGTTTAGAGCCATTAAATTGGAGTCAGTGTAACTGTGCAGGTACAAACACACATGCAGCATATCTAACGGACCCATTAATTTTCAGGTAAACAGATTCTCACATACACATGGACAGAATTATTCAGACTGAGACAGAAAATAAAACAATAATATAATATATAATAACAAAATAGTACAAAATACATTTCCAATATTAATATATTTTAGACTTAATTGCAAAGGTGTGGAAATGTGAGTATATTCCCCATTTGAAAGTGTTAAAACAGTAAAGTTTATTTATTTACATAAAGTATGTATGTATATTGCCACATTTATTTGACCAAAAATACAGTAAAACAATATTGTGAAATATTATTGTAATTTAAAATAACTTTTTTCTATTTAAATATATATTGTAAAATATAATTTTTTTTTTCCTGTGATGCAAAACTGAATTTCCAGCCTTCAGTGTCACATTATCCTTTAGAAATCATTCTAATACTCTCATTAGCTGCCCCAAAAACATTTCTGATTATTATCAATGTTGAAAGCAGTTGTGCTGTGGAAACTGTGATCTTTTTTAGAAAGGTCAAAAGAACTACTTTTATTTGTAATACAAATCTTTTTGTAACATCATAAATGCAATTACTGCCACTTTTGATCCTTTCAAGAGTTCGCGCTTTCTCATAATCAAGGGTAAAGTTTAGCATATTTGGCATTCGGGGGGCTGAGCCGGGAGGACGGCGGACACCAGCCCTAGAGGCTTGAACCCTAGCTAGGGCTAGAGCTCGGCGTCCGGCTCGGTCCATGCATGCAGATTAGTGGGTTGGAAAAGAAAAAAGCAAGCAAAGCAAGCAAAACAATGCAAACATATTGGATATGGTGGTTGGGAATCAGAACATCAGCAGATGAAGGGTGGCTGACTCTGGAGAGGCATTAGACAGGGGGTTTTAAAGGCAGGAGAAATAGGACCTCTGCGGAGGCGTGGGGGAGGATCTATGGGATGGGGGACTTCTTCAGAGGAGGGGAGGTACGAAGGATAGCTTTTAAGATAAAGTACCTCTGCGGAGGCGTGAAGAGGAAAGCTTAATATAAGTTACCTCGGTGGAGGCATGAAAGAGGGAAGCTTAATAAAAGTACCCTCTGCAGAAGCATAAAAGGGGGAAGCTTGAGATAGGAAACCTTTGCGAAGGTTGGAAGGAGATAAACCTCAGAATGGTAGAGAAAACTTCTCTGGAAGTAGGGGTGGGACGCCTCTGTGGAGGCGGGACAGGGCGGGGAAAACAGTTCCGGTCAGTGGATAAAACGGGAACTGTTGGCTAAATAAATGAAAACTGAGTGAATCAATGAAACAGAAAATGGGTGAGAGGGTGCGTAAAATACGTTACGAGACTGAGGAGAAGTGGAAGGGAATGCCGTGCTGGTGTCATGGGTACGTGGCTTGCGTATGATGTCATCAGGCGGCGCCGGCCGATTCCGCACTACCTTGCTGCTTGTGTTTGAGACGTTGCAACGCTTGGCTTTTGTTGCTTCTGGGGCGGGAGAAAATGGCGGAAGACCGGCGAGTGGTAAGTAATGAGGATTCTTTCGCTTGGATTGCTTTGGTGGATAGCCCATGGGCAAGGCCTCGAATAGGAGGCCGCGGGCTGGCGTTGAGGCTCAGACGGGTTGAGCTTGAGCGGTAGCAGGTTGTTGGAAGGCAGGCTGAGGAATCTGGTCTTCGCAGAGGTAGGCAGGTGAGAATGTGTCTTCGGTCGTGCGATTCCGGAGAATGCGCAAAAGGCGAGCTTTGGAAGGAAAGAGGACGGGGCTATTTATAGTGGGTAGCAGGGGATTTGATTGGGCAGGTGTAATGAGGAGATTGATTAGGGAATGCCAGCCATGATTAATCGACTACACTTCTCTCTAAATTAGTTTATTTGCAAAAAATTCACTTTAATGCACATTTGGAGTAGATAAGTATATCTCAACACCTTGAATACCCCTTTATGAACTATAAATATTATAGTGCATGTACACAGTTTGTGAGACAAACTGTGTACATGCACTATAATCTTACACATAAAGCATAAGTGCAAGTCAGAATGATCTGCAGTTGGCACAATACATCCACCTCAGTCTGTTAACCCAGTACATATTTCAGCCATCATAACAGTGTAAAAATTATGGGCTCACGGGTTCAGCGCTGGACTCAAGCAGCCTAAGGAGGTTTTCACAGCCCTTCGTCTCCCAGCAGCAGTCATTCATCAATCAAATATAGCCTTTTACTGTTAAACGCATTAGAAAGAGGAAAGAAGTGTTTGATTCACTTCCTTTGCAGTGGAAAGAAGGCGTAAGAGCTTCACTGTTTCTCTGTCGTTATTCACACACTCAGGTGTGGATGAGCTCTTCTGAGGGGTCTGGCTCTGACATGCATTATGTATAATGGCTCTCTCTTTTGGACTCCTCTATTTGCCCAGAGGGCTCGACAAACCTCTGCCTCTTGCTGCATTTATATTTATTAAAAAATGACCACACCTAAGAAACTCTAAGAAGAACCTTAAAGAGATATGTTTCAGTGGTTTCTGAAAGCAATAAAAACACTTAAGCTGTATCTGGTGTGTATTTTTAATGCGCACTGGGGAAAATGGTTTTAAGGATTTACTTAAGTGAAACAATTTTCACTCAGAAATTGCTAGTAATTTCTGAAGTGAAAATAAGTCCAACCAAAAATATACTCATGGCCAGGCCATCGAAGATGTAGATGAGTTTGTTTCTTCATGGGAAAACATTTTAAGAAATTTAGCATTGCATCAACAATGGATCCTCTGAAGTCCAAACAGCTGATAAAAACATTATAATAATCCATAAGTAATCCACACCACTCCAGTCCATCAATTTAGGCCTACATATTTGTAAAGCCATCATTAAATGGTTTTATCTTCATTTTAGTCTTTTAGTGAACTTTAAGCTTGAAATTCTGACATAGAACAACATTTTTACTGTAAAAAAAAAAAAAAAAAAAAACATTAGAACAAGAACATTACATTATTCATATATGAATAAACCAGCAAGATCAGTAGCATTCCGTTCAAAAATCACCAAAGAGTTTCGATATTTTTCCTTTTCAAAACGTGACTTTTCTGTACTAAGTAAACGTTGTGACATGGTAAAAACCGAAAACGTAAAACCTGAACGTTCTGCAAGCTGGTCCTCGAGCTGCGGGTCTCGGAGAATGGGCGGGACATGCCCCTCTGTGATTGCCATCTCCTGGAGATGCGGGTTGAAGCAAACAGGTAACATTTATTATAAAACAGAAGAATGATTACAAATTACACTTCTTACTAGAAATTTCTGGTTGAAAAAACCTACGCAATTTGTTTTTCAGTCAATTAGTTCACACATAACAAGTCCCAGATTATCTCAAGGCCTTGTATAAGCTGGTTTCTAGTCTCATATGGGCTCAAGTAGCGTGAAAGTGGCCTGAAAGTACATGGCAAATCAGCAGGAGCTGTCAATCAAAAGACAAGAGAAATCCAGCATGTCGCTCAGATCAATAAAACCTCCTGTTCACCCTCAGCTGTGGTCTGACCCCGAGATCTGCCTGTCATTTCACATCGTGAACAGAACGGTTGAAATCACATAAATACCTCAGCGTTCACAGCGTCTTTGAGTGACGGGTCGCTACTCAGGGTAAAAGATCTGTGACAGCCCACCGCAGCTGAATCCACAGAAAATCTTGTAGCATTTCTTTTTCCCACTGAAGTCCATTTATAATACCAGTCAAGGTTTCTCACGCCAAAAATGTCATATTTAAGTTTTTCATAGTTTTACCCTCTCACTGACCTTTTAGAAATACACAAGCTGTATCTTTAATACGTGAATTAAGGTTAATGAAGATATGGGTGTGATGTCAATCAGTTTTGCAGTTTAGTTCCTAACTCAATTACTTTGTTTGGAAATGTCTTGCTAAATATGTAAATTGATCACAATAATAGGACTACACAGAGTGTGAAACACATTGATGTTTTGAATACACTGGCGTAGATTGATAAAGACAGTAGCAGGTAAAAAATTCACACACTAATAGAAGTAGTACAGTTATGAGCTTTTCTGAACATAGCAAGGGTCTGTTTTCTCTGATAAGGAGGCCTGCAAGGACCAAACGATCCATGACTACATCCTGGCTTTTGTGTAATTAACTGAGTTGCTCTTATTGTTCCCGCAGACGCTGGGGCGCGTGCCGCTGGGAGATGAAATGCAAATGAATGTGACAGAGCGACTGTCCTCTGAGATAAGAGAGAGAATGTGGTCCTGACAGCACTTCAAAAGCATTACAGACGCTTACAAAACAGTGTTACAAAACTCACATGTAACCTTCATGGAGAATTCACCACATTAAGTATTTAGTAGACGCAGCTTTTGGGTCGAATACAGCCATGAGTCTTTTTGGGAAAGATGCATCAAGTTTTTTACACCTGGATTTGGGGATCTTCTGCCATTCCTCCTTGCAGATCCTCTCCAGTTCTGCCATTTTAGGTCTCTCCAGAGATGCTCAATTTGGTTTAAGTCAAGGCTCTGGCTGGGCCGTTCAAGAACAGTTAAAGAGTTGTTGTGAAGCCACTTAGGGTCATTGTCTTGTTGGAAGGTAAACCTTCGGCCCAGTCTGAGGTCCTAAACACTCTGGAGAAGGTTTTGGTCCAGGATATCCCTGTACTTGGCCGCATTCATCTTTCTCTCGATTGCAACCAGTCGTCCTGTCCCTGCAGCTGAAAAACACCCCCACAGCATGATACTGTTGTGTTTTGAACAGGTGATGAGAAGTGCCTTTGTTTTCTCCACACATGTGAGATCTTACTGCAAAAGAACATACCGGAAAGTAAAATAGTAGTGAAGGTGCAGCTCAGGAGAAAACTTGTCATTTTTTTGCATGTACTTAGCTTAAGGATTTAAGGCAAACAGGGTTGTCTGTGTTTTTATTTTAAATTATGTATATTAAATTTTGTATACAGTATGTTATGTCCACCCCTGATGAGCTTAGCTAATTTTGTAAGTTTGTCCAATGACAAAGAAATGAAAAGTCTCAGAACAGTATATAATTTCAATGGTAGGTTTTATTTTAACAGTGACAGATAACACATCAAAGGGAAAATGTAAAAAATAACTTTAAATAAAAGATTGAAACTGATTTGCATTTCATTGAGTGAAATAAGTATTTGAACCCTCTAACAAAAAAAAATGTAATACTTAGTGGCAAAACCCTTGTTTGCAAGCACAGAGGTCAAACGTTTCTTGTAATTGATGTCCATTTTATGTAGGAGTAATTTTGGTCCACTCCTCTTTGCAGATCATCTCTAAATCACTAAGGTTTGGAGGCTGTCTCTGTGCCACTTTGAGCTTCTGCTCCCTACATAGACTTTCTATTGGAATATTTAATGTGCAACTTCTTGAGCTACTCCTTTGCCTTTGCTGTATGTTTTGGGTCATTGTCGTGCCCATCCACAACCCATTTTTAGTTTCCTGGCAGAGGGAAGGAGGTTTTCGCTCAAGATTTTACGATACATGGCTCCGTCCATTTTCCTGTTGATGCGTTAAGGTTGTCCTGTGCCCTTAGCAGAAAAGCGAGCACTGCAGGATTTTAATCCATTGCTGTGTAATGTATTTGCAATGGTTTTCTTGGTGACTGTGGTCCCAGCTACTTTGAGGTCATTAACTAACTCCTCCCGTGTAGTTCTAGGATGATTTCTCAGAATCATTGACACCACACGAAGTGAGATCTTGCGTAGAACCACAGACTGAGGTCGATTGATAGTCATTTTGTGCTCCTTCCATTTTCGAACAATTGCACCAACAGTTGTCACCTACTCTCCCAGCTTCTTGCTAATGGTTTTGTAGCCCATTCCAGCCTTGTGCAGGTCTACAATTTTGTCTCTGACATCCTTGGACAGCTCTTTGGTCTTTCCCATGTTGGAGAGTTTGGAGTCTGCTTGATTGATTGATTCTGTGGACAGGTGTCTTTTATACAGGTGACTAGTTAAGACAGGTGTCTTGTGTAATGAGGGTGACTAATTGAGTAGGAGTGTCTAACATCTCTGTGGGAGCCAGATCTCTTAATGGTTGGTAGGGGTTCAAATACTTATTTCACTTAATGAAACGCAAAACTAGTTTCTATCTTTTATTAAAAGTTATTTTTTAAATTTTCGTTTTGATTCACTGTCTGTCACTGTTAAAATAAACCTACCATTAAAATTCTACTGTTCTGAGACATTTCTTTGTCATAGGACAAACTTACAGGGGTCAAATAATTATTTCATCCACTGTATATGCAGAGTGGAGATTACAGTTTTTCCATTGCTTTGGTACATTTTTTTTAAACAGTCTTTTTGATCTCTAACTGTAAGTGCATCTTGAAAACCATCTGTTTTTGTTGAAATGTGTTACAAGTAAAATTACATTTTTGAACCCGGTCTCATGTATATGCCTGTAATTAAAAAGGAAGACCCATGACTTCATATGCAAAAATTGACTTTGAAGTAGGTAAGTATTTGGCTTGCATATTTTCATGTGCACATGATATAAAATTTGTTGGCGTAAATGTGCAGTTTTCACGTGAACTTACGAATCTACCGCACAACCCTACTTCTACCCATTGTGTAGCGTATAAACTCCAAAATCCATTTTTGCATATCAATAACTTTTACCAGTTTATTTGACTCACTTTCATGAGATCCAGTAGTCTTTTTTTGTCTTCCCCCAACACTGTCACACATTCTTACACATTATTATTCATTTTCCAATCCATTCATTTCCACAGATAAATGTAGGCTACTGTACAAGTTAGGGATGTCAATTTTTGATCATTTCCACATTCGATTGTCATTTAAATTAACGATCAATTAAGGTTAAGCGTTAACCTTAATACTGCAAAATGCTTCTGTTGCATGGGCATAGGCCTACTGCATGACGGCATGTGCAAATAGCTTTCCAAATGCCAGCTTCGCCACCCGAATGAAAGTGTTTTTAGTCTAAATAAAAGGCTAGAAGCAGGACATTAAAACGAACAGATGTAATTATGATTATTTGATAAAATTCAGAGAGCGTGCTGTAGGTATGCGAGGGTCAACTCTAGTCTAACTCAAATTTTTGACAATTTCAGGCTACACATTTACAGACGTGCTAAAACACTAAGAAATTCAATTCTTACATGAATTGTTTAGACATCTAAACTTATTGTACTGTTTTGCATGACATGAGTCGTGTTTGTGTCTTTATAATAGCGAAACTGTAATTTCAGCTGCTTCAGAAACTGCTTTATCACCTCCACATGCAGCTTTTCAACTGCGAAAATGTTATTTCGTTGATGAATTCACGCTGCAGAGCTGACAGCAAGTTATGGCAGTAGCTCCTAGAAAACCATATACAGTAGGCCTATGGAAATTACAGGTGCAGAAAAAAAAAGGCTGATGGTTATCTTTCCCATTAAACTGAAATGACTGAATCTAATCACAGGAGTCTGATAAACATGCTCATTTAAAAGAAAAAAGAACGGAAAAAAAAAAAAAAAAAAAAATCGCAGACGGCTTTGCATTTGAAGTCTGCATTAAAGTGAGTTTTGAAGGATGTAGTTTAATTTTTTAACAAAACAGCAGCCGATAATCTTTTATGCTTGTGCATTCAAACTATAATATGATTATATGATAATATGATTCTAGAAAGAGTCATTGAACCTTTGTTTCCAAGACAAAGTCAATCATGTTTTCTAGAAATAATGTTGGATGTTGTTGAATGACATGATTTCCTGGGATTAAATAAGAATTTGCTAAATTAATTTTTTTTGATGAATGAATCCCTTTATAAATGTACAATTGTCATTGTGTTCACTTCAAAAAGAAAGAGCCGTTGAATCACTCACTCAAACGACTCATTCGCAGTCTGCTTTGTCGTGATGCCAGTGCCATAATCAATATGTAATGCTTTATATTCAAGACGGTAAGTTTACACTCTCATTCTCCAAATCTGTCCTTTTTCATTTGAATTTTTGAGTGAACTACCTTTATTCTTAACACTGCATTACATTTAGGTTAACAGCTATTCAGATTAACCTCTCTCCCCTAATCTATTTTTAAATGACTTTTTATATGACTAAATATGTTTTATTCTTATTCTTCCAGGTCATTTGACCTGCTCTGCATTCGGTATTCTGGCAATTTTTGTTAAAATGTTTTGGATGTTGTACTAGTTTTAAAATACTTGCTTAACGTATAAGAATGAGACAAAATATTATGACGGTTATAAAATCAGATGATGAGAGTTTTTGCATTTAAACGGACAGAGATAGGTTAAGAATAGAAGTATAATCGGAACTGTTATATGAACGGCCAACGGTGATAAAATAAATGAATGAGGGAAAATTAATCTGTCTTAAAAGAGCTTAAATTCACAGCGTTTTATCAGGACTGCAGACATGAGGAGGATAATGTGAGTGTGTGCAGATTTGAAGCTGTAGTTCAAATATATGTTAAAGATGCAAAAAGCCAAATTTGTATGCCTTTATTTTTTCATGATTTATGCAATAATTCAATTGTGTTCAAATTGTCCTACATGTGTCATAATAAAACACCACAGGTTAAACCACAGCAGAACGCACACAAACACGAACAAAGAGGCAGAAGTGAAATGCTTTCTGCTTTTCTCTGTTAAAATGACATGACACATTTTCGTATCCCTCCTAATTTCCATTTCAATAGATAGAGCTTCCAGGTCCCTTATGAGACTCTCTCGGTCCCTCAGGTCTTAATGGATTAGTTTCTCCACCAGCCATATTATTGGCTTTCGTTACTCTTCCAATTTGTCTTTCAGTTCTTGCTCCAGTAATTTATGGGGCTTGATGTGAAACAAAACATTTCTGACATGCAATTTATTAGCAGCCCACAGTAACCTTTGCTGTTCAACAATTCAGTCTCTCAGAGCGTTGTTTTTTCAACAGCTTTTGAATGAATAAAATTTGCAATATTTTATGCTTGGCCACTTTTTTGTGTTCAAATATTCAGATTGGACTGTACGGTTCTTACTGTAATCAGGCTGTTTCTTGTGTGCAGACTTTAACTAGTTGTTGGAGTTACTTATAGGGAGGATATCAACTCTTTAACCCCGTAAAGCCTGACATAATGGAACAGTTACATTTGCATAGCTGATCACTGAACAGTATATTTTTGAGTGTAAGAGAGAAACAACTTTCTTAAATAAGAAAGTTTGAGACGTAGGACAAGCATGTGAAGTAACGAGCAAAAAACCTGTCATCATCAGATCCTTGCAGTCTCATAGGAGCATGATATATATATAAATCTGAGTGGGTTTTGGTGAGTCCCACGTCAGCATTTGCTCATCAAATTCAGTCATGACCTTGTCTAATACTTGTACATTTCAGGAAATCGGTGGGAGCTTTAAGGAATCATTTTTCATTCGTTGGAATCATTTTCAGAAAAAAATTTTTTTCCAGCTGATGAACTATATAAACATTGACAGCCAACCAGAATCTATCCTGTTCTCACGAGCTCGAGAATTTAAAGCAGCTAATGCATGTGTGCATATCATCGTTCAGCGGTGTGGGCGCTAAAGGCCTGTTCCTATGGCGGGAAATCTATGCCATTAATAAGCGAGCGCACCACTGATGCTGGCGTGTGCAATAAATCATATCCGCGAGAGGAAAACAGATCTACACGCGAGGAAACTGGAGCCCGCCAGCTCATTTCAAACTCTCGTGCTCATTCCTGCGCTCGATCGTTTATTTGAAAATGATTTCCAACTATATTGTTTCTCTGTGCCTTTATCGCTAGCCTATTGTTGTGGTGTGGGACGCTGCTATTCTTTAACATTGAGAGCGGTATTTAGAACTATATCGTTATCGTGGGTGGTGTAAATGGGCCTTTAGTGTCAAAATGAGAATATTCGTGAGATTATATATATATATGAAACATTCAGCTTTTTTAGTGCTAGACACTCTTGTTAGTGCTTTATTTAAATTCACAAAAACATATAAACATTTAAACCTTTTTATAAAGCATTTTTATTTGCCACTTCAAAAAATTGGACTTTAGGTCATTTAGGTTCAATAATGTAACAGATTTACAGTGATTTGGTTTGACAGGTGTTGTATTACATTTCATGCAATAAGAAAATCATTCTCTACATTCTCCGCACTCTTAACACTGGATCAAAACCTCAAATGACTGAATGTTTTTATATATATATATATATTAGAAAATATTTGTATTTTTTAACCTTTCAACTTTATCATTTTCACATATGCTAGACAACACACATTTATGAATAATGAATAATGTTAATATCCAAAGGCAAATGAAATAACAGAACAGTTCACTCCAAGATGCTATTGAAGTTATAGATGAGTTTGTTTCTTCATCAGAACAGATCTGGAGAAATGGACCAATGGCTCCTCTGCAGTGATAAAAACATCAGAGTAAACCACACTACTCCAGTCCATCAATTTATGTCTTGTGAAGCAACATTGGATGTTTGTAAGAAACAAATCCATAAACAAGGCATTTTAACTTGAAACCATTGTATCCGACAACAGATCATAATCCATAATAATGCTTTCTGGAGTGAAAAAGTTAATCCGTTTTTGTCCTCTCACATCAAAATCCATTTACATATTTATTTAGCACTGTTTTAATCTGTATTCCCTTGTACAAGACATTTCTATTTAAGAAACTGATATTTTGCTGGAAGAGACCATTTGAAGTTATAATGGATTGGTTCCTTCAAACACCCCTTTTTTGCTTCACAAGAAGTAAACTGGTGGGTTGGAGTGGTGTGGATTATTGTGATGTTTGGACTCTCTTTCTGACGGCAACCAAATGCAACCTACATTTCTCCAAATAAGTTCCCATGAAGAGACAAACTCACCTACATCTTTCCCCCCAAGTAAAGATGCAAACATACCATGCATTTTAAAATAAAATAAAACAATTTAATTGTTTGATGTTGGCAGCGTTATGCATTAATCAACTATATGAGTTTGAAAGCTTATTCACCTTGAAAGTGTAATTCTGTAGCTATAAATAACACTAACATCCAGTACTGAAACGTTCAAAAACTAGCCTAATTGCAGCACCGGCATACTCGTAGCATAAAATCTAGAGGACTTTTTTTGATGAAACACAAAAATATCTGTGCCTCGGTGTAACTTTCTTGTTTTGTCCATTGGACTTTTTATCAACATGTTTGCCTAGTTTCCGATAAGATAAAGCTGAAAGTTTTCTGAGGTTAATTCTGACAGAGTTGTTTATTCTGATCCAGAGTTCATGAGAAATGATCAGAGATGCAGTAAACAGTAAATCATTCTACTAAAGTATAACATTCTAAAGTTGTTTTATAAACCAAAGCCCCAAACACACAGCAAGAGGATAAAAATCAGTGTTATACTACATTGCTTGTACCAGTAATTTGCATACAGTATGTTTAAGAAACTACTTTAAACTGAAATGAACTATTAGAAATTCATTCAGGACCCTGACGACGGAAACTAGCTCAGCTGAATAGTTTAGACCCCTGCTTTAATTGTTACATCCTGTACAGCCACAACATTTTGGCATACATAAATATTCTCAAATTTATAAATGATATAATGTGAAAAGTTAAACGCGCTTGCCCAAAGCCCACATTAATGGCATATGTCGTGTTTATGTACGGTAGGTATTTGTTTTTAAATCAAATTCACCTAATATATACAAAATTATTAATATTTTTTCAATTCTGAAATGAAGCATATGACAGTTTCCCAGCTGACAGTATTGAACAGCGATGTTGCACTTCAATCACAATACAGATAAATAAATGTATTTAATTAATTGCAGTGATTCTTCCACAATCTTTCTCGTTGACTTATTAAGAGGACAGTGTTAAATTAAATAATAGCTATTTTTAATGCTATCATGCATTCACAGCCAGAGAATTACAACAAACATCTTTTTTTTCCCCCATTCCTGCAATAAATTTAAAACATGCAAGGGTTTTTGGTCCAACCCAACCAAGTCCAATCAAAGGGTGTTGTAGAAATAATGAAACATAGCCCTTAACATAGACACTTTGTAGCTCGGAGCATCATTACTCCTTTATATATTTATTAATTATATTAAAACATTCCAATATAATAAAGCTGTAGTTAGTTAACTGAAATCTCATTGGTGTATACATCAATGAAATCTCTTTGAGCTGTGCATTTATCATATTCATCACAAAATTGTCAGTTTGCATTTGTATTCGTTAAATATATTAGCCATAATTCACCAAAAAATGAAAAAAACAAAACTAGATGAGTTTGTTTGTTTGTCATCTGAACAGATTTACAGAAAACATTCTATCACTTGCTCACCAATTAATCCACTACAGTGAATGAGTGCCATCAGAATGAGAGTCCAAATTTCCTGAGAGTCCAATATTAACATCTTGTGAAGCAATAAACTGCGTGTTTGAAATGAACAAAAAACCATCAAGGCATTGCACCACTGCTTCTGACTAGAGTCCTCTATGCAAAATAATGATTTCTCAACACATGAATCTGGAGAGAAATATGCGCAGATCAGTCTCCATTTACATATATGATTTTAATGAGTGAATATGCAGCCTTTTGCTTCACGATGTGTTAATTGATGCACTGGAGTGGATCACTTCTGGATTACTATGCTTTTATCAGCAGGTTGGACTCTCATCACTTCTATTGGTGAACTGTTGTGATGCTACATTTCTCCAAATCTGTGCGGATGAAGAGACAAACTCATCTACATCTTGGATGGGCTGACGGCGAGTACATTTTTATTTACTCACATGCTCAAGATGTTACCATTAAAATGTTTTCAGATCCATAAATGGTTTGTTTTCTACTGCCGGACACCTTCAGTCCGATAGCATCTTAAAGATCACAGAATCACCAACACAGTCAGCCCTTTTACCCAGTTTATTATGTAATCTTCATTTAATAGAAAAACTACATAAAATGAAAATTCCAAATATTTCTGTTATACATATGAAAGGTGAAAATTGATACTTGTTTTGAATCTGTGGGAAATCAACCAATCCCTTTATACCCTAACCTCAGAAAAATATTTGAACAGTTGAGCTGTATGAGTTTCTTTATGCACTGTATAACATGACAAAATAATTACATGTGATGAACTGAAGTTCAGGGTATATATATATATATTGATATTTAACATACAGTGACATTGAAGTACAACCAAAAGTGTCCAAATACTTTTTTAGGATGATTTTGTGAAGTCATTAACCACTGCATTGTGGCGGCACAATGCAACAGTGTCTTATATGCTGAGAGGTATATTGGTAGTACACCTAAGATAATATCAAATTTTTTGACTTCAATCAATGATAAACGAGTTGAAATGATCCTATTGAGCTGAAGCAATGGTTTTGAAATGATCTCTCCGTTCTGTCAACCAAACAACCTGAATGATAGGCCTGATAATTCATCACATCCCATTAGACAGATGGGAACTAATCCCTGGATAAAGGGTGCAGCTTCTGTTGCAGGGACAGTGATACATAAACAGGTACAATCTGACGCTCGGATTTGGTATTTAATGCAAAGTTTATCTGCATGCATACATAAACATTAGGACTCCCATATTCCCCGACTCCACCGTCTTCACGACAGCGGACACAGCCTGCTTTACACACATCAACGGTACAACATGAATAACATTGTACAGCACAAACAGGTACAGACGCACATAAATACACACTTACATTGAGAACATACTACAGTAGCAATCTTAAAAAGACTCTCTCTTTCTCTCTATGGAAAGTGCATACACTTTCTGACACGTATTATGAAGAGTTAAATAGATATCGACATATTTTTACAGATGCATGACTACAAGATGATTATTTTTTCATTAATTATTGCAGTCTAACAACAATATGGCTTTGACTAGTGAAAAACCTTTTAGCACTACAAAAATGAAAAAGTCAATCTCATTCTTAATTTAAAAAACGTACTAGCGTACTGTTAAAGTTAATGTCTACTTGAGAGTAGCATGTGTTATTCTAAATATGTCATTCTGTTCTTACTAAGTTTTTTTTGTGTTTTTTTTAAACAAACTTTATACAATTGTCCAAGCATTTTGATAACAGAACAACCAGCCTAATGGGTACAGATACGTTCCTGTAGGCATATCCTTTGCTAACAGAGTTTAAAAAGGGACACATTTTTTAAACCGACTGATTGGAAAACATACAACTACTGACTTTTTGCAAGGAAAACTTATCTATAGGTTTATATTTCCCATCATGCAATACAATACCCATTTGGGCATTACTATACAAAATAAGTTCACCTTTTTAGCCCAGGTTTCATAAGCAGTTATGTAAACATTTCTCCCTCCCAAAATATATGTCCAACATGTTTATCAAATGGCAGTGTTTTTACTAAATGCTTAACAACATATAAGAACATTAAGAATTGAATAAAAGAAAAGAAAAGCCTGAAGTTATTATATTTGTAACCCCTCATCTGATTTTGCCAGCAGTAAGACGAATATTTTGGGCAGTATCTTTATAAATGACAATGTTATATTGTGTTTCACAGCCGGAATGGTTGTTGTTGATCAGATTTCTGAATGAATATAATGGTTTCTCAAAATATTTTCATGATATATTGTTGTAATAGATCATTTAACATGCTGTTTCTTCAACTGTCAGTTGCTGTACTAAGATGTATAACTGCATTTCATTCTCTCTTTGGTATGTTTTACTGTTGGGATTGAAGCGCATGCATTCTTAGTATTAATTTAGCATAGATTTTCATTTGATTAATAATGCTTTTAAAAAACTAAGGAAGCTGTTTTCCATCATTTCCAGGTAATTGCAATGTTTTATCTTTACATAACTATTCAAATAAGGCTGTTATTTTTATTTTGTGGAACATCACAAAAAATGTTTTTTTTTTTTGCAATTTTGAATTTATATCTGACAATTCTGAGATGAAAAGAAAGAATTGCAAGATATAAACCCACTATCACAAGAATAAAAGAATATTGAGGTTAAAAATTCACAATTACTTTATTATTTTATTTAACAAAAACCCGGTTTTCTTTTAATACCACCACTGTAAAAAATGACCGTGATTTTAACGGTAAAAAACTGTGAAAATGCTACGTTAAAAATCGGTTAAATATTTAATGGTAAATTCCTGTAAAATTTACAGAGAAAAACCATAACTGACATTCCCAGCATTTTTTACCGTAAATTTTATACATTTATTTACAGTGAAGTCTTGCAATTCTGAGTTTATATCTTGAAGAAACAAAACCTGGATTGTGAGATAATTATTATTATAATTAATGCATGGAGGCTTCAGTATAAAACAATGCCTGCACTTTATGCAATAATACTACATTTATTATACATGCAAGCTTGTTTATTTGCTTTTTAATGTTACAATTACCGTCTTAAAAACGCAATACAAATCAGGTCAAACTTTTACAAAATATTCAGCTAAGGCAGGTATTCTAATATTGCGGAACATCCCAAATAAATTAGTGAGCCCTGTTTAAATAAAATTTTGATGTGAACCCTACAAATAACAAACAGAATGATTCTTTCTTAATTGTAGTTTTCTGATTGTCATGTGTGAGTGATCTAACATCGCATCTGCATGCTTTGAAAATGATGAAAGCGCTGTGAAACACACTGACTTATGGTTTTGAATAATTGTAAAGAGGATTTGGTGCAGTTTGTAAAATTATATTCAGAGATACTAACTGAGCTTTTCCTGATGTTTGCGGGCAAGGCCAATGTGAATATTACTTGTGGTCAATTCAAGTTCTATTTCACATAAACAGAAACAGACAAAGAATCCAAATAAATATCAATACATCACAGATAAAAGAGAACTGCCAGGCTGTGAACCATTTAAGCATTCAGATGGTCTAACGTGGCATTTCTAAGACGGTATATTAGCATCTCCCATGTTTTACTGATTATAATTCACTGATGACAAACGTGATTGTAAGATTTTGACCTCATGCAACTGCTGAAAGTATACGGCGGCATTCTGCACTTTACTGACAGTTCTTCTTTGAAAGAAGGGGCAGTTATATCAAGCTACAGTTTTTAAAATGCTCTGAGTCTCAAATAAGCATCAATGTGCTGTTATCGTGGGGCAGCGTCAGAGACCCTGCTGATCAGTAAACAAACACAGAGATCTATATAAAGTGTAAACAATTTGAACCTGAATGGCAGTGAAAAGACCAGACGTTGCCGGGTTATGATTTGTGGATTTCTCCGTAAGAAATGAAATTCCATCAAGGCAGTGAAAAGCCTTTCACCTGTTTGGCAAAGAATCCCCCCTCACCCATCTTTCTGGAGAAACAGCTTTGTGTCTGTTACTTTTTGAACATGTCCTGCAGAGGTCCGGGCAGGAATTTGAGAACGGTGTCTAGAATGCTCTCCTCGTCCTCCTCGTCATCTGCCCCGCAGCCTGCTGGAATGGCCTTCTTGGGGCGAGTCAGGGAGCCTTCGCACGCTTGTTCCATAGCCGCTTTCTCCTCAGCTTCCTTCTCTTCTTTCTTCTTTAGTCCATACTTTATAAACATACACCAAATATGAAAGTGTAAGTAAACATGAGAAGAAAGGATAATGATGCCATTTCTTATAGATCCACTGTATTTTATTTATGGATAAAATAAAATAAAATTACTACTAAAAAGATTCAAAAGTTAAAAAAAAAACAAAATTAAAAAAAAAACACGTACTACATGATATGCTACATAATATATTATATAATAAACAGCAAACATGCAGTTAAATCAGTAATATTGTGAAATATTATTGCTGTTTAAATTAACTGCTTTCTATTGGATTTTATATATTAAAATCGAATTTATTCTTGTGATCAAAGCTGAATTTTCAGTGTTTTTACTCAATTTCATATTCAATGTTGAAAACCTTTTTGTGGAAAGCTTGTAAATTTTTAATGAATATAAAGTTCAAATTAACAGAAATATCTGCTTTGATCAAATACTGATATCATCTTAGGTCATTTATGAACTTTAAGATCACTGCTGTGTTTCAAGACTGAAACTCTATACAAAAGCTATTTTGTATTGTACATTCATGATTTATTCAGGCCGTAAAGGCCAAACATTAAAACATTAATATTGTAGTAAGATGTTGCCCTTATATATCATATTGACCTTAAAGGGATAGTTGTCCCAAAAATGAAAATTCTGTCATCATTTATTCACCCTCACATTTATAGGCTCTGATTTGTGTTTGAGCCCCCCGAGCAGCCAAAAACATGAAATATTCTCTATTAACTTTAACCAATCAAAGAATTGACTGAGATTGACTGGATCTCATATCAGGTCCCGACAGGTCATTATACACACAAATACATCTTTATAGTGGCTGGCAGTACATTACAAATGATGAGTTCACATTATTATAACAGAAATTGTAGTTGTAGTTGATCTGTTAGATTACATTTAGATTATTATTTCTTATGTTATTATCAACATCAAAAAGTGCCTTAAACCTAAAGTATTTAAGCATTTGATATGGAAATGTATGAAAATGTTGTATGAATGTTGATAACAGTTCCCATTGACTCTTTTTATCCACAAATCTGTTGGGTTTTGGTTACTCAAAATATCGTCTGCTGACACGAGGGTGAATAAACAATGACAGATATTCATTTTTGGGAGAACTATTTCTGTAAAGTCCTCTTTGGCTCTCAGTTTTAGGTGTCCAGATGTTCTAATGATCATTTGTGATCGTGCATGATCCTGTAATTACTTTATACTTCTAACACTAACGCTAACTCCACTCTCCTCTCTTAAGAAAGAGCTGTTCAATTAGCAGTAATTAGTTGACATTAAGACCTCCTGCTAATGTGACATTTCATTAAAGGGTAATAGAGATTCTGATTTGATGTTATTCCCACACACACATTAATCATTAAGTCCTGTCATCAAGGTATAATGGCTTTATCCTGCTTTAGAAATTGATTAGCAATTAGCAAACGCTGCCATATTTACCAATTCATTCTGTTTTAATCAGGAGCTGAAAGTGGACGGGAAATGTGGAAAGCGTACCTTATCTCGAATGGCCTGTCTGACCTTTTCCCTCTCGGCCTCCATACGAGCGTGTTTGGCCTTTCGCTCCTCTTCTTGTTGTCTGAGCGCCTCCTGCCTCTCTTCTTCCTTCTTCTGGGCGTCAGGGTCCTTCTCCTCTTCTCCACCTAACATCTTCCCCATGTCTTTGGTGGCTCCTGTGCAATAAAGAGCAAAGACATCGTAAGCAGTTTTCAATTGCTGACGCTGAAATATTAACCCAACCCTAGTTAAAATCCCTAGGACTCATAGCTCTCAGCCCTCTTCCCGGACAGCATGCCAAACATGCTTATTCTGTTCGATTATTAATGAGGAAGTGTGAACTCTTGAAAAAGAAGGTTACAAAAGATTTTTCTTTCTTTTTACTTTAAAGATTTCTGCTCATGAAAGAATCCTGAAAAAATGTGGACAGTCATCATAAATTGTAAAAATAAATGTGTACTTTTTTTTTTGTCTTTTATTGGTCCTGTTTCACAGTAAAGTATATATAAAAATAAATGTCTACAATTTTAATCCAAAGAATAAAATTAATTTGAAATATGGAAGAAAGAAAGGAAGCAATAGAAGTCTTCTCTAACATTATAAATGTCTTTTATTGTCATTTTTTCATCTATAGCAGCCTTGCTAAATAAATGTACTGATTTCTTTAAAAAAGTTACAAACACACACACACACACACACACACACACACACACACAGGCATGTATGTGTGATTAAAAAAATTACCTATTGGGAAAAATACATATAATTATAGATAATACATAATAATACATTTAGATCTGTTGTGGTATTTCTTATAATATCTGGCTTCTGTTTGTGTTGTTTACTAAATGTTTTGAGTGGAAAGCAAGAGACAAATAGCAATTATGAATATGTTTTGTATTATAAAATGATTTACCTTTGTGCACTTTTTGAGAAGTTTCCAAACCGATATAAAACACATTTGTTGATGCAACCATGTCATTTCAGCTTTCAACCATGTCATTAGTGAGCATAAGAGACTTCTTTTAAAAGCCCCAAATGTTTGAACGCTAATGTAATTCTAGATTTTAATCCCAAAGAGAGACTGATCACGTTCTGTACTGTGCGATCTCCTTATATGATGATATACTGGAGCCAAAACGATGAAGGCAAACAGAGACACCAGAACGATGCTTATGCCACTCCTCTCTCTGCCATCTGTTTCATTGGTGCAGCTCTATCACGCTGTGTATTCTACATCGTGTTTTGGTTTCAGCAAACAACAGCCGCAGGTCTTTGTGGGTAGTGCAGAAATAAATGCTTATAAGGCTGTTTGCATATACCTTGATGTTCACTTTAACCGTATGTTTTAAAATGCAACATTTGTTTTAGAGAATCATACAGACTGATGTGAACGGTCTCAGCAAGATTTGGTCTCAAATGCTTTACTGTTGCTTAAAGTCATTAATCATTTGCTTAATGGCTGTGCACAATGTTTCTCCACAAGCATCTGTACACTCATTCATAATTAATGACAGTCATTTATAATGCATGAGTGTGCATTTGAAATCCATCGTCAAGGTCCTCGCTTTACCTTCACGTGTGTTTAATTGCTTCTGTATGACACTGAGGACACTGAAGAGGAAAGGAGTGGAAGAGTACACTTTAAGTGGCCTTTAACTCTCTGCGTGTGCATGTCGAGGACAGCTTGAGCTGAAATAACACAGCTCATATCATGTCAAGCTGCAGGTTTCTCATGGTCCACAAGGACTGTAGGAAGTTTCTGTGGCCTCACTAAAACAAAGCTTCTGGTTCGGTAATTAACAACCTGCCCACTTTTGACTCACTTACTGTCACTCTTACAGTTGATCTTAAGACTTTGCATTTGAACTTTAATAAAGTCAGGACTAAAGGGAGCAAATGAGGAGTTTTAGATATTACAGCCATGAAATATATTAAAGTTTGTATATATGATATGTCTATAATATATATATATATATATATATATATATATATATATATATATATATATATATTTTGAT
>JAUCMU010000026.1:4759281-4771051 GCA_032275025.1 Enteromius treurensis | reverse complement strand
CAGGAAGGCTGTTCCAGAGTTTGGGCGCCAAATGTGAAAAAGCTCTACCTCCTTTAGTGGACTTTGCTATCCTTGGTCCTACCAACAGTCCAGAGTTTTGCGATCTTGGAGATTGTGATGGATTGTAGCGTGTTAGAAGACTAGTTAAGTGCCTTATAGGTAAGAAGTAATATTTTATAGCTGATGCGGGGCATAAAATGTATAAAAATAGAAACTTTAGATATGAAACATTAAAGTCCTTTGAACAAAAACGCAATAACAACAACAACCAAATCAAAGTTATCAGTAAGGGTGTTTCTTCCGTTTTTATTTTATTTTTGAAATATTTATTTATCGGCCATTATAAATGCAGATACCGATAGTTTGGAAAATGCCTAATATCGGCCTGCCGATACATCTATGTACACAACTGATCCTGTTTCTTAAGCCTATACAAGTGTAAGTTCCATTTACCTGATTTTGTGTCAAATGTTGAAATAGTCCTTCCAAACTTACACCAGTTGTCTTTCTCACCAGTGTACACAGAGAAGAATATGTATCTGTCAGAGGCAGGTGCAGTGCCATACGTTCTTCTTGTCTAGATGTTGACATTATTCCTTTTTTCATCATGTCGTTCAAAGACTCTGTGTTTAGTGCTGGAGGTGGAATATACACATGGGCTCTTCTGGTCCTCTTTAGGTGGTAGTATTATATCCCAGGGTTTCCACTTTCAGCAGCTATGCTCATGAAGTCTCTACATTCATCTACTTCACAATCATAAAGCCGTGCTGGAAAACACTTTTGTACATGTACAGGAAGTCTCACTCCATGAGAATGCTTTGTTGTCACATAGAGTCCATTTTTGAGGTCGGTCAGTGCACATCATTGGTTCTTCTCCATCATGCTGCTCCTTTTCATGCCTTCTTAAGTTTGAGGTGGGGGTGAAATTAATCCCACAAATACGACAAACCCTGGTTCCTTGTTGGACAGAGAAGATTCTTCCCCATCTGATAATAAAATGCCAATGGCTCCTCAGGGCTGATAGTGGGAAAAAATCCTGAGCCTGAACTTTTTTTCCTTGCTCCCGAGGTGAGTAGGGGTGGGGGTCAGGGTTGGGGCCATTCATGAATTGAATTGAGAATGAATGGCAAGTTCCAATTCACTTCCTGGAATGGAATCAGAATTGGAACTGCATGCAGCTGACAGGAAATGGAATTGGAATTGTTGAGTTCATTCCTGAATTGACCCCAACCCTGGTGGGGGTACTATGTATGCGACGCACTTTTAACACATAACTTGTTGGCCCCTGGGCCCAGATATATAAACAGCCTATGTATAACCCTGTTCATCATTATTGTCAAGTGGCTCTTTTTAAATATTTTTATATTTGCATTATGCCCCCAGTATTATCCAAGAAAACACAGCATTTCCTTCTCAATATGTTCAGTGCCTAGATTGACATAAGATTGACATAATTAGACCATCACATGATCGATACCTGTTGCCTGAATCAATACTTTAAAAAAAAAATGGTAACACTTCATAATAACTGCACAATATGAATTTAATTTAAATATGAGTTAAGCATTAGTACAGAGTTGGTTCATCCTTTTTAAAGCATTGTTCCAACATAACTAGTCATTAGCAAGTGGTTTATAAAATACAGCTAAATGCCTTGTTCTTGATTTATAATCATATCTATAACAAAGGAGATTTAAAGGCTCCGTTATCTTCCAAACAGAACAAATAACAAGAACACAGAAGGATACAGAACTATTCATGTCAATAAAATAAATATGAAACTGTACAACTGTCCACTTGTAAAGAATAATCGCGCACAGATGACATATCATGCGCGAGCGGGGTTTGAAATGAGCTTTCAGGCTCCCGTTTCTTTACATGTAGATCAGTTTTCCTCTCGCGGAAATGATTTGCCGCACGACCCAGCATCAGTGGTTCGCTCGCTTATTAATGGCATAGATTTGTCGGGTTTTTCATTCAGGGGCGCCCCCGAAATCCGTGTTTTGATTCGGTTCCTGCAAACCCTACAAAGGCCTTTCCGTCGCTATCCACATCCTCAATTCGAGCCCAGCGCCATTAATTTTTTTACGCCTTTATCGATATCTTTAATGTCTTCCCCTTGCTTCATAAACATAGCCATGACTTACGGTTTACAGTAGGGGAGCTAAAAACACCTTTGCGCATGGAGCATTGCCTTAACCTGTACCAATCTATTTGACAAATACACAAGACCCGCCCCTTCCCTACTTCTGATTGGCTCACCGGCTAGTATGTGTATTGTTTGAGTTGTTGAGCGTTTGACCTGGAATTTGCGGTACACTTAAAGTAATGGTCAATTATATAATGGTTACTGTTTCTAAACGATCTACGCTTATGGCCAACAGATGCGATCTCTGGTGGACACTGCAGAACTACTACATGACATTGTGTATGTTAGGCCAAAAAGCAAAGCACCGAACGAAATATTTAAGTCTTTAACAAATAAGGATCTGCGGATACACTGTAATAAGTTTCGGACTAAAATATTAATCAAATAATAATGTTGAATATCTTACCTTCCATTGTTGAGTCAAACAAGTGTCACCTATTACAAAAAAGATGAAATCAAAGACGTCGGCATGAGCTACTTGTTATATCTAACGTTACTAAACTTTGCACGTAGCACATTTTATTTTACATATTAGAATGTCAAATCCTGAAATTATGCGATTACATCAGATGAAAAAGCGTAATGTACTTACGCTGACAAAGATGAAGTCCTGATATCATCTTTGAAATTCTTCGTCGCTGCCTCCAGCGTTGTTGATGTGTCGAGACCAATCAATCAAATCGCACTGGTCAGTACACTTACACTAATCCAGTGGTTCTCAATCCTGGTCCTCGCGGCCCCCTGCTCTGCATATTTTGCGTGTCTCTCTTTGTTAACGCACCTGATTCTGATAATCAGCTCATTAGAAGAGAGATCCGTGCATTAGCTGTGTTCCCAATCGACATGGTCCCTACACAGTGTCCGTTAAAGTTCACTTCACTTCGGAACATTCATTCACGGATTTGCACCGTAAATAAGTGAATACGATTTAAATGACGTCTCGCACACTTAAATGCACTTTCAATGGAACGTATAAATTCAGTTCAAACTGGAATCATGGCGGAGTATCCGGTGAGGTCCACTTTGAAGTGCGCATACGTTCGAACAGAACAAATGACAAGAGAAACATACGGAATACGCAGAGCGGGATTGAGAACCGCTGATCTAGCACAGTGTGTGCAAGACGTAATTTAAATTGTTTTTAAAATATGCAGAGCGGTGGGGCGCGAGGACCAGGATTGAGAACCACTGCTTTAGAGGGACAAAAAATTCAACATATGCATTACTGTATGACCATATTGACTTGTCAAACGAGAAAACAAACAATCCATGTAAAATGCAATACTTACCTGTTGGTTTGTTGAAAGATGAGTATAATGGAGGCAATCGTTGCAACCAGTCTCCAATTGGGCTGTACTCTTTCACCAGCCTCTCTTATTGAAAGACCGTGGTTGATTACACAGTCAATGATAGTGGCACGAATTTCATCATTGACTACTGTTCTTGCAGCCCTTGGAATGCCACCACCACGCATTCTTACACCTCTACCTTGCCCCCTCCTTGAGCTTGCTCTTCTCCCTGGCCCTTGCTCCTCTCACTGTTCCTGCATCTCTCACTGCTCCTCTCACTAACACCAAGCCTTAGTTGCTTGAACTCTAGCGAGGGCTGAGCTCGGCGTCCAGCTCGAACTCCGCTTGCCCCCAAAAGAAAGCTGAAGAGGACAGCAGACAAATGCCCCCCGAAGAAGGTGTGGAGAAGATGATGCTGGACGAGTAAAAGGGGTAGGTTGGGTGGTAAGCGCATTTCTATGGGTGCGGCAGAAATTGGTCTCTGGAGACGGGGACCATCGGCAGAGGTTACACCGGAACCGAGATAGAGATTCTGCGACCTGCTGGTAGAGATGGAAACAAGAGTTAGTACTGTATATTGTAAATGGAATGCAATAAGCAATACAACAACAAAAAGGGGGAGGTAGGGAGGATCTTTAGTGAAGGTGGGGTAAGCCTCTGCGGAGGGAGGGGTGGGGACCTCTGTGGAGGAGATAATTATGGAGGCGGCCTCTTTGGAGGTGGGGTGGCTGTCTCTGTGGAGACGGGAATAGTAGTTTGACTTTCACCAGGAGGAAGTAGCCTTCGCGTTGGCGGGAGGGAAGGGAAGCAAGGCTTCAGATGAGGAGCGGGATGAGTATTTCTCAGGGGGATAACCGGATAAATGGAGGATGGACTTGAGATGTTTCTGGAACCAGAATCTTGATGCTGATCTGGTGGTTTGAAGATGAAGAGGGGGTCTGAGGAGGTAGAGGCGAAGGGACTTCTGAAGGCGAGAAAGACTTGTAAGGTTTGGTAGGGCTGGATGGCACAATTGAGGTTGAATATGTAGTGGCCTTTTTTGAGCTGGTCAGTTTTGCTTTGCTTGATTATGAAGGCTATGGTTTGGTTATCCAAGATGGTGAGGTAGGAGATAGTGGGATGGGTACTTGGGTTGAATGTAGAGTTTACTGTGAGTTCTGAACACCTTAGAAACCCGAAAAAAAGGTTTGTGCTATGAGGCTGGACAAATATCCTCTGCAGAGGGTGGAAACACATCTTGACCGGATTTCAAGGGTGATGGGTAATCTTGGGTCTGGGTGGGGCGGGTTATCCTTTTGAATGCCTTTGAGCAGTAGGGACATTTGGGCATTGGAAATGGATGGGGAGGCAGAAGCAAATATTTGCTTGTGGAAAAACTGAAGGCCACTTAGATAGCCTTTAATAGAGCCGGCTCGTAGGTTTTTGCAGGAGTTTAGGTATGATATGAAAGATGTAATAGAGAGCAGGAATCAGGGAATTGGAGGATGTAGCTGAGATGGAAGGATTTAAACGATCTCCAGGCTTCAGATATGATTGGAGAGTTCGGGGAGCCACAGCTTGGAGGATGGGATTGAGGGACTCTTTGAGGAGACGTCTTAGTGGGTGAGTTAAGGGAACATTAACTGCAATCATGGAGGAACTGGGTTCGGTGTCCTGAATTTCTGAAAGAGAAAACGAGAGAGTACATCAGCGATAGTATTCTCTTTCCCTAGAATATGTTTAGAAGTTAGTAAGATTTGATCTTGGGCTGAAATCCAGACTAAACGTCTGAGGAAGGGCATGATGGCAGGGGAATGGGAGCTGTGTTTATTGATGCTCTGGACTGTCGCCTCGTTATCGCAATATATGCTGATGCATGAGGCTGACCATTCTTTCCCCCAGAGGGCGGCTGCTACCACCTGGAAGGCAAGAAAACAGGCTTATTTATGGGGAAGGCTTATGGATTTGATTGGACGAGATGATGATTAGATTGATTAGGAAAAACAGAATGAACAGGACTCTCTGAATTCCAGCACTTCCTTCATTCACTCAATCATGCTCACTGTATCTCACACTGTCTCTTATCACGTCAAGACAGCTGAGAGCAGCACAGAACCAGAGAAAAGTATGGCCTAACTGAGAATGAGAAGAGACAGTGTCTTCTAGTCTTTTTGCTCACCTACACTACCGGTCAAATGTCTGAGATCTGCGCCCTGCTCACTATGCATTTATTTGATTAAAAGTACAATAAAAAGTATATTTGTGAAACATTATCATATTTTTCTGTGTAAATTTATTTTAAAATGTATTTTATTCCCTTGACACAAAGCTGAATTTTCTGAATCTAAAAAGAAATCTAAAAAATCAAAATCTAGAAAAAAATTAAAACAAGTGCAGACAAATGCAAATACAGTATGTGTCCAATGTGAATGGCCCCTTATAATGCAGTCTAGATAGGCAACTCGCTGGGCTGTTTTTGAGAGGAGTGTTCAGAGGTTGTGTTTACATGACTGTGTCTCTCGCTGTGGCTGTGTGTATAATTGTAGGTCTCTGACAGCACTTTAATACGGTAAGGTGTGTAAATTACAGTGTCTTCAGCGAACACCCCCTCGCTTCTGTCTGGCTGTCTCTAGTGAGGTCAAACTGTGCTGTTAGAAAAGTCTAATTTCTTTTCTGTCTCGTCAGACTCAGCAGAAGTTAATTAAGCTTTAAATCTTGTTTAAAACAAATTAATTATTCATCTAGTAATTTACAGTGGATGGACTTAATATTCATACAACTTCAGGTCAAGAGTGTGCGTGAGAAAGTGTGTGTGAATGTGTTTTTGCTCATGCTGCTTTCAATTTAACTCAGAAAATGATCATTTCTTCTTGGAAAGGGCAAGAAATGCTCAGAAACAAGATTTCACTGTATAATAACATACACATATGAAAGAACAATGATATTACTGATAGTATAATCCATTTGGACATATTTATATTCAACATGATTTTTTAATTTTCATCTTTTTATGTTATGAAAATACATTTCCTCTGCTCAGCAAAGCTTAAAGTGCCTCTATTATTGATTTTTAAAAATGAGCTTTCATGCAGTGTGTAACACAGCTCTAAGTGAATGAAAACATCCTGCAAAGTTTTAAATCTGAAAGTGCACTGTGTATACAGTTCTTGTCACCTTAAAGAAAAACTGGACTCTCAATCACTGAAACAAGTCAATTTTAAAACAAATCTTAAGCCGTTTCGTGTTGACGTCAACATAAAACATCAGCATATTCCTGCCAACTTAAAAATTAAATGCAATTTCATTCTTTGCCACTAGGAGCCAATGTGGAGCTGACAAACGCTGCTTTTATTATGAAATGGAAATGAAATCAACCAATTACCGCAGATTAGTGTCACGCAAAGGAATGAATGAATTGTTGAACGAATCAGTTGAGCAAGTAAGGTAAAAAAATAAATGCATATTATAAAACAACTGAAAGGATTTTGAGACCTTGCACTCATGTCAGTCTGTTGCTGGGAACTCCCAAAACTAAAAAAAAATAATCTTTCATTACCCATAATTGGGAAACTTTAGTTTATTTAATCAAACATACAATACTGTAAAATATTATTATAATTTTAAATAACTGTAGTCTACTGAAATATATTATAAAATTTAATTTATTCGTGTGATGTCATTGTGGGCTAAAAGTAAAGGCATTTATAATGAAAAGTTTTATTTTTCAAATAAATGCTACTGTTCGTATTCATTTAATAATTCTGAAAAATTAAAAAAATCATTGTTTACAGAAAATAAATAAATAAGCAGCACTACTGTTTTATTCATAATAATTCAAGTTTATTAAGCAGCAAATCAGCATATTTGAATGAAGGATCATGTGACACGGCATGCTGAAAAATCGCACAAAAAATACCATTGTACAATATATACACATAAAAATATGTTATTTTAAAAAGTAAAACTATTTCACAAAATCACTGTTTTAACTGTATTTGTGACCAAATAAATACAGGCTTGGTGCGCAGAGGAGACTATTCTGAAAAACATCCTAGGCTATTTATATTGTTTTAATGCACTTTTACTGATAACAATAAAAAAGTACTCTCAGTCCATGTAGAACATACAGAATTTCTGACTTGTAAGGTAGCTTTTGGTTAGAAAGCAGGCTGTAAGCAGCTTCCGTCTCTCTCTCTCTCTCTCTCTCTTTATCTGCATTAAAGCGACAGAGCATGACTTCAGATGATCATTAGAGAGAGAAATGACATCTTCATTCCTCCGGCGTGTCTTTTGAGAACATTAATTATTCTCATTACACAACGACAGCAAAATCCTCCCCTCCTTTAAACTCTTTCTCGTCATTAATTAGGAGGAAAAAGTCCGGTAAAAACGCTCATCAACAGGCAGCTCATCACTCGGAAGTGAAACATGAAGCGTTTTTTTTTGAGGCTTATTTTAATTTTGTTGTCATGCATGAACTGGTCTCTTCTCATTAGCCGACAGGCCTGATCGAAGTATTAAAGGTTACCACGGCAACAAAACAGGAAGAGGAAGCGTCCAGAAGACAAAAGATCAAGGCCTGGTACGATCTCGAAATGATTTTACAAAGTGTTTATGTGCTTTTGTTTGCGCACACTAAAGACCTTCAATGACACAATCAATGTTTGCTTCGCTCCTGCGAGATCAAAGGTTAATTGTATGCTAGTCTCTAGGCACGCTCCTGCTGTCCAACAAACTCAAAGTTGGCGTTCACCTGCTGACTGCATCTGATTTATGTTTAAATTAGCTTGAATTTAAACAGGCTCATGTACGGTGAGGAAATTACTGTCCGGATACAGACCAGTTAAACCATCGTTTACACACACATTCATCTAGATGTTTCAGGTCACATGGCACACATTTGACCCTTGTGATTTTGAGTCTTTTACTGCTGTGGTTTCTGTACATGTTTTTCGACCGGTACTAAGGTCAGGTCATTCAATCTCCGCTAGACTCTAAAGACTGTTGAACTGTGCAAAGGTCAGAGGTCGAATAGAAACAAACACAGACGTCACAGTCTGGAGGCTGAAGACGGAGAGGAACGTCTTACAAATCTCTCATGCTATTTCCAAGCATCAGCAATTCAGTCAAAGCAATACATTACAACACTTGTAAACATATAAATCATTTGTGTCCTAACCAGTCGCTTTACCACAAGAAGCAAGAATTTACAGCAGCCTGTCCTCCAACAAAAACATATATATCTATAAGCTGTGTACCTCATTGCGACCCATATTTACATTTTAAAGGTAAGCGCCCTCTAGTGGGCATAAAAAAATAATGACAGTGTCATATTGCGTCTGTCGTTACACTGATCTCACGGTGAATAAAACATATTTTACTAGGTTTAAATTGTACGAATGACCACACAAACCCACTCCTAAACCTACCCGTTACAAATAATGTGCAAAATCATTTATAGGGTTTTGTAAAAACGTGTTCTCCGAGTTAGAACCCACGATCGCATGATCACATCTCATCTTACAAAGCATGTCTCTACAAACTGAGCTACACCAACCCTGAATCACACGGCCGATAAAATAGTACAAAACATAAATATGCAAATTTCTGTTGCCGATTTACTCATTCCAAAGCTGTACACGATTCTTTCTTATGCTGAACACAAAGGAAGATAATTTGAAGAATGCTGGTCATCAGACAATAGACGGGCCCTACTATGGAGGTCAATGGGGACCAGCACCTAGTTAGTTCTTCAACAAATAAGACAGAAACTCATACAGGTGAGTAAATGATGATTTGAGGTGAGCTATTCATTTAACAGCAGTTTCAGAAGCAGAATTCCGATCACGTCCCGTCTGCGCCATTGAGATGAATGTGAACCCTAACAGCACGTTTCTCCAGGTATTGTAAACCCACAGGATAAATCTAATGCTCTCAGCGCTCTTCTGATATTACAGCTGATTACGAGCAATATCTCAAGCAGATGTCGCTCTGGATGTAAATTGAGAACATGAGAATTCCTGCTGCTGTAAAACATCTGAAGGTGCTGCGGGATTCAGCTCGCATCAATCTTCAGCAGCACAAAAATGAAAACACTAAGTCTTTCTGCCTGGAATACTTCAAACGAACCAAGGTCAAATTAATACATATTCATAACTGTATCGTTTCAGGGCAAAGAGAGCGAGTGAGATCAATTAATCAATGTGTGTGTAATGTGTACACTGATCGTCAACACGCTTCTGTGAATCGACAACTTCATTTACATGGAACTGGAAGAACACACACGTACACTTCTGGGAAACTACGTAGCAGCTGTCTCCTCAGTTCATTGAAAATCCCACAGACACTGAAGGAGGAACCCAAACCAGAAGAGACTGATTTGGACCAGTTTAAGATCAAGATACTGAACAGCATAACAACACACAACACTTAAATCTTTAGCAATTTTAATGCTAACCTAGAACATTATAAAGAAATGTGAATGACATTCAAAATGTTTTTGACCAAATTACAAAGTACTTTTTGTGCTTTAATACTGTATGTGACTGGTATGCTTTTTAATATTCTAGTGTTTCCTGTGCAGCTGAACTATAACCTTCCATAAAATCAGTCTAGATATGACAGATTGCTCTCATGGTTAAGAACCCTAGCGCGGAAGTTTGTGACTATATTTACGGTGCCTTTCTAGTTTTTATAATATCTATCTATCATTTCTAAAAAAAACAAAAAAAAACAACAACCAATAAACAAAAAACAGTGAAGCCAGAATAAAATCTGAAAAATAACCCCGAACCTATAAGTAGTGACAGAAACTTTTCCAGAATGGTTTCTTTATCAAGAAGTAATTTGTAATCGATTTCCAGATCCATTGTTTTATGTCTAAAGGCAACATTTCTAATGTTCTAATATAAATTATATTTTAAATATAGAACAAATAAAATTATACTTTATATATAAAATCAAACTGTTAAACAAGTCAGTGTCTTAAAGTGCCTCTATTATGATTTTTTAAAGACGATCTTTCATATATTGTTTAATACAGCTCTAAGTGAATAAAACAATCAGCAAAGTTTTAAATCTGAAAGTGTACCGTGTATGCAGTTACTGTCTTTCAAAAGAAAGAGTTGACTCTGAATCATTTGAACAAGTTGTTTTTAAAACAAATCCCAAGGGTTTCATGTTGATGCCCACTTGTTGGTCCTTTCGTGTTGGTTTGAATGAAATGCAAATTGATTCTTACACAAATACACAAAGCAGCAGTAGAAATATATTTGGACCACTTAGTAATTGCTATCGGCAGATAACTGAATTGCATAACATAATTACAAAAGAAATGTAACTGTAATTTGTTAAGTTACTGAGAATAAGAATGTGTAATTCAATTACAGTTCATTTTGAAAATGTTAACTATTCCAAAGGAGGTTATCTATGGAAGCATATGTGTAGCAATATTCAATTTGCAATGCAATGTTCAAAATTGCAATGCATTTCTTATTTAAATGTACATTTTCCATTCATCCACATTTGCAAAATTTGGTGCAAAAGGAAAATGAAATAATATTATTTACATTTCCCATTTCCCATTTATGTAAATTGAATACTAATTTGAATGCTGTGTAAATTGCAAAATGAAAATGTATTAATTTGTATTAATTTGATACTTTATGTGTAACATGTCCAAGCAGAAGTAGTAGCAAAATGATCATTTAAATGTTTTTTGTCTGAAATGCATTTAGACTAACAGTTAGGACACTTACGATTGCATTTTCACCATGACGCCGTGGGATATTTGTAGCAAAATTCAATGCGGCTTTGAAAATGCATTCCGATCTGACCACGCCCACCCTCCATTAATCATTGATTCAATGTGGGGATTGGCGGAAGCGGGTTACGTTTAGATCGTTTGAAACATAGCGGCTGAAGATATGGAGTGGAGCGTGAAGAGAAATATAGTGGTGTTTTAGAAGATTTGTATGCGTATATAAGTGACAGAACTACAGTAGATTAATACTGGAGTGTTTGGCAGAATTGTTGGTCACATGACCCGCCACATTCTGTGCATGTCTATTTGTGGTATTATGGTACGGATGCATAAAGCAGACAAAAAGCTGACGAGGACATATCTTTAAGCAGAAATGAAATAGTACAGTCACACTGCAGAAGAAAACTACACTAAAGAACAGATAAATAACAAATAAGATAAATAATTACAAATGGTTAATGAAAGAGAGCTCTGAAACATTCAGAAAGGTTTTTTGCTATAAATTAAAATACTGTATATATATATATATATTGTGGCCTGGAGAGGAACTACACGTGAGAGCAGACTGGTGTAAAGCCCCGGAGGGTGATA
>JAUCMU010000026.1:4737189-4752945 GCA_032275025.1 Enteromius treurensis | reverse complement strand
GCTGGCCAGTGTAAGAAAGTTTGGTCTCAGTCGCAGGTCATGGGGCTGATATTACAGTCATAATATTACAGTTGAACCACTGAAGGCAGACGGAGAGGTCTTCCATACTTCTCCGCGGCTTGCAACAGGACAATGACCCAAAAGACACAGCTAAAAACACCCAAGAACAGCTAAGAGGAAAACATTGGACTATTCTGAAGTGGCCTTCTATGAGCCCTGACCTCAATTCTATTGAGCATCTTTGGAAAGCAGCTGAAACATGCTGTCTGGTAAAGGCGCCCTTCAAACCGGAAACAACTGGAGCAGTTTGCTCATGAGGAGTGGGCCAAAACACCTGCTGAAGTCTCCTTGAGAGTTACAGGAATCGTTTGATGGCAGTGATTGCCTCAAAAGGTTGTGCAACTAAATATTAAGTTAGGTGTACCATCATTTTTGTCTAGGCCTGTTCCATGAATTTATTTTAAAAAATAATTCAGTTGAAGCAATGTCTGACTTTCATTGGTTAACATCTATAGAATGTTTATTTGTTATTACTTTTGTCAGATTAAAGTTATTTCTGTGAGTTTTCTGTCATTGGCCGAGGGGTACCAACAATTTTGTCCACATGTGTATTTATAATAATCACAACATATCATAATTGTATGAGTTTATTGCTGGTACAGATGATGTTTAAAACACTGATTTCATTTCATTAGAGTTGGTTTTCAAACACATTCAGTGAAATCAAGGCTTTTTTCCCTTCTACAGCTCTGTTACTATCACACTTTAAGAGCTTTATCATTTCTCTTTGTAATTTAAGAGTGGTAGAAAAATTAACAGCCAAAATGCTATATATATATGTATTTTAAAAAAAACAACTAAAGAGATGGAATTAAAAATGAGTGGATGGTTCAGAAGATGTTTTTGGTTCATCAGGTTTGGAGCTCATCTGAAAAACACAGACATTTAAATAAATGTAGTGTTATCCAGTAAATTCTGTGCATGAGGGGAAGCCACATCAGTGTTTGTCACTAATCACTTACCCCCATGTCGTTTCCAACCCGCAAAAGCTTTGTTCATCTTCTAAACACAATTTATGATACTTCTGATGTATACCAGAAGGCTTGTGACTGTCCCATTGACTGCCAAGCAATTACGACTGTCAAGGTGAAGAAAAGTATGAAAGATGATACACGTACAACACTATTGTGTCTAATGCAGAACTGATCACGTAATGTGCGTCCAATGGATAATCTATGAAATGGTGATGTTACATGCAGAACCTTTGAATAAAGTCATTATTTTTGTTTTGTTTCTGTACAAAAAGTATTCTTGTAGCTTCATAATATTACAGTTGAAACACTAAAGGCTGACGGAGAGGTCTTCCATACTTCTCCGCAGCTTGACAGTGGTAATTGTTTGGCAGTCAATGGGACAGTCATAAGCCTCCCGGTTTTCCTCAGAAATATCCTAAATTATGTTTAGAAGATGAACGAAGCTTTTGCAGGTTGGGAACGACATGAGGGTAAGCGATTAATGACAACATTTTCATTTAACCCTTTAAAACTCTGTTGAGTGTGTTACCTTGGATTTAAAGAGCAGGTTTATGACTCCTTTGGAGCGGCGGTCACTGGTGCGGTCAGACGGCAGACACACAGACACACTCTTGCTGTCACGCTTGGACCGCGCCGACTCCACCTCCTCACTCCCATTGGCTACTGACAGAGCCAGACCTGAGGACAGCGTGTGAAATTATCAGTTAATATGGACCACTTCTTAATTGGTTGTAGTGAATGTTGGCATCCACTAGGGGAGTCCCGACTAAGGATTTTCACAGTGGAATCAAGTTTTCAAACCTTGCTGATAGTTGAATCATATGTTTGGGGGTGGGGAAAAATGCATTACCATGAGTCAAATCAGACATTCAACAGTCATAGTGACTGACATTAACACACAGGGAAACCAATGCCTCGCAGATACTAAATAATCTTTTATGTTGTGATTAAAAGATAGCTAACATTAACATTTCTTTACAATAACATTCTCATTATAATGTAATGTGTATGACAGTAGTTCTGTTTTGAACTGCTCACACTGAAGATGACCGATATGAAGCATTTGTTAGCAGGTTGTAATTATGTTCTATAAATACTGGATACTCTTCATTATTTATACAACATAATGTTAATATTGTGAATTATAGGCAATAATAGATAGACTTCCTATTAACGTATTGGGAGAATACCGGTAGTTCTTTGTGAAATCTGACATTTGAGCACCCCCATTTAGTCAAAATGGCATGATCCCAACAACTGTGAGTTTGGGAGTTGAATGTCAATAATATCCACAAAACAGGAAGTATTCAGTATACAGGTTCATAAAAACACTTTAGGGTGATTCAACATTTACACAGATTTAATTAACCACTATTAAGAAGAAAAGTGAATGAAAGGAGAGGCTATGATATGAGTGCTGTACCTGTAATAGTGGGCAGAGATCTGGAGTTGACGAGGCCGCTGCTGCTCTCGCTTGGTTCTGATAGATTCGTGTCACTGCGAAACTCCTGCTTCTTGGACAGCTAGAGAGAGACAGAGAGTCAAACTAACAGTTACCGTAATAATAGCATCACAAACACTACAAAATAAAAACAAAAACAGGTTAATGAAGGACCACACTTGCAAAAAGACACTATAATTAACTTATGGGGTAAAGTTTTGTCTATGTGTCTAAATGAACAATTAATGAAAGAAATTGATTAAAATATTACTGGCATTTTGTCTCAACTATTCTCTTGCCTTATTATATATTCTCACGTTTACTTCTGAATTTATTCTTAGATGTATTTACCTCTGCTCGTATGTAACTTTTATTGATTTATTTCAAGATCTCTCTGTCTCACCCGTTTGTCGAGGGTGCTGCAGCGCTCTTTCTCCTCGCTGATGAAGATCATGCTGCCACGGCCAGGTTTCTTCTTCTTCTTGGATTTCCTCAGTTTCACCTGAAAGAGTCATAGAAAGAGTCACCTGAGCGTGGTGATGTCATCACGGAGAGCTGCAATCATTGGTCTGTTTTTGAAACATTTTACGGCGATCTCTCTTTATCATCCTCACCTCCACTTCAGCACCACTCTCATCCATCACACTGACGCTTCCACTGGAGCGAGGGATGATGGATGGAGAGAGAGGAGCGCCACCATCCAGACATATGCTACAGGCAGAGAGAGAGAGAGTAAGAGAAGAATAGAATACACACTGTATACTGCCTACTACTTAAAAACACATTGTGTAGTGATAAGCAACAGTGTTATGCTACATTGATATCACATGACCTTGCCCCACTGACTATTTAATTTAGCATTGTCTCCTAAATTAAACAAATATTAATAAAACAATACAATTATTGAACTATAGCTATCAAAACGAGTATTAATAAAAATGAAAAAAATATACTAATGACTAATAATAATACAAACAAATTACTGTATTAGCACATAAAAATATTAAAAGCAATATCAATAAACATAACAACAAATTAATAATAAATAACAAACTAATAAATTGAGCTGTAAATTAATTACAAATATTAAAACATTTATTAAATGTAAATATTAAAATAAATCTAAAATGTATTTCTATAAAAACAAATAAATATATATATATATATATATATATATATATATAAAATTTAATTTAAATGGAAATGTTAAACAAACAACTACAATTTTTTTTAAATACATTGATACAACAACTTTATATTTATAAATATTAATACATTCTATAATATAAACATTTAAGCAAGTAATAATAAAAATAAAACAACAAAATTACTAAATTAAAAATATTAAAACAAAATAATGTAATAATGAAATATGAATGAAACTATAATATTAAATCTTATATCAATAACACATTAATAAAAAAATATTTAAACAAATATTTAAACAAATATTGTGTATTCTATATATTTTTAGAAAATAATGTATCGTTTTATAAACTGCAGCAATATTCACAGCAAGTTATTTTGAACATAGAGAAACGTGTGTGGGCGTGGTCACCTCTCTGGGTGTGTCTTAGTGGGCGTTCCACATTCAGATCCAGCCAATGAGCAGATAGACTGTCGGACCGAGCGCAGCATAGAGCGAGGCCGAGTGGATCGTCTCTCGTCCGTATCAGGCTACACAAGAGGAAGAAAATCAGATCCCTTTCCCTCCTACTTCTCTCCTGCATCTCTCAAAATGATTCTTTCTGTTTCTGCTTTCATCCTTACCAGCTCTCTCACTCCGTACTCCTTCTCCACCTTCTTTTTCAACTGTTTGAAGCACTCCTCCATGCGCTCGTGGAAAGGTCGAAGGTCATCTGATACCCTTTTTCCATGCAGACTGATTCCTCTGCCCAACAAAGGGATCTAAAGCCGCCAAAATGGGAATTTAAACAGGTTAGCCGTCTGTCCTGACCAGACATGACTCGACTCGTTTCTAGCATCATGTGACTGACCTGCCACGCGATGAGGTCTTTGAGTCTCATGAGTTTGTCTCTGTCATCAGGATTTTCGGCCGTGTATTCATCCGTGAAGAACGCCTGGAGAAAACACAGACATTAGCATCTGTTCTCAGCGTTTCTCTCAGTTTTCTCACCGTGTCTCTCTGACCTTCTCGTATTTAGCGAAGCCGCCCATGACGGCGGGGTCCACGATGCCGTTGAGCAGCATGGAGAGGGGGTTTATGGGTAAAGCGTCATCACACTGGTACTGGTTGATCATGGTGAGGATCTTCTCATTGGTTTGTCCCATCGTCTCGATGGCGTTCTCCAGCGGGCTCACCGTCGTCTGACAGAGAAATATTCACAAATTATTACTCCTTAAACACATGTGATAGTCAATGCCAATCAATGAAATTTTTAATAATGATTAATATAATAGAATAACAGCGCATATCCAATTTTGTTATCATTATGCATGGCTGAACTGATATTACTAATTACTAAAACAAACAAATATATATATATTTGGTTTTTTTTTTCACACTTATATTATAATCATATTAACAAAATAAAATAAACTTTTTCTGTAAAACTACAAAAATAACATTTTATAAAAGAAAAAACAAAACATTGAATGTTATTCTGAATTTGGGCACAGAAAAAGGTTAATACCTCAAAATTACATTATTTTTCATTTATATCTAAAATAAAACTGAATACCAATGCATTATCATAATTATATACATAGACATGAGGTCATGTGACAATGTAGCATCCTACTGTTTTATGTTTTCTGTCATGTATATACCAGTGGTGTGCAGTGAGGTTTTAAAAGGAGGAGGTAGTTTTACACACACACACATATTTGTGGTCTCTGTAGAAAGTCTATGGACCGAAGGGAGGCAAGCCTCAGCTGTACAGTAACTTTTCCTGCAGGTGTTGCTGTTGATCAGTGTTACTTTAAAAATACAAGTGACTTTTAATATAATACTTATTGTCATATTTGCACAGTTTTATCATTGTAATATAATTTTTTTTTTTCCAATCCAATTTTGAGGAGAAGAGACGCTGCATTCCTTGCCTCCTCAGGGGAAACGCCCCTGGTATATACTACACTGTTTAAAATGTCCTATACTATCCAGTATACACTGCAGAGGCTGCAGTACCCTAGTATTCAGAAGTATTTCGGTGTGATTGACAGAGACAGAGACTCACGTGGGTCATGCTAGTGGCCTCAAACCAGCGCAGGATTCCCGGTAGTTTGTAAGCGGTTAAGAATGTTGTTCGCTCGATCCACATGGACTGAAGACAACAGAGGGAGAAAAACAGTCAACAATGTGTGTCGTTGTTTTAGTGTATCGTGTATGTAAAGGACAAACATTCATTTCTTGTGGAGAATTGAGCTCAGTGTCGTGGTGACTTTGAGTTCGTTTGTTGATATTGGTAGTTGTAGTGTTTTTTGGAGGGGTTTATTGATTTTTTAGAATGTAGAATTTTTAGAAATTTGCAGTTTCTGGTGCTTGCCTTTGTAGTACAGTGTGACCGATCACTAACAGAAACAGTCAAATATCTCCACCTGCTGTTCAGAACGCACACTACACAGCGTCATTATTTATTCATGCAGTGCACTACAAATTAATTTTATTTGCACTAACAAATATACATTTTAGTGAGAAAACCTTCGAACTTAACTGTCACAGACAGTGAAAAGGCATCTTTAGGATCTCATAATTATTCTTATATTTATGAACAGTAGAGGTAGATGAGAGATGAATGTTGTGTTTTGACTCACAGCAAACTCATTATCAGGATCTACTTTCCCTTTCCTCACAGGTCTGGAGTACTGGAACCGCTGGACATAGTTTGACTTATAAAAACTATAGAATCACGAAAAAAGAGAAGAGAAGGTTTACAGCATGAGATCAGGACACACAGCTACAGACACGTGTTGAAGGTGAACAGATTAACATGTTCTGTGTTTTCTGCAGACTGACTTGATGATCTGATCGGGCACGGGTTTGTTTTTCAGACGCGGCGGGATCTCCAGAACCGGCTGTACTGTAAAACACTGGATATCTGATCCAGATCTGGTCAAGAACAACACACTGAGCATTTATAGGTAACCATCTGAGAGTACGTATCTTTAATATAAAAGTGAAATAATATAATTAGTGCTGTCAAGTGATTCATTGGATCCAAAATAAAGGTGTGTGTGTGTACTGTATATATTTATTATGTATATATTATAAATACAACCACGTGCATGTGTACAGTATATTTAAGAAAAATATCTGTAGATATTATAAAATATATTTAAATATAATATTGCGAATATATAAATGCAGAAACATAAAAACTTGAATTTTGGAAACGATTAATCGTTTGACAGCATTAAATATAATATCGTATAATATAGCTAAAAATAAAATTACAAAAAAGAAAAGATAAACAAACTAATTACAAATGAATAAATGCTGTATGCTCTAAAAAACATAATAAATAATTTAATATTATATAATATAACTAAAAATAAAAGATAAAAGATGAAAAGTAAAGTTAAAAAAAATCTAATTACAAATTAATAAATACTGTATGTTCTTTAAAGAAAAATCATAAAATTTTAATGAAAGTGTTTCCACAGTCTAAGTGATAGAATAGAATAGAATCCAATCAAATAGAATAGAACTAAGAAAAATTATGAAAAGTAAAGTAAAAAAAACAAATACAAATAAGAGCAGTTCCTATGTATACATAATAAATGGCCCCAAAGTCTAAGTGATATCATATAAAATAATACATAACTAAAAATAAACAATAAAATAAATAAAATTAGAATTACAAATGAATAAATACTGTATGTTCTATAAAAAACAACAACAGAACATGTCAATGAGAGCGTTTCTTATATACACACAGTGCATGGCCCCCCAGGCTGAGTGAAGGATACACTGCATGTTGGAGTTTTTAATGTCGTCTTCAGGCATTGTGGTGATGTTGAGTCTCACAGCGCTGGGAAACTGACTCATCAGCTGACTCTGGAAATCTTCCCTGCGCTCGTACTCCTTCCCGCGGTGAATGAAAACCTTATTCTGTTGATATTAAATATATCATCACATCATAACCTAGATTACATAACATATCTGTCAGCACAGTTGCAGCCTTATCTGAGAATATTATACACACACTGACCCTGAGGAACTGAGGGAAGCCGCAGCCATAATATCCCACAGCAAAGTAGTCTGGCTTGGGCCGCAGGATCTTCATAATGTTCTCATAAAACTTGGCCTGCTGATTCTGCAAAAATACATTTATTGATTAAATAAATAAAGGGACAGAACGCTAAAAAGCTGAAAGAACAAATACACGAGGAGACTTTTAAAATATGGAGAGTATAAATAAAAGTGATATGATATAATACAATATAATAATATCATATATTAAAAAAGTGTAAAAAAGGGAGGAAAATAATTTAAATGAAAATGAAAAAATTATTATAATATAATATAATATAATATAATATAATATAATATAATGTTTTCAAAAGCATAAAAAAGGAAGAAAATAATTAAAATTTACACAGGAAAAATAAAAAAAAAGAGATAACTAACCCAAACAATGCATAAAAAAACAATAAAAATACAAAAACAAACAATAAATACATTTAATGTACTTGCAAAACATAAATAAATAAATAAAGGTATAATAAATATAATATAACAATGTTTTCAAAAGTGTAAAAATATGAAAATGAAAAAAATAATTAAAATACATAGGGGGGGAAAAATACTAAATAAAATATAATAGTAAAAAACAATATACTTTATAACTGGTAAAAGAAAAAGGACAAGTAAAAAAAAAGAATGCAAATAAATGAACAATATAATATAATATTTTTTAAATGAGGAAAGTTTGTTGTGTGATACCAGTTTCTGTCCGAGCAGCTCATAATCGAAGACCTCCATCTCAAACTGATCTGCTAACTCTTTACACAGAGTGATGGCCTCCTCCCACATCTGACACAGAAAAAACATGTTCACACACACGGTTAAACATTCATGAGTTCAGCCTTCAACATCCAGTCCCAGTCAGTCACGTCTACTGAATATTAAACATGAAGTCCAAGTGGAGCTGAGCTGACCTTGCCCTTATCAAAGTAGCTGATGATGGTGTCGTAGAGCGACTCTTTGAGCTGCCGCTGGGACTGAGCTGATGTCTGATAGTCCAGCTGAAGAACACACTGCTCCTCTGACCACTGCAAACACATCATAACATTAGTCTTATGTCATACAGCATTCTGAATATGATTATTACATCCCCTCAAGACAACTCTTGACCATAAAAAACATGCCACTAGTAACTATGGTGGCTACCATTGTGTTTATTGACTGTCAGGTGATGCTCAATGAGATTTAGAAATTAGAAATTAATATTCAAGGCATGGTAGCAGTGGCGTAACTACAGACACACGGGCCTGCCCACATCGCAAGCGGCCCATGGCGACAAAGTTACTATATTATTATATCTATACAAATAATAATAGAGAAGTTACAGATTTCATCGGGTGCACAGGCCTGGACCTAAAGTAAGTTAACGTCCGGTCTGTGTTTGTTGATTGGTCTGGTTAGTGCCGCCGGCTACAAACGCAGCTAATGATTTGTAATGAATAAACATGAGCGTGTAATGTACGTTTAAAAATCAAACCGAGGTGTGGGTGTGTTTATATCACTGTATTTCTGAAGTAATACTATGGACTGTGCCGTGTTCATCTGAGAGGGAGAGACAGAGACACACAGCAGGGTAAAATGCTCTATAAATCTGCTACGCGCCGCAGGAACTGCTCTGATCCGGAGGGCCATCAGAGACCACAGTAAATCACACGGCGAAGAAGAGTGTCTCCAGTAAACCAATCAAAACAGCTCTACGCTATGAGCGGCCTTGTGTCACAGGTGTGTGTGTGTGTGTGAGAGGTTTAACCAACAAAAATAGTTAAAATCAGCTACAACTTGCTGTCACTTCCTGTTTACATTTTATGATTCCAATCCATAAAACCCTGTTTATCTATTTATGAGATGCATATCGTACTGGATTCCTTGATAATTCATTCTCCACGAGGACTAAGAGTAATAAACACACCAGAATCATACTTTAATGAATATGTAAAAATGCAAAAATGATGATTACGATTCGTGGATGAAAAAGATAAAAAAGATCATAAAGATTAAAAAAAAAAAGTGTGTTTGTTGACCTTAAGCAGTTTGGAGTGCAGCAGAAGTGTATACGCCGCCTCTGTGTAGTTCTCTCCGTCCAAATGAAGATCCCGCAATTTATAGAGATACCTAAGAAACAAACATGACAATTACAATTAATGAATACATACTAATTATATATACGTAGTAAGTACATTCAATTGTCAAATGTTATAAATACAACCAATCTGCACACACACACACACATATACATATATATTTGATTATTGGGAGGCCATAATAGACAAGGGCCAGTGGGAATTTGGCCAGGGGGGTTACACCCCTACTCTTTACGATGAGTGTCATGGGATTTTTAAGGACCACAGAGAGTCAGGATCCCGTCACTATACTGGGGCATTAGGACCCACACAGACCACAAGGTGAGCACCCTTGCTGGCCTCTCTAACACCTCTACTAACAGGAGGTCTCACATCCAGGTACTGACCAGGCTCACCCCTGCTTAGCTTCAATGGGCAACCAGGCTTGGGCTGCAGGGTGATATGGCTGTGGCACTATTAACTTCTCTCAGATCTTAACAAATGGTTTCTATATTTACCACAAGGAGGCAGTATTACATAAAGCCAGTTGGCTGTTGGTAAAATTATTTTATCATGGTTAAAGATTAAGTACTACACAAAGCTGAGAGCCTAAAAACCCCTGAAGTGTGATGAAATCACAGATTTATTTTAAGAGGGATATGATAAAATAAACCAATAGTCAATCCTTGATTTGTATATACAAACAGAAATACATGTAATAAGCAATTCTTATATTGATTAGTACCGATATTGCACTGTACGGATAATCATGTATTACACGACATTATACATATTCTATTCTATTCTATTCTTCCATCAATTATAAAGTTATTATGCTCACTGTGGGTGAAATCATAGATTCATCTTAATCTTTTTCTCTTATTTTACAGGTCAAAGGTCATGACAAAAATATCTCCATCTCCATTCATTAAAGCTGAGTCATCTGTGTTTCTCCAGGATGCGACACACAACTTGATAGTTAATTGTCAATAACAAACATCTGAGTCAGAATCATCCATCTCACACTGAAAGACTCTGCAGAACACTCTCTGCACACACACACACATATGTTTTTGTGTTTCATGGGGACTCTCCATAGGTGTAATGCTGTTTATAATGGTGTACAGACTGTCTGTGCTATTGCCCTACACTGACCCTACACCTAAACCTACCCCTTACAGAAAACTGTGTGCATTTTTAGATTTTCAAAAAAAAAAGACACCATGTGTTTTTTAAGCCTTTTGAATTACAGGGACACTAAAAATGTCCTCACAAATCACCTTCATATTGTGATACATATGTCATACCCATGTCATTATGTAAATTTGTCCTCATAAACCACATAAACATGCACACTCATTCATGTTTAATGTGCCTGTAAGGTAGCAGTATGTCAAACACGGACGGCGTCTCACTCTGTCCCTCTGTCTCTGTGCTCCGATGCTTATCCTTTGGATTTTGACATTAATTCAGCAAGACCAAGATAATCTCCTGTCAGATTACACAACCAACACACACACATGCACTTACAATCACAGCCTGACACACACACACAGTTAATATGGAAATTACCTGATGTACATCCCCTCACGGTTGATGTCCTTGTAGAAATTCTGCCAAGAAATAAAAAGGCAAACGTTAACTTTAAGCCTCCGTGTTGACGTTTCTCTGAAGACGAAAGCGTTGTGTGTTTTTTGGGAGCCTCTGATACTGTATGTAATGCAAAATTATGATGACGGATTTCTCAACACACCGATAAGATGCTTTTTTGTAGTTAAATTAGACATAATTTACAAATACAGATTGAAGTTGTGGCAGAGACGTTCTGACCGTTACAAAACAAGCAGAAGAAACTCAAATCTCGAAAGAACTGAAGATTTTATGCAGCGGAGGAGTTAAAGATGTTGTTGTATTACACAATGTTTAATTTGTTAATAGGAAATATTCTGCCTGGATTTTGCATATGAATCATTTAAAGAGGATGAAAGCTGACGGTTTCATCATGTTGAAGCAAGAACATTAACTTGACGGCTGATCTCTAATTTAAAACATGAGGTCATGTGGGAATCACTTCTGTACTTCTTCATTATTATGTTTTCCTCAAAAGCCTGGGTTCGTCCTTAGTTGGTTGTGTTTCCACCAACTTAATTTATGCATAAAAATGGATTGAGTCAATGTTCTAACCCATGTGTTTGAATAAACAAAACTGGGTAAAATAGATGAGGAAATGGAAGTTATATCTAGGGAAGAAACTGGATCTTTTATTAAATGTCATAAATGACTTGAGGTTTAGAGCAACAGACAGAAATTTGAGTATATTATTCGATCACATGACTTGATCCAAGTCACCTGACATTGTTGCGCCTTGAAAAGGCGAGTTTCAGCATGCAAATGAGTTAGTATACTGAACATTCATTTGCATCTTGATGTCTCCAAACAGACATTTTAATGACATAGTATAAAATTTTTATGTATGCAAATATATGGATGAAAACTCTGGGACTGGGACTTTTTCATCTGTTTTTATTATCAGCCAGGTGAAAATCCTAACTCTGATCATAATGTGACAGCCCATTCTTTCTGAAGGATTACAAGTTACACTGTGAAGTGTGAACAGTTTAATAGTGTCAGGTGTTTATTTAACAGATTTAATAAAGCTTTCCTCATTAAACACTGCCATAATCAATTGTTATATTTTAAAATATTACAATTTTTAAAAAATGTTTTTTTAAGAAGTCTCCTATTCTCACCATGACTTTTTATTTGACAAAAAAATAAATAAATAATAAATAATAATAATATTTACATATATTTACATACGTATTTACATTTATTTTATAAATGGTTTTTTTTTTTTCTACTTTTTCAATTATTTAATTTATTTCTGTAAAGACTGGAGTAATAATGTTGAAAATTCAACTTTGCCTTAAAGGAAGAAGTTATATTTTAAAATATATTAAACAGAAATCCATCATTTTAAACATTTGAAATCAAATAAATGCAGCCTTGGTAAAACTTGAAAACATCTTTATCATGCCAAACTTTGCCAAAAGTATTGAGTGTATTTATACTATTACAGTATTTATTCATATTTTAAATTTCATTTTATTTTCAGTTTTCATTACATTTTTTTTAGTTTTAATAATTTCTTTGTGCTTTTGTATTTTTATTACTTAAAAAAAAAGTTTTTTAGTATTTCTATTTAATTTCATTCTTTTTTTATTCTGATTTTAGAAATTTTAGAACTTCATTTTAGTTAGCTGTCGAGGCATCCTTTTTTCTTTTTCACATTTTTTTCATTTAAGTGTGTCATCTAACATTTTATTTTATTTTATTTTATTTTTATTTTACTTCAATAACCAAAAAATAATGGATTTAGTAAATAACACCTATTCGTTACGGACAGGAGCTGCTTTTAAACCTTAAGATTGGACTATTAATCTGTGTGTTTAATAAACGAAATAGAAGTTAAGTTGAACACATCGTCCATTCGGGCCCATTAAGAGGCCAACAGCTCAAGCTGGTCAGACCAGATCACTCAGAAAACCACTTTATGTCAGTGACATAATGAAGTGGGTGGGGCTTACCAGAAGATTGACAGTGCAGCTCATGCGGTTGTTTCTGCTGTCATCGCTCATCACCGTGCGGTAGTCAAGGAGCCGCTCGAGGAGGCCGGTCACAAGGGCAACGAAGTGATGCACCTCGTTCAGCAGCGGGAGGCGTCCATGAGCGCACTCTAAAAGACTGAAGCGGCACACAGTCAGAGCGGCTCTCATGCTTTCAGGAGATTTTAGAAGGATTTGGAGCTTCTTATGGAGTCAAGCCAGCATTATACAAGACCACCGTGTGTGTGTGTGTGTTCGTACATGCTCTGTAGCAGCTCCATGTATCTCTCATCTCCTCCTCCGCCTTCCACTTCATGATCCAACTTCAGGATGATCTCGTTCTCAAACTGAGAGGCAGAGAAAGACTTTATTAACAAGTTCAACATTATCAATGTGCATTTGCTAATCTGGGTGTGGGCAGCTTCTCTCAGTTTTTTTTGTGTGAAAAACATCCCAAAATAGCCAATTGTTTTGAAGTCCTAACATAGAAAATATTCATAAATGAAAACCTAAACATGGTAAAAATCTTGACAGGGTAAATATACAGCAGACCTACACTGACTCATTGAAAATTAGCAGATTTTTACCATTGCATAAAAACATTTTTAAACATTTTTTTAAATCCTTTCCTCAGAATTATGGAAATATTGAATAAGTATATAGATCTTCCATTTTTCAGTTGTAACATCTTTAAACCCATTTAATAGATTTACAAAAATATTATATAAATATAAAAAAATATATATATAAAATATTTTAATATATTTGACCATGTTTAAATCAATTTCCAGAATTATAGAAATATTTGATATTAATCCTAAAATTTAAATATTAAAATATTACTAATATTTTAAATGCATTGTTTTATCTTTAAATGGATTTCATAGAATAATATAAATATGTGAAAAAATATTTGACATGTATTTACCTTGACCTCTATCTCTAAATCCATTATGCAGAATTATAGAAATATTCCACATTCATTAAATCAGCTTAATTCATTCCATAGAATTATATTTAGAAATATTAAAAAACACATTACTCTGAATTACATGAATATTCCATAGAATGCTTTTAAAATATAACACATTTTACCATTCATTCACTAGCACTATAAATGTTTTGCCTAATTAAAAAAATATATATTTTACACATTTCCCAAGTTTTAAATTAATTTCTGCATCAATTGTTGTGGTTATATTTTAACACATTTTAACATGTTTAGATTGATGTTTTACACATGCATTTAAAGAAAAAAAAAACTTTTTGAAACACAATTCATTATAAATTTCATTATAAAATGTTGGTATGTCAGGTTTTTGCGTAGACCAAAGAAACAAAAATGATTAAATGAAGTTTTATCTGCATGTAAAAATGCCAGCTGAGTTTAGCTGAAAGTGTGTGTTTGTTTGTGTGTGTCTGTGTGTGTATTTGCACCTTTTTGAAGTGTCCAGAGTGGGTGTGTTCACACTGCATCATGTCAAAGAATATGGGTATGGTTGCTCTCCGCAGCTCTTCCTCTGGGATGAGTGTCATCTCCAGGATGGGACCCACCATCCCGGGAATAAAACATATCTTATTCCTACCGAGCTTGTACCACATGTCTCTGATAGCAAAACCAATCAGCCGTCTCATGTCTCCATATCTAAATGAAAGCAAGCAAGCATATTTATGCACATTTCATTTCTTTGATTATAGTTGTGAAAGCCAGATTTCTGTATAAACAGAGTTCAACTGTGAGCAGTTGCTGCTGGTTTAACTGGGATATTTCTGACTCACTTGGCCAGAATCTTGCTCCGTTTGGTGGGAGAGAAATGCTGCAACTGCAAGGACTCCTGAGTAATAAACGCCACAGCCAAATGGAAGTAATTATTCCATAACTACAGGAGAGAGAGAAATCATGATAAAATGACATTGGGATGAGATTTGTGAGACTATATGAGGGCTATTAATACTAATTGCATCTGAACTTGATCAAGCTCATTTAAGAGACACACACACACTGACCTGTACTTCAAAGCTGTTGTTGTCGAGGAACTTGTGGTTCATGGTGTCAGCGTATGTGTTGATTGCTCGGAGAAACACCCTGATTGGACAAAAACACCAGGGTTATTATAGTTAACTAAAACCTAAAGGGTTGATTCGCCCAAAAATAACATTTTAAATATAACTCTGATTAGATTCATCTGAAAGAAGAAATCACATATACACCTAGGATGCTTTAATGGTAAGTAAAACATTTTTGGGTGAAAAAAACCCTTTGCTATTATAGTTAAGTAAAACATAAAATATAAGAAGACATTTAAATATATTAAAATGCATATTTTATTTTTACTTATTACACGGCTCTCTGGAATGCTTGATTCTGATTGGTCAGTTGAGACTTTTGCAGGTTCGTTCTTTTCGAATA
>JAUCMU010000026.1:4702970-4734307 GCA_032275025.1 Enteromius treurensis | reverse complement strand
GATAGATAGATAGATAGATAGATAGATAGATAGATAGATAGATGACAGGATAGATAGATGACAGGATAGATAGATAGATGGATAAAACTCACCACTAGGTCTGCGGTCCCGCTGAAGGTCTCTATGTAGCGTGAATAGTGTCTGTCATCCATCTGACTGAGAATAGCCGTCATACAGGCCACCACTCGAGACTACAGAGACACAGAGACACAGTCCAGGATCACATCTCTGCTTCAACAACAACAAATGCGAAAATCCTCAAAGTCCTGACACTCTGATTCTGCGGACGTGGAGGAAGATGATGAACAACATTTCAGATAGTTTGGAGAATCTTTCAATCATTCACATCGACGTCCAATTTCCCCTCCACTCTGCATGTGCCTTCCTTCCCTTGCTCTCTCTCTCTCTCTCTCTTTGATCAGATGATAAATGATAGGAAGTGAGAGGAAAAGTGATGGATGACGGATGGATGCATGCAGGCAGAGAGGTGAGAGCCATCACTCACACAGACCTCACAGTCCTGACTGCGTGCCGCTGATAAAATGTGTGAATATGAATGAAATGAAGTGTGCAGCTTATTCTGCCAAGCACACGCAAAGTAAAACAGTATAAATATTGGAAGAAAAATGAATTTTGCATTCCATGAAGGACTGTGAATGATATAACTGAATCAAAAACAGTGGTGCAATATGAAAATATGTTTATAGTTGCTGATTATATATAAAAACTTCAAAAGTTTAGGGTCAGTGAGATTTTTACAAGCTTTTGGAAGTCTCTTCTGCACTCTAAGGCTGCATTAATTTAGGAAATATAGTAAAAATTGTGAAATATTATTAGAATTCAAAATAAGTGTTTCATATAGCAATATATGTTAAAATATCATTTATTCCAGTGATGCAAAGCTGCATTTCCAGCATCATTACTCCAGTCTTAATTGTCATATCATCCAAGCATCAGAAATTATTTTTTCTTTTGTTCAAGAAACATATTATTACTATTACAATTATTATTATTATCAGCAATGTCAAATCAGTTGTGCTGCTTCACATTCTTGTGGAAACTATATTATATGTTATTTTTATAGATTTTATTTTTCTTTGATGAATAGGAGGTTCAAAAGAACAGCATTCATAAAAAAATACACATATATTCTTTTTATGTCTTTTTAATGCATCCTTGCTGAATAAGAGTATACATGTTTTGAACAAAATCTTTTTTACTGACCCCAAACTTTTGATTGATACAGTATTTGAAGTTTATTTCAAAATATTCCGATATGCACCAGTAGTTTGATGGCATATTTGACTCAACTATGGCATCTGCAATGCTTCATGGGATAATTATACTCTACAGAATGTCAAACAACCTACAATGACTCTGGAAAACACCATAAAATATGTTAACACTGGTAAAATGACTTGTCCTCCTTTAAGACAGAAAAACTTGTGAAAACTCCTGTGACAAAGCCATCAGACAGACACAAGACCCATCTAAAGGGAAGCATTTCAAACGATTGTGCTGAGACAGACGCCAGTGATGTTCCCATCAGCTGTTCAAAGAGCTCTGAGCTCTGAGTCTGTGTGTGTGTGTGAGGTGAGATTTCTCTCCAGTGAGTGTTCTACGTCTTACTGCTGTCTGTCTGCAGCCTGACAAACAAAGACAGACTGACATTAAAGCAGACACACACCGGCTCTGCTCACTAATACACAAAACACACTTCACTGAAACCCTGTGAGCTTGACTGGGACTCGTCCAAATCAGGACAAACTTATAAAGACTTTTAACTATCAGCATAAAGTCTGGTCCATTTTGCATCTCTAGCTCTCGGCGGGTTCATGAGCGCAGACGACCTAGAGAAGACCTCTCAAAAAACACTGAAGCTAACTTTCATATAGGCATTATAAAATAATATAAACAGTGCTGGGCAACGATTAATTGCAGTTAATTGCATCCAAAATAAAGGTTTTTGTTTATACATGTGTGTATCGTGTATATTTTATATATATATACATTTACATATATTAAGACACACAAATACAGTGCCTATTTTTAAAATATTTACATATATTCATATAATTATATATCATATAATTACATAATTACATTATATTCATATAATTTAAATTTTATATAAATATATGTAATATTTAAACATATTTTCTTAAATATATACAGTACATGCATGTGTTTGTGTATTTATTTAAAAATACACAATACACACTTTTTTGAATGTATACAAAACCTTTTTTTTTTTATTTTGGATGTGATTAACTGCGATTAAATGCAACATAACATAATATTTTATAGAATTACCACCAAGCAATATTTTAGATATAATCAGCAGTCTTTTTGTCAGATTTATCCGTCTTCTGAAGACAAATCTGTCCCTGAGGTGAAGCTAAAGTAAATACACACAGACAGAAAGTCACACAATCACCCAAAGGCAGAGAAAAGGACACATTGTCTACAGCCAACATAGGAGTTTCACACACACAGGCAGGGCAGCGGTAGAGGTGTAATCTGTGTTATGTAATAAATCTAATTAAATAGAGCGGTGTCATCTATAAGGACAGATGGCTCACTCTGCCAAATGAAAATAAAACCACGCACACGTGAGTCATGAATATCCCTTCATCCTGATTCCAGCATCGCACCTGTTCAAACATCTCTTATCTCTTCCGATCTGTTTCCTGTTTCCTTCCTTATTCATTGAGAACGTAATTTATACTCGCATCAGTTCATTTCTCTGCTAAAATATTTGTGTGATTTTTTTAGACAGAGACAGCTCTAAGTTTGAGAAATCAAAACCAGAAGTAATATGTAAGAAAATTATGAAATTTAAATCATTTTAAATTTTTTAATTTTATATATTTACAGTATTACAGTAAGATTGTATATATATATATATATATATATATACACACACACACACAAAATTCATTAAACAGCAAGTTTGTGTAGATTAGTATTTTAAGTCTAAACATATACAACACAGCAATTTTTCATTTCTAATTTACTTTGTATGTTATATTCACCTATACTTGTTACTCTTGGATTTGCTTTAGAATACCTGGAAACACAAATATATGGTTTTATTCATGCCAAAAAAAACAAAACAAAAAAAAAAACTACCAAAATAAAACTAAGATTGAGAGAGACAGACAGAAAGACAGAGGTTTGACATTCAGCTCAGACTGTGACAGAATAACTCATGACAATAAAAATATAGAAACAGACGAGACAAGAAGAGACATAGACCAGAGAAAAAGACACACACACACACCTGAACACACACATGACGTCTGTTAGCATTTGGAGCATGTTGAAAATGTGTGTGTGTCTGTGTCACGGTCACTTCTTGTCCTTGTTTCAGTTCTTCTTCCCCCTGCGGCTGTAACCTCATCTACATCTTTCTCATTCTTTCATTTTCCTCCTGTTATCCTTCTTTTCAAAGCTGCCCCACCCACCCCCACCCCCCACCTCTAGTCCTCCCTCTCTCTATCTCTCTCTCTCTCTCTCTCTCTCTGTAAACTGATGTTATGAGATTCCAGCTCCACTTCAGATCAAATTAAAATGAGCTTTAGCGAGAGCAACCTGCATGGCTTGCCTTCATCCTGGGTCTTAAATATCACACACACACACTAAATAAAAACATGTCGTGTGCCTTTATTGTTTTATGTAAGGCTAATAGCAATGACTGCAGACCAACATTATCCCTGAAACCTAAATATTATCCATTCTATAAAAAAAAAAAAAAACATGCTCAGATTTTGCCAAGTTTAGAAAATACCAAATATCAATTTTGAATAATTATTTCAGTTTTATTCCACTTTCATTTTAGTAAAAGTTACAATTTGTCAATTTTAAGCAAATGAGACAATGTTCAAAAGTGAGAAAAAAAATACAATCCAGTGGTGAAAACATACTTATTACAAATATACCTTACAAACAAAACATCATAGATATCAATCACTGCTTTCCTAGCCAAGACGGAACATTCTGAACACAAAGGTTGTTTCATGTGGAACAAATGTTTTATGTCCACTAACATTACATTTATACATCGTGGATGTATTTATTTTTATTTTTATTTTATTTTAGTCAGATGTTGATTGAAGATATTTTTAAATGTTTTACATCTTAGTTAAGAGAGCATTCAAAAGAACATTTCCATAAACTTTCTCTGACATTTTCTCAATAACCAAGAATAAAAATAAACCTTTTTAAGGTTTAGAGAACATTTAAGAACATTTACAAGTAATTGTTCAAAAACTTTGAAAACAATCTTTGAACATTTTTGTTACTTTCAAAATATTTTATGTTTGTTTGAGCCTACTACAGAAACAGTGACTTTGTTATCAAACTCAGTTATTAGTTGTTTAGACCAGTGGGTTTGGGGGCGGGACTATCTGTATATCTGACGAATGACAGGTGAGATGAGTGTCTCAGAAAGTCATTAAAAAGTGTTCTGCACAATACTTCTGTTCTTCATTTTTTTACTGAACCTTAACGGAAACTTCTTTAGGTCAAATGGTTTGATTGTAAAGTGTGTTAAATATACAGTTAAATATAAATGTGTCCAATATACTGACATTCCGACGTACTAATCATAATAATATATAAATTATTTAAAAGATAAAAATTATATCTATTTTTAACACCATTGAACATTTTTTTGTAGTAAATGAATATATTCAAACACGTCTTTGACCCTAAACCTTGAACACGTTTGTACAGTGTGTGAGTTTGTGTGTGTCCAGACCTCCTATCAGCAGCTAATGTGACCGAACAGGAGGGGGAAACCAGGTCACACAGCGGGATTAAAACACACACACACACACACACACAGAGAGAGAGAGAGAGAAAGTGAGAGAGAGAAAGTGAGTGAGTGAGAGAGAGAGAGAGAGAGAGGAGGAGGAGATACGAGGCGCTCAGTTCACCAGTAGATGGAAGGAGAGACAGATGTGCTCGTGAAAGAGAGACATATCATAAACACAGACACATGTAAGAAAGAAGAACAAAAAACACACAGAGGAATCTGATCTCACAGGAATATAGGAGAAACAGAACGAGTGAACAAGACAGAGACGAAGAGATGCAGAGATGAATAGCAGTCCGTTCACCTACACAGCACTCTGTAATGAAGGTCAGTAACGAAGTTATTCGTTTAATGAAATATTACAGCAACGCTTAAGCCATTAGCGCACATCTAAAATATGAATTCGGTTTAACTTAAATATTTTCTATTTATTGTTACATTTTAAATAATTTTTTTAATTTATATTTATTATTATTCTTATTTAGTTTATGTGTGTGGAGTGCTTGAGTTCAAACTAAAGCATACTAAAAGCACCTTGGTACTAGCACGGTACTTTCGACCTGCACCACGGTCATACCATAAAAGTATCAAAGTATCATAACGATAGCGTGTTTTTTGGACTTTAATCATGGTAATGCTATGATATTCTCTGTAGTACTTTAAAGAATCACATAAACATCATAGTACATGAATATGGTAATCATTCAGTATCGTGGTGTGTATCAAAACACTAGAGTTGCCATCTGACACCATAATTTCATCATGGGACTGCTGCAGTACTTCCGTATGGGTCTCTGTCTGATAAAATCTCTCCTAATGCCTGTGTGTAATTAATCATCATAAATAGCACAGAGCAAGTTTATGAAGGTATTGTAAACACAACACTGGGATTTCTGTGTGTGTGTGTGAGTTATGCAACAACAGGTATCTAATACCCATCTGTTACTGAGACCTCTGATGAAATAACCTGTGTGTGCATAAGTGTGTGTGTGTATGTAGTGCTTTTAAATGAGTGCATTTCCCTGTATGTATTTAAGTGTGTGTTGTGTGCTCTTTTAAAAACCTTGGACTGATTGGTTCTTTCTGGAACCAAAAATGGTTCTTCGATGGCATCGCTGCAAAGAACCTTGTAAACACCTTTATTTTTAAGAGTGTGTGTGTGCGCGTGTGTGAGACTCAGAAGAAGAGTGTGTGAAAATTAATTTCACGCCGAAGAAATCTGAACACAGATAAAACAGAGAGAAACAAAAGTGAGAGAAAATAAGAGAGGAGAGATAGATAGAAAGACAGACAGACAGCGAGAGATACAGTAAGCACCTGAGAGAGGGATGGACGAAAGACAAGAAAACAGACCGTGACAGTAAAAGAAAGAGGAGAAGAGACAAATGAAGAGAAATATAAGAGACAGACGGGTATTTAAGAGAGACAGGCCTGAACCTCTCAATGAGGTGAATCTTCAGACACCTGTCAAGATGATGTCCAGCTCATATTTCACCTCAGAATGAAAAGGAAGGAATAAGAAATGTCTGACATGATGAAACTAAGCCTAGTTTGAAAGATTTTGCACTGCTTCACTTTTTATTACTTTTATTATTTATAATAATCAAATTACTTAAATAAATTACATTTACATCCAATTCTCATTACTGTAATGCACAGCCATCCCACACTTAACGTGCACATTAATTATATAAATGATGTTTTGATATAACTGAATGAATGAACGAAGAAGTTTCAAACCATATCAAAAGGCTGGGGTCTGAATATTATTATTATAATAAAGAAATGAACACTTTTACTCAGCAAAGATGCATTAAACTTATCAAAAGTGACAGAAATGTATAATGTTCTGAAAGATTTCTATTTAAAATAAATGGTGTTCTTTTGAACTTTCAAAGAATCTTTGAAAACACAACAAAGCAACACCAAAAACTGGAGTCATGAAGCTGAAAATTCAGCTGTCCACTTTAGCAATAAATTGAATGTTCAACTGTATCCATATGAAAACAGTTATTTTAAATAAAATTAATATTTCACATTTTTGATTCAAAATAAAAATACAGCCGTAGCAAGAATAAGAGACTTTAAGGCCCAAAACGTTTGTGCAGTAATGTATATCCACAATTTTATATTGGCAATAAAATATAATGAGAATCATCAGTGGCAACAATGACAATTACAAAACCCACAGGTGAAATGTCTGAATGCATTACACAGTAATGAGAATTTGGGGGATTAATGGTCCTAAAAACTGACATATATATTATTTTCCTTCGATTTTAGGATGAAATGTGACTCGGACATGACTGTGTGATTTACTCAGAGAAGAGTGCATAAAATGAAATGAGTCTGAGAAAACACCCGTCATCCTCCAAAAGAGGTGAAGACACAAACATCAGCATGTCTCGTGGGACATGTATGTCCTTCTGCAGACAAATGCACACTCTCTCTCTCACACACACACACACACAGTTTTTTTTAAAAAGCTGTTTTCTTTTTAAGCTGATAAATCTTTTAAGCTACCCTGATACTCTCACAGGCGCAAACACACACACGTCTGATTGCTAAACACACTCGTCACATGACCTGTTCTAAACACAAACAAGTCCAGCAGAGCGATTTGAGACTAAATGAAATCATCTTTACATGTGCTTTTTTTGCTTTAGTAGTGCTGTGCTGGCTATTCAACAACTCCCATACAAATCAGTCTTAAAGTGGCTGTGTTGTCCTGCAGAGTTTGTCCTCCAGTCTCCCGAAACATTGTAACAACTACACAAAACAAGCAATCTTTCAATAATGCCATAGCAACAACATGGAAACCACCTAAAACACCACAGCAGTGACCCAGTACAGTCTAACGACCAACACAACCAAGCAATCAGTGTTCATTTTGTAAGACATTTGTAATTGAGTCTTAGTCTACATATTACCATATTTAGTCAACAATGCCCTGTTTTTGTTAAGTTCTGTTTTAGTCCATTAAATGACCGAGCATTTTAGTCCATTTTAGCCTCTTGTGTGGAGATCACTAAACACCAGCTTTCCTGTTTGTCTGTTTTTTCATACTATCATCGGCGCTCAAAAATTAAGCAAAACAGCAATCAGAAAATGTATCCTTTTTTGACTAAAATTAAAAGTGTATTGTTTTAAAAAGAGTAGTTTTTATCTTTTAAAATACATTTTATACTTTTATTTCATCGCCAACAATATTGCATGTTGATATAGTCACAGACATCATTTATTGACCCTAATGTCATCTCGTAATCGTCTTGTTTTGTCTTGTCATGGGAAAAAAGCTTGTCAATTCTTTTTTTTTTTATCATAGTTTTCATTAACGAAATCAACACTCTTAGCAACTTGCTGCCAAACTCCAAGAACACACTTGGGATTCCCTCTCAATGCCATAGAGACTCTTACCCTGAACACCCCTTCTAACAATATAGTAGCAACTCTGTGACAATGCTCAGAACACCCTGGCAACCACCCACAACACCATAGCAATCAACCTCAAACTACCTACAAATCCCCCTATGGTATCCCCTAACAAATGCCCAAGAAACCATGGCAACCACAAAGAATAACCAGCAACTCTATAACATTGTATCAGCAACCACCCAGAACAGCCTACTGCATCAACCACAAACAATGTCCTAGAAACTCCCTGGCAACCACAAAGAACAACCTAGCAACTCCCTGACAACCACTCAGAATGCCATGGAAATCTCCTACTAACAGCATAGCAACGACCTAAAACCATTGAACAACATTCTAAAGGTCATTGCACCGAGGCCAAAATAAATAAATACGATCTCACATCCTTTTAACATTGCCTTAGCAGTTCGTTGGCAACAACCCAGAAAACCCAGGCAACTACAAAGAACAACCTAGCAACCCTTCTAACAGTTCCCTAGCAACTACCCGACAACCACCCGGAACATGCTAGCAATAAGCCCCAAACAACCTGAAAGAAACTTGTAACAAACACCATAGCAACTCCCTGCTTACCACCCAGGCACCCTAAAAACCATATTACAACATGATAAAACCACTAAGAACACCCTGACAGTCACACAGAAACATCCTGACAACTTCCACCGCATTCTGTTAAATGTACACCTACTGTGCGAGCTGCAAAAATACAGTGGTATTACCATGGGATGATGTTTTTAACTCTGTTATACTTCGGTATAACCTGAGGTATTTTTAGTTAGTGAGTGCTGAGTAGAGTATACGTCAGTATGCACTGAGAAACACCACAGTCAAGCCATTACACACCCACACATTACATGCACCTGTGTATGTAATGGTTCTTCCATTAGGTTTCCCTGTGTGTGTGCGTGTGTGTGAGTTATGTGTGTAATATAACTGGCAGCGTTTCCCCCTCTCAGTGTGTCTCAGAGGTGCTTTACACTCCGACTGGTTAATATTGTATATCAGAGGTTTAAACACACCCGCGTGACTTTGAAACATCTCCCAGAGCTTTGTTCAGTTTGATGCTCTGAATGACATCATACTGTACCACCGCAAAGCATGAACCACAAGCCGAACCAATCAAATCATCACAAAAAGGAAGTTAAAAGACCATTTTGATGTAATTGTTGTTATTGGAATATTGGAAAAAGAATCCGATTTCTTCAAATTTCACTAGATTCCAACTAAAAGTGGTTAAAGGCTCTGGGTAATGAACAGGCCGCTGGGAGTCACTGCACAGAATGAAGACAGAATTAACTTCATCTTACATTCAAACGGACACATCAGATCTATCTGCACTCACTCTTTATGCTCATCCTGTCTGCTGTTGCTTATGTTGATTCATTTCTGAATATACACCTCTGAATGACATTTGCTAATAAAAAATGTGGCTTTGTTGAGTAAATAACATGAAATTAACAACTAACTGACCCTTCAGTGAAGCATCATCTATACAGCCAGAGCCCAATAACTTTAGGACTGTATTTAATTTACAACATGGACTAGTGCTCTGCACTGCTTTAATGAAACTGTTAACTCATAATAAAAAATATTAAAGCCATATATTTTCATAATTTTTTTTTTATTATTATTATTAATCAAAATGACAATATATATGGTAAAATTGATCTCTATGATCTAAACTAAGAACCATAATTGAAGTAACAGAATTCAAATGAAATGCAATTTTAGCTATTAAAGTAAAAATTGTCTAGAAAACTATTTTGAAAAAAGGTTTTTAAAGCTTTATAAGCTTTTACTATTCAGTAAATTTATCTTGCTGTTTTTTCAGTTCAGCTTTCCTAATGCAAAATATATCAGGCAAAATATGGTTTTATGTCCAAGAGTAAATATTTATGGCCGGTAAACTTACTTTCTTTGCTCCAGTGGCAGGTTTGACAAAAGCATAATTTTTTGGATGGTAGGTGTGTGTGTGTGTGTTTTCAGGACAGTGTGGTGATGGGACGCTGCATCTGCGAGTCCTGAATATTGATCGCCGCACACAGAGATGCCAGAGAGTATTTGATAAAGCGTGTGTGCATGTGTGTGTGTGTGTGTGTGTGTGTGCATGATGACACAAGAGAGGCTCAGAAAGACAAAATCAAAGTCAGGAGTAACGGAGTGTGAAAGAGAAGAGAGAGGAGGAGTACAGGGCTCGACCGGAGTTGATGAAGAGATCAACAGAGATTCAGTGTGTGTGTGTGTGTGTGTGTGCGCTGGAGAATGGAGGGATGAAAGTGGAACATCTAACTATGTGCTGATGAACCGTAGCGAAGATCAACAAGAGACCTCAAGAACACAATACTCAAGGAGTGTGTGTGTGTGTGTGTGTGTACAGACAAGGTGCCCTTACAGAAAAGCACCGTGGCTGTACCGTAATGATGTATCAGGTGATGTACACTAAACTGCACTGTAATTTTTTTTTTTTCGAAGTTGTAAACAAAACAAAAAATATTCGAGTATGTTTTACAAGAAAATACTATTTCAGTCTTTCTGCTTCAAAATGACAGTGTTACTGGCTGTTTATTTGTAATCAATTTTCAAATTTACTTGCAATTTCTATAGAGAGTAAATTGAAATAAAAAAGCAATTAGCAATAATATGCAAATACAATTACACACTAATAGATCGATCGTCTTCAGTTAATTATTAGCAAAAACACACAAAAAACACCTCCTTTGAACTTTGAAGAGATTTATTAGGGTAGCATAAATACTTATTACTGTGATAATTCATATTTACCGTTACTTTAAGCTACTGAATATTTTCCATATATTAAAGTATCTCAATGGTACAAGGTAATACTGTGGTGGGTATATAGAAGTCTTTGTTAATGACTGCTAATAAATGCAAAAGCACAGCACGCTATTTACACAGTACTCTAATCTGATCCAATACGAGGTCAATAAGTGTCAAATCCAGCAGATCAATGAATCTAAATTCTTCTAAACACATCAGAGAGCAAACAGCAGCCCTGCAGCCCACTCTCTCTCTCCAGAGGATTCACAGACGGCAGACATGAAAGACGAGAGGAGGAGATTTGGCTGCGGATGTCTCTAATAGTTTGTTCAAATGAAAATAATCCTAACGAACGCAATCCCTGGGACGCTCTAAGAAATGCAAATATTCAGTCAAATATTCCATACTAACTTCAATTACTCTCATAATTAAACTCACTGATGCTTTGTTCCTTATTAGGGCTGTTGTGCGTGTGTGTGTGTGTGTGTGCATGAAATAAATGAGTAGTGTTGTATTATAATGTTCATCTGTTAGAGGCTAATGGGGGTCATTAGCATTTCTGACCAACAATAATCTTCTCTCTCTCTCTCTCTCTCTCTCTCTCACACACACACACACACACACAATGATAAAGAATCAAATACGATATTATTTACAGTGTGGAAAATAAACCAAAACAATTAATTCAAAAGATGATCAGAATGCAGTTTTACTTCTACATTTATCATTTAACTTAATTGTTTAAATGTGTTACTTGCTTCCTTTTTGAAAAGTGATTATTGAATAATTAGGAATTTTACTAGCTTAGTCTCAGTTGAAATAGTTTCTACATAATCTACACCTTTATATGTGTAACTCATTTACACTTTTCATGAAAAGTAGGTCACTTTAAAAGGATCTGATGGCTGTCTAATAAGGGTTATTCTGGACTGTCGCTCTTCGAACTAATCTATAATGGCTTTTCATAAGCGGTTATGGATTTAAGAGTAACTTTGAAATACGTCATATAAGGTCTGTGGTTAATGTTATTTATAGAGACTTTCACATTTCTTTTAAAATGTAAATTGCACCTCATTTCAAGAGTGATTTATCATGCATATACTGTAGCTTTAACATTATTATGGCATTAGTTATAATGTATCAAAGCATAACCATATTGACTGTTGCAAAAAAAGAAAAAAAAAACAATACATTTTCCTCAACTGTAACTGTACAATAGTTTTTATAAAAATGTATTATTCAAAAATGTAAAAAAAATAAATAAGTTGTGATTTTTAGTATTACTGGGCTCAATCTGTTGGTCTGTCTATACATATACTTGTAAAATATTAAATATTTTGTTCCGTTTTAGTTATTTAAGTTGAACTATATTTAAAAAAAATGTTGCCTTACAACTAGTTAAAAATCGCTATTTTAAATAATTTATTTTAAATACATTTTATAATATTATTTTTTATGAACTACTGTATAATAAGCCTGAGGCAAAAAAAATATATCGTGTTTATACCCTGTTTTGTTCCCCATTCAGAGAAAGTGCAAGTAACACACACACAGTGTTTGGGTCAGAGGAGCTTTGAGACGTTCTCATAAAAGAAAAGAAGCTTAACGGAGAACAAGATATGAACTACAAGACACACAGAGAGCTTATCAAAGAGCAAAAGAAAGGAGGGAGAACATTTAAGAAGAGGAGGAGATTACAGAGGAATAAAGTGATAATAATAGGTCCTTCAGGAAAAGAAGCAGCAAGAGAGAGCGAGACTTTAATCAGCTGCATGTGACATATGGGGGATTTTGTTAACCCTCATTAATATTCGTAATAGTCGTGTTGGGTTATTGGAGTCGTTGAGCATAACATGGACGTGAACTTTAAGAATGTCTCTCTGGTTTCTTGTGTTGACTGGCATTCTTGATTACAGACACACATCTGAGTTGTGTAGTAACTCAGTTGTGGTGCTGCTAACTATTCAAAAGTTTAGCTGTTTCCAAAAAAAAAAAAAGAAAAAAAATTATCATAATAAAACCTGGTTTTGTCAGATATTGCACACACAGCTTTACAATCATATCAAATCAGTCACTAATAAATGGATGAAATAAATACATATTTTCATAAATATTTATCAATTATAATATATAAATGCATGTAATAAATTACTAATTTAATAAGTACAATAGCAAATAAATATATTCATTATTTGTTTTTTATTACATACATACATTGATGAATTGTTTGAAAATTTGTGTTGAAAACTGTATCATTTATTTATTATGTGCATTTCTTTCTTTCCTTTTCTTTCTTTCTTACTTATTTTTTTTTTATGCTTCATCCTCCATGAATGCAAAAATAAATTTCAATGCTTGATTAATTTTATTGAATTAAATTTAAACAAACCTTTCAAAATCAATGAATTGATTCATCCATCTGTTACCTCAGTTATTCACATTGGTTTCTCTTTTTTCTGTTTGAATGCTGTTATAATTTTACACAATTTTTTGCTTGACTTGCACTAGATCAAGTGACCTGGACATAAGAGATTGCATAGATGCATGACTACTCAAAAACTTTATGTCCAGTTTTATTTTCCAATTGCAAAAATATTCACAGTTAGCCATGATTTATTTATTTAGTGTGCAAATAATCCAGTAACAGAAAAACATCAAAACAGTGTCACAGTCTACATGATTTAAATCTTTTTACAATTATTTTTAACTTCTTGCTTAAAAAATATTATAATGAGAGGGGAAAAAATGACATGTACACCTTTACTATCGCCGCCTTAATTGAGATCCTCTTGATTTAGCACAAGATAAAAACAACTCTGAATGAAATCATCTGATAACAGACTCTCAAACAGCTTCAACGCAATTAGTTACTTTTTGTTAGTGCAGACAAAGAGTGCAGCTTAACATTTAAAGAGACGGTTCAAGAAAAATACAAATTCTCTCATAATTTGAAAAATCCCTTTAATGACTTTAAATTATGAATGGCACATGCAGTCGAATATCTTTTACACACATTTCTGCTTTCTCAGACAGGCAAACAACGAATGTGAAGACTATGACACTGGAATGACAGCAAGGCGGATTTAAAAACGGATTTCTAACCAATTTGATATTTTCTAATGCCGTGGAATACAACTTCCCAAAACACCAAGGAATAATCATCTTTGTTTTAGATAGTATGCTTATAAACGAAGGCCACACCCCCTCCAGCTCCTCCTCAGGGGGTTGAGCCAATCAGAGGAGGTCATGGGCCGACGGGCAGCTGACACATCCAATGCGGTGCCCGCACTGGAGGTGCCTCTAGCGGGTGGGCGGGCTGTCCTATCTCAGAAATGGGGTCCTCTGTGCAGTGTTGGTGTCCAAACGTCGCCGGGTCTCCGCTCGCTTCCGTCATTGAAGAAGAGGATTCAAACAGTCAGTATGGCCAACGGACCGACTGTCGAAACCATGTCGTTGGACCGGGTGAGACGTTGTGAAGTCAACGGAAGGCACGTCGTCAAGGCAGCATCCAGGAACCATGTGGCACAGGACAGGACATCCCAGGAGAGCGAGGTGTACTGTCAAATCAAAGCCAATCCAAACCAATCCGGACAAAGAGAGAGTTTAAAAAGAACCCCTCGGTATGTTAATGGAAGTATTGTTGCGCCCGAGGTGGTGGGCGGAGTTTGTAGCGAAGGGGCGGAGTCTGAGGAAGCAAGGCGGCAGAGCCAAACAATGATACGTGAATGTAGGCGCGGACAGTCGCTGAAAGGAGAGGCGGACAGGCCAGCCACCTGCCCGTACACCACATCCCCTCGCCCATGCCGCGTGATGACCTCATCACCCAGACTGTGCACCAGCTGCGGGCGGAGACAGTCTCAAACCCCACCCTGCATGGCGCCCGCTTGTCGCAAACGAGCCGCCAGTCAGGTTCAAGCAAGCATGACACTGCCGATGCCGCCAAGGAAAAGCTGTTCACCTCGCTTGCAGAAACGTAACTCCACGGTCGGACAGCCAACATATGCGCAAATTCCCAATCACACAACACAAAACGCATGCTCCACCCCTTTACAATCCAACAAAAAAAATGCGAGAACTGAGGCGTCAACGCAGTTTGAAAAGCCCAGTAATGACTCAACGATGCACAAAATGCAACACACCCAAACACGAGTCAAAACAGAGTCAATCGCACAACAAGACGCAAAGGACAAGTGTGCGATTACGCAAACACACAAATCTGCCACGTCTAAACCAACTGGCTGTGAGTCCCAAGCCACACCCACTCCTCCACCCAAGAAAGACTGGAAACCAATACAGGTCAAATGTAAACCAGCACCTCCAGCACTTCTGATTGGCGTAGGGGCGGAGCCTAAACCACAAATCCTACCCCCTCCTCCATCAGAACCTATAACGGAAACTGACTGTAAAGACACCCACCCACCTCCAACAGACGATATCCCACAGTGCAACGGTGCACCTGGCGTTCTACACGGACTGCTGCAGAATGTAGAAGAAAACCTGCTGTATAATCAGGAAAAGATCAAAGTTCTTCTCAATGTCATTCAGGATCTGGAGAGGAACAAAGCATTGAGTGAAGGGTGAGTAAGAGTGAGAGATTAAGGCTCTGGAGTTCATGAAAGCGTGTTTGATTTGTGATTCCACACTTCCATCATCCCATAATTCCCCTGGTAACCAATGCATCCTGCGGCAACGCCTCGGGAATCTCAATCATCAATGGGACATCGACCCCCTACTGCTCCAAAACTCCCTCTCTCCCTCTTATCTGATGTCTTATTTTCTTTCTCATCTACACTGCTACACCTCCTAACGCATTTACACCCTTTCTCTTAATCTCTTAAGAGTTTCCCTCTCTTTTTTCTCATGTATCCACACACACACAGTTTCGTCAGGACTCTGCTTTGATTGAAAGCTCAGATCTGTCAGGATCGATCAGGAAAGTGACTGTGTATGTTTTCAAGTGTTCATTTTCATTACATACTCAAGGACATTCAATAGAGGCCTGTATGCCTGTGGGATTCCAGTTGGCCTTGATTTTATTTGTTGTGACACAGGACTAAATTTCTGAGTTGTAGAAAAAAAGCTTTTAAGATTTTTTTTTTTTTTTTTGCATTACAAAATAGGACCGGGAAAACATTCCAGCTCTTTCAATTGATTGGAAGATCAATCATTCAATAGAAGGAACTAGAGAGATAGATAGATAGACAGAAAACACATTCTTTTCCACATACTCTACATTTTTGTTTCTCCTCTAAACCTTGCATCCTGAAACGGGTCAATTTGTACAAAGCTCATTGTAATAAAAAAGCAAGGTGTGCTCTGATTGGTCGGCTGTCCACTGCATTGTAATTGGTTGAATACCTCAAGTATGCAGAGGTGGGTAGTAACGAGTTACATTTACTTGAGTAAATGTTTTGGGTAACTACTACTTTTAGAGTATATTTAAAAATGGGTACTTCTACTTTTACTCAAGTAATTTTTTTGTGAAAAAACTGTATTTTACTTCGTTACTGTGGGTGACATTCCTCTCGTTACTTTATCTTAATGCTGTACAAGTTAAAAATGCTTCCATTTATTACAGACTAGTCGTCTACTTTTCTCTGGTAGTGAATGATGCCCATTCGCAAATGATTCATTCTTTTGAGTTAATTCTGTTTAAAGGCTTGATCAAACCAGTTGGTAAACCAGTGAACTGGTTCGCGAATCATTTTAAACGATTCGTTCAGTTCCCTGCAGCACGCGCTGAGTTGTCTGAAGTGGTGAGTTGTAACAGAAAGTTTAAGGACATCAGGAGCGTTAAAGACGTCAAATTTGCAAAGGCTATTGTTTTCTAACTATGAAGATATTTGATTAACTTCGCGTGCTGTCTAAATTTCCACAGGCTACGTTCGATTGCAGTACACCATACCACTAAGACATTATCAGTTTGTTGTGCATATAAGTTACCTTATACATTAAATAAAGTGTTTAATTTATACATTAAATAAACTGTCAGAAAGTATGAAATGGGCATGCGCCAAACTTGCGTTCGTTCTGCGCAGCGGTGCGCGACCTGTAACAGAACGGCTTTGCCTAACGTCAGACTAAATTAATATTACGCTTACAGACCGTGTTTACATTTTGCAGAACAAACAGAAAAAGGTCCGTGAATGTGCATTCGTTTAGTTATGTTCAGATGTTCAGTAGCAGTATTGTGAGGATTTTGCACTCTTCTCCGTGTCATAGGTTAATTAATTTACTTTAAAATATAAATTAATTCAGTCATGCAAATCAGAATTTTCATCAGCTGTTACTCCACTTTTTAAACCCATAACGTCCTTCAGAATTCATTCTAATATAATGATTTATTGCAGTGTTTTGCTGCGTAATATTTTTGGAAGCTGTGACATTTTGTTCTATAAAATATTTGATGAAATAAAAGGCTAAAAAGAACAGCATTGATAGTAAATCAACATATTGAAAGGATATCTGAAGGATTATTTGACACTGAAGAATGAGGTAAAGTTCTGTTTATATGCATGAATAAATATGGCATGCAGTTGCTTTAAACAATGGTATAAACATCATAAAGTGTAAAATATGAAAATTGTAATTCATAATCGCGATTACATTTTCAAGGAAATAATTGACAATTATGTTTTTTGTCATAATGGTGCAGCTCTAGTGTGTGTGCGTGTCTGTGTGTGCATATATAATACATTTTACCTATATATCTAAATAAAAATAGACTACGAATATTCAGTATATGATCCAAAGTAACTAGTAACTAGTTTTTTTATCCGATACTTTTTTACTCTTACTCAAGTAACTATTACTTTTACTTTAGTAAATATTTCTTCAAGTACTTTTACTTTTACTTGAGTATAGTTTTTCGGTACTTTACCCACCTCTGCAAGTATGTGACGGAAATGTTATGCCCCTTATCATAAAGTAATGCCGGCTCTATGACACCAAAACAATAAAACACATTACAAACGCAGCATTTCTTGCATCCAGTGTGGACATAATTACTGATTTTAATGACTTAGTACTGTCTTTTTATGCATCACGATGAATCACGCCTCGTAAACACGTGTCTGCATTCGTGATCGGAGAAATGACAAACAACAAGTACTCCCCTTCACTGCTCAAAACTCACATTTGAACAGTAAGTAGAAGGTTCTTTTGATAAGAAAATGTAACTCACTGAAAGGTTGTGAGTCAGAAGTGCCAGGCTGTTCTTGCAGAGGTAAAATTGCTCCACTTTAAGGTCTCTAAGCACAGCCAGCAAAATGGAAAATGTGAAATCGCACCATATGACTATTGACATATGAGTATTGAAAAGAAGACGCTTTTCTGTAATATCTGGAAATAACAAATAAAAATGCAGACGTGTAGGAAGAAACCTTTTGTGGGTGGAAGTGGGATGGAAAAGAACAGACCTCTAATTCAATGTTCTTTGTGTGTGTGTGTGTGTGTGTGTGTGTGAATCACATGCTTAAAGTGTGTGTGTGTGAGTGTGCAGTTCTTCATACGGTCTTGTTTTTGCAGGCGTTGTTCGTACCGAACAGGTCAAGACATCAACAACTGCTCAACCTGCCAGAAAACAGCCTGCATTATATACAGGTAAACATCACCGCAGCAGTCCACTTACAATATGTCTCTCAAGGCATATTTTAGCCTTTTATGAACATTTTCATCCCTTTCCAAGCCTTACAATTAAACGGGCTGATTCTGCCATCATGCTAACCTTCCCATTAACAACAGATACGGTACCTGAGCACTCCAAACTAACTCAAACATGCAAAACATATTAATTGCATGACTTGTGTCCACGTTAAGCAATTCACACTTAACAAAGCCCAGCAACGACCACATGCAAAAATGCCAAATTGGAGCCATTTTTTAATTTTGTGCTTTTTTGAAGTGCCGTTTTTGCTATTATGTCGGTTATAGGCTGACAAAGCCACACTTTACACGGTGACTCCTCAGACTTTCAGCGACAGCGCTCAACGCTGCACAGGGAGCATTAGTGGGTGTCACACAGGACATGCTGTGCTAAAAAACAGGTCGACGGTGACTGAATAGAGCAGAACACAGGAGTCTAAAAGCTATGTTAAAAATGCAACACTCGTGCAGAGAGATGCAATGCAACATCTAAAACATCCGTCTGATGAATATGGACTGTACATCAAATATACTATGTTGCAGGCATGTAGTAGATTGTGTGTGACAGGTTTTTCAGCAACATTTTGATCATGTGTCTGATACAGCAGGCTTCGTAGGGTTAAAACTCTACTCAAAAGAGCAAGAAAATCCATTTTCCATGACCCATTTAAAATATTATAAATCGTGCGCAAAGCCATATCTGAGTTATGTGTCTTCTGGGGGGCAGAAACAGACAGAAATTCACCAGGAGACCATGAGAATGATTTAAGAGTTGCATCAATATCCTACAGCAGATCAAAACATCCAACGGCCAGCAGAAACATATGAGCATCTAGAGGAAACAGATTGTTTCAGTCTTAATTGGTGCCTCTTGCTAAATCGAGCATCATTATTACTATTTATCATAGGCTCAGAAAACAAAGGAGAAATCTTTAAGTAGGCAGTTAAACAGATGAGTGTGTGCTTTTGTAGGCGTGTGATGTATTTATTAGAGTCAGCTGGTTTGTTTGTTTGTTATAATCAAGGGACAGTGAGCTCAAGCTCCCATTCAACATCTAATGAACCCCTGAGAGACACATACACACATATCATAAAACTGAACCTGTGCGATATCCACACAAACACACAGTCAGTGCTGTATGAAATTCCCTCGACTCTGTTATCTCTCTTCCTTTCGTTCCCGTTGGGATAAACAGGATCATTATTCCTGTACTATGAAAAGCTAATCGCACACTAATATATGTTTCCAGCACTCACACTGAGGTAAAGCCTCAGGAATCAATTAAGAGAGATGGATTTCCTATTGAAGTTACAGTAAAAATCTCATGACAATACAGTCAAGAAAAGCCAGGAACACTCATACACATGCAGAGCTTTTGTTCCAAATGCTGTCACGCTGCTTTGCTGTCTACATAGGCAACTTCCTTCTAAGGTAGCATCCTTACTCATTCGGCACACACTAAATGGGCAGAGACTCTGTGTCATTCAAATACCGCTCCTCATATGAAATGCACATAGGCTTGACAAATTTCTCTAATCTGCTCAATCATGCATGCATGCATTTATTTGTTCATTTGATGATGCGTGCATATATCTGTATAAGCATCCATTCAGTTATATTCATTCGTTTGCTTATGAGTTCATGCCTTCATTCATTCATTAGTATATATGGTTGCACTCAGTTATGCAAGGATAATTTTGTTAATGCACGCTTTTGTCCTTGCATTCATTTATTTGCTTAAGCATTCATTTATGTGTTCTGTCATGCATTATTGTTTTTGTTCATACTTTCAAGCATTAATTTATTAGTTTAAGTGTTCATGCATTCAATTACGCTTTTGTGTATTCATTCACGCATTTGTTTATGCGTTCATTTATTTTTTTTGTCCATACATTCATTCGTTAATGCATATATTTGTTAATGCATGAATTAAATTGCTCATGCATTCGTGGGTTAATGCATTCATTCATTTGCTTATGTATTCATGCATTCGTTTATTAGCTGATGGATACATGCATCCATTAATGCTTTCATGTATGCATTTGTGCATTCATTCATGAGGTAATTCATTAGGCTGTGTGTTTATGCATTCATTTATTAATAGAGGGTGCATTAAAGCTAACATTTCAACCTTCATACTAGAGATAATGTTCTAAATTCAGAACAGTTTTTACTGCACCAATATTTTTATGGACACTTTGCATTTATAGTCTAAATGACTTGGCTCATTTTAAATGCAATAAGCAACATCTGCTAACACCCTGCTCAAGGGTTCATTCAAAAAAGATTTGCACCTTCAAAACATTTGAAAGTTTTGTTAAACCACTACATCGATGTGAAGTCTGAAATGTTAGCTTAGGGCCACCTCTATAGTGGTCGAGAAAGAAGTATTTCTGCATGTACAGCTGTGTTGTCAAATTAGATTTGCGATTTATATTTTGTTGTGTTGTGCTCTACAGGCCACCACGTCATAAACTACATAATAAAATCACACTACAATAACTTTAAACAATTCATTTAAGACCAAGTAAAAGTAGACCTCCTGGACAAACCTCTGGATTTCAACCCGCCTTTAAGACTCCAAAGCAAAAAAGCTAAATCTGCGCCAAAAAGAAAAAAAATCCTTTGGGTTTGCATTCATGGACTCAGTGTGATTTATAGCACTAAATTTCCTTTGACTCATGATTTCGGAAAGATAATATTGATGATTAAGATTTCTCTGCATCTGAAAGTGCAGACTCCAGCTTTGAGCTTTCTGACTGAGTGAACTCTCTTTCCTTAAAAGATCCATTCATCACAAATTCTGCTTCCATACTTCTTTATCTCTCTTTTTCTCCCTGACTTGATACCTCATCCTCAAGGGACGAAGAAAAGTTGAGACGGGCTTGGTTATAATGCTCAGATATGCACACTCTTCTTCAACATTTTCTTTGCCCCTGCAAAACTCAGGTGGCTTCTCAGCAGTTACTACCATGCAACAAATAAACCTCTCAATGAATTATTTATGTTTTAGCACAGATGATATGCAACTAAGTTAAATACTTCGAGCTAAAGGTCTCACTAACACACAGTTCAACCAATAATAATAGCAATGCAAGCACTACCGATAACAAAAACAGCATAATCAATTGCACTGCTAAAAAAAAAAAAAGGAAATCCTCAGTGAAGATGAATTTGCATGGTGCACTGATCACATACATGTAAATGTGTCATCTGGATATGCAAATCAGAGACATCACCTAGCAATTTCTAGTGACAAATGACGCCCTCTGAAATGACAGCAACACTGAAAAACAGATTTACAGCCGGCAAAAGCTGTCGAGTTTCAAATGCAATACAGAAATAACCAGATTTGCATTTCCTGAAGAAAACAGCAGCGCCTGCACAGCAACAAAAAGAGAGTTTGAGATTAAGGCTTTAGTTCAGCCTGTGAAGTGCTGCATCACAGACGCTTTGCTGCTATTGTGACACTAAGCATCATGTTTAATATCAACTGAGCTTCAAAAAAGGGCTGTATAAAAGCAACTAAAGATGGTTGAACTACAGAAGGTTGTTTTCACCATGCTGACTTTTTATCTCACAACTGGACTATTTTTGTAGAATTGTGAGATATAAAACCAGAACTGAGAGAAGTAAAGCCGGTTCCAAAGTCAGAACTGCAAAAAAATTGAGAGAAAAAATGCTGCAATTACCTTTTTTATGCAAACTCAGAACTGCGAGATATAAAAAATAAGAATTCTGAGTTCATATCTCACAAATTCTCAGAGTTGCAAGTTTATATCTATAAAGGTGACGCAATCACCTTTTATAGTTGTATCATTCCATGGCAGAAACAAGATACCATATTACACAAATGCATTAAAAGGAAATGCAAATCAGTTGTAAGATGGGCAAATGCAATAATATAATGATTTAGAAATTATCAGCAGTAGCAAAATCCCCGTGGGATAGGTTTATTTTCCATACAGTCCTTTAACAAGCTGTGGTTGAACACATTTTGTTTATCTCTGTGCATCATTATGGGGCTTGTTAACCTTCAGTATATTCTCTGTCAGTCTGTATTAGTCTCTCATCCCTTTACCTCCATCTTTTGCTCATCACGTCCTCTCTTTTTTCTCTTTCTCTCAAACTCACTTAGTTGCTGGGAAATTGCAGGCAGGACTCTGGCTACACTGTAAATAGAGGGTGTAACCCTCACACACACACACACACACACACACACACACACACACACTCATGCTGTTAGATTGCAGTCCGATGAAATGGTCAGAATCTCTGTATGTTTTGCCATTGTGATAATACTTCATGTCAGTGGCCTTGGATCCTGAAGTATCTGTCGAATTCATTTATGCACTGGGATTTAAAAAAGTCATTGTAGTGAGTTTTAATCCTTGACCTAAACCAACCAGCTCTGAGATAAAGCAAAATATTACAAACCTTCATTTTAAAATAATAATAAAAAAATAAAATAATAATAAAAAACAAAATTGAAAATTGCAAACACAACAAAGATTTTTTTTCAGTCAGCAAGGATGCATCATCAGAAATGAAAGACTTTTATGCTGCTACAGTATAACAGAATTATATTTCAAATAAATGATGTTCTTTTGAACTTTGTATTCATCAAAGAATCCCAAAAATATATATCATGATTTCCAGGGGGGGAAAAAGCTTGTTTCTTAGGCATTTAATAAGCATATTATAGAATTAAAACAGGAACGGTAAAAAGCAATGATACTGAAAATTCAGCTTTGATCAGAAGAATAAATTACTTTTTTATTATTATTATTAAAATAAAACATGTATTTTAAATGGTAATAATATTTCACAATTTCACAGCTTTCACTGTATTTTTAACCAAATAAATGCAGCTTTGTGAGCAGAAGTGACTTATTTCATGAATGTTAAATCGTGGATCTCTTTTTGGAATTGTGGGTTTTGGCTATTAAAGAGCAGAAGCAGCTGCCATGATTTAACTCCAGAGCTCACAGTCGGTGTCTCTTGAAAGGTTTATATATTATCATTAAAAATCAATTTTTCAATGGAAAAAAATGAATGAGACTTTTGCTTCCAGAACCCGACTGCTGTTCTGTGAAACTTGCAAGAAAGTGAGATAAATGACAAATTGAGCAGAAGGAAATAGAGAGCGAGACACAGTAGGACAGAGTGAGAGTTTGAAGAATGTTTCTCTGGTTGTCGGTTTGTCTTTAGTTTTTTTTGTGTTATTTTGACACGTGTCATATTGACTTAATGTTCATGTCCTTATGTATGATCTGCCAGAACAGATGATGAAAATGGTGTTTTTCTTTTTCTTTCTCTTTCATCAGGCACATAATATATTCACAAAAATAAAATAAAAAACTGTATTTGTCAACGTTCCAAATTATAGATTTATCCATAATTTTTATTATCATAAATTATCCATAACACAATATTATCAGTATTATCAACATTTCTATCTTGTATCCCTGTTTTAAAGTATCCTATATTTGCAAGTAACCTGTATTATGCTACATTTATACTTAAATGTTATATTATAAACCTTAAAAACAACAAGAAATTACATTCACAGTGCATTCAACTTCTCAATGTCAGCATGCTTTCTTATTTTTCTTAAAAAAAAAAAAAAAAAAGAATACTCATCCTCTTGGGAGGAGATTTGAAGAATGAAATGACAACACTTGCTCACCAATGGATGCTCTGCAGTGAATGGATGCCATCAGAATGAGAGTCCAGACAACTGATAAAAACATCACAATCATCCACAAGCAATCCACAGCACTTGTCTATCAAAAATGTCTTGTGACTTATGAGAAACAAACACATCAAGATGTTTTAAGAATCCTTTACTGTATCCATAATACTGCTTCCTCCACTGAAAAAGTCATCTCTCCTGAGAAATATCAGCTCTAAACAAATATGCAAGTGGATGTTGATGTCAGAGACAACAGGTAATGGATTTTTTCACTGAGGGATTATGGGTTTTAGCTAGAAAAAACAGTTTAGAGTTTGTTTCTTTGTTTCAACACATAGACATTAACTGATGGACCGAAGTGGTATGAATTACTTGTGGATTACATCTTAGATAGCCTGTGAGTACATTTTCATAATTGCTATTTTTAATTTTTATTATTTCAATTTCTTCCTAATATCTATTTCTGTTTTTCTAGCGTGGAGCATGACTTCCGTGTGCAGGAGGGAAGATTTCAAAGCATTCTGGAAGCCTTGGATGAAGCAGAGTACGATGTTCCCGCCCCCGTCCCAAAGCCCGCCCACATACGCCCTCGAACCAAGAGCCGCGTCAAGAAACTGCGAAAGAAGTGTTTCTGGTGGCTTTAGAGAACCAGCGCTTTTGGAGAAATTCATAATTAAGTGTGTTTGCTTTCATGGAAAACGCCACCAGCATCACCGCTGTGGTTATGTTGTCGAAAACCCAAACTTACGGAGGTATGAGCTTCATAACACAGTTCGGGAGGATTTGTTGAAAAAGCTACTCTTACTGAAAGGATTATGCTTTGAAGTGATTGTTACATTGTGACAAACATCTCAAAGCCACGGCTGAACCAAAAGCTCATCTGACATCCTGAAAACTTGAGGACAATTTAAAACCCAAGACCTTGCATCTAACCAGTCAATAAATCCCCTTCATAGTGTCTGACAGAGGCAGAACGCAGTCGATATCCCTCTTTACGCTGATGGACGGAGTGTTATCCTGATGGAGATTCTCTGTCTCATCTCCTCGTCAACGTTCTCTGACCTTTGTGAGTGGATGGCTTTCGTCCCCGACTAATGAATGTCTAGAGCTCTGTTCGCAAACCTGTTCTGCCTACCTACACAGCATCTTAAGTAACCAGTAGTTGAGCTCCCCATGCGGAGGCAGCTTCAAATTAGGCCGTCTTATAAGATGCAACCACACTGCATAGTGCTTAATGGAAACATACAAGTTCTTACGCTTACTGCTTCAACAAATAGTTCACCCAAAAATGGAAATTTGTTTACAATGAACTCACCCTCAGGCCATCGGAGATGTAGATACGTTTATTTCTTCACTGGACACATTTGGAGATATGTAGAGTAGTCTGCAATTGTTCACTTTTAGATCATATGGAAGCAATCAGTCCCTCTATTTTAGTTAGGATGTCGCAGTTCATTAGGTTTCGAAACAGAGTTTGAATGTATTAAAGATTGAAATACAGAATTCTACATTTTAAAGTTCTAAAATTCTAATTGTGGTTTAAGAACCAAAAACAAGAGAGAAAATGTGACTAAAGAGAACATTCTTGCATTACATCTGCACCATGTTTAGTTGTACATATGTACATGTACATAAACATATTTTTAATACGCTGTATCAAATGAAACATTTTTTTTTCATATTTGGTTCCCTGTGGGCCATTTTCAGGTGTATGTGAATGGCCCCTATTGCTAGATCCGTACCTATTCAAAACGACAATAATTACTAAATGAGACTCTACTCGTGTCTTCAGTTTCTCAGAATCAGAAATAGTAAAGGTAATGTATGTCTAGAGGTACAGCAGCTGTTGTTTGCCTGTAATTGAAGCTGCCAGTTTTAGCCGGAGATTTCATTAAGTCGTGAGATTCTGACTTGTAATTTGCAAGTTTGACAAAAACATGGGCAGGTTTTACTATTTGGAAACCGCTAATTATGCTAATTTCACCAGGTCATGAATTCCCTTTTAATGCAACGTGGATGCAACCGCTAATTTTCTCGCAGACATGTAAGACTCAATTTAAAGTGTAGATGTTTGATGTTCTCACAGACACTGTCGCTTTAATGTTTAGATTCATTATGATCAGTGAACTAACAAACACTGAAAAAATTGGATTTACACCTAGAGCTCAACACTTTTTGCTTCCTAGAGGCTATAAAACACACGCTGGTTCAAACGCACGTCTTCCACTCCGTGTCTGTCCTGTATTCATGTCCAATATATACATATAAATACATAAAAATGCATAAAATACAAATATTATAACCAATGTATTTTTATACGCCGATATTCTGATAGTCTAAGACTACATTTCCTGCAGTGCACTTCTTCTTCCTCCCTCCACTTGTTTGTAATTGAGATATTTAAGATGACATCAATAAAATTGTGTATTTTAATGCAGTAAATGTTCTGGTCTGGCTTTTGTTTGCATTATTAAGTAAGCATGAGCAACAATAATAGCTGTATTTGACTTGAAAGAGAGAAAAGGACAGTGGAAGGAGATGATAAACTCACAATGAGACTGTGTTCTCGGCCCATCGTGATGACTGTGCGGTTTATCGTCCTCAGCAGAGACGACACAATGTCCTGAATGTGCTGAAATATGTCTCCCTGGAAGAGAAAGAGAGCAAACGCTTGTTATTTGTATTCTAGCACCGAACCCGCTGGATCCAAACGGTCAAAGATTTTCTCATTAAGGCGCCCAATTAAAACACAAACACACAGAATGACTCTTCAGTTTCTCTTAGGCGAATAGCAGACGCAATTTCTATAATTGCAGTAAATTTCAGTAAATGGCTATTTAGGTTTGAGTTGATTTCTTAAATAGCCTATACATACAAGAAGATTTTGATTAAGCCATGCTGTTATGATATTTTTATGCATCATTTTATCCTGCTTTACAGCTCTTGGTCAGTATTTGCTTTCATTTGCATAGAAATGATATGATGAGTTAATGCTTATAGAATTGACATTTATTAGTGACCATTCCTTAAACCTTGCAAATTAAGAGTGAAAAGAGTGATTTAGCTTTAGCTGCAGGTCTGGTCTCTCTGGCTCCGTCACATTAATTTATTGTTTAAATGTATTGATTAGACTGAAGAGATCTGGAATGGGCCAGATGTGTGTGTGTGTGTGGGCATGTGATGTCAAACTAAAGGCCTTTAAATTCAATTTTTTTTTCAATCAATTTTGAGAAAATCCATCTGGGCCCAAAAAATGGCCACTTTCTAAAAAATGTAGAGTCACTTAAAGTCAACTTAAATCTTGATACATGTTCCTGACCTTGTACCATAGAATTCAGGATTTGACATCAAAAAAGCCAGAAAAATGTATCTCTTCGTAAACTTGAATTCATTTATAATACAGTAATGCACTTGCGCGCAATGACATCACAGCAAAGTAAAAAAAAAAAAAAAATTTTAAAAATTGTTCTTAGTAATATTAGCATGAAATTAAATATAAACATCAGACTAAACTTAAATCTGAAAAGAAAGTATTTACAAATGAATTACAAATATCATATAAGCGTCTAACTTGAATATATTATATATCTAATAATTGCACTTTTACCTGGCTGGGACTTGGTGTCTGGGAGAAGGATATTGGACAAACTATTGAAGAGAACGAATGGGATATTGTATGTGATAATATATTCCCAAAATGTACCTCTCTTGGGATCCAATTTTAATTTCTTTAATAGGATATATCTCACACCAATACGTACTAAGAATATGTTTACCAATGCCACAGGCCTGTGTTTCAAATGTAAAAATAAAAATAAAGGTACATTTATTCATTGGTTTTGCTATTTTGGAAGAAAATACATAAGGTATTGAAAGATCTTCTCAAACTAAATTTTGACATGACCCCAGCTTTCTTGAATCTTAATGCGAACAGTTATTCATTGTCCTGTTATATTTAGCTAAAATTGCATTTTGTTACTTTGGTCTGCACCACAAGCTCCATCTTTCACAATGTGGATATCACAGATTGCCTTTTTATGATAAACAACATAAATCTGACAGATTTTGGTTAATCTAGTCTTCCCTCTGGGAATACATAAAAGAACGTTCTTAATTCACACACAGGACTCTTTAATTACCTACAGTACTATGTTTGTTTCGTTTCTATTCAAAAGCTGCTCTAAAATGGTGTGATTTTACTTTTTATGTACCTATTAATCTTTTGTTTTATTATTATTTATTATTAATCTTTTTGTCATTTTCCTCTTTTTTCTTTTTAGACTGTACATTCTGTAACGTGACCATATGATCTGATGTTGTTAATGTTATGTGACTCTGGGAAAACAATAAAAAACAAAAAACAATAGTTTAAAATAACAAAATACTCCACTGGCAAATAAAACTGAAAATATATATATAATATAATAAATATATATAAAGTATATTAATTTAATAAAGTATATATTTATTAAACATAATAAAAAACAAACAAATCACATACGAAAATAGCTAAAACCTTAATTAAAATGTAAATTTAAAATATACAGTAGGTACAGGTAAAATACAGCCGACATTGATGTGCAAGCATGGATGATGAAAACCCTTCATCACAACATCTTCTGTCTGCGTCTGAGAGTCAGCCTACAGGAAAATGACCCATGTGTGTGTGTGTTTACCACCCCCTCACTAATTTCATGACGCAGAGGCGGATAAAGTGAGGGATTGAAAGAGAGAGAGAAACATCTGTTCATCTCTACATGGAGTATTTCATTTCATATTGTGTTTCTCAACGTCAACAGCTCTTCACTTCAGCTGTAGCCACAAACACTCTCTCTCTCTCAATGGGCTTCTGTGTCTTCTCCTTTATCGTCATCTGTCTCATTCTTTCTCAGTGGTCAGTGGATGACGGCTTAATCAGGTACACCTATAATCCCTGTGGAGCGCGCGTGTGTGTGTGTGGACACAGATCTCTGTGGCACCTGTGGCCTGTCATACTGTACATTTTCCATTACTCTTTCTCTCCATCCACAAAACTGCTCCCTCATCGGTCTCTCATCACACTCGTTAATCTTACAACACCTGTCGAGAGCATTTCCAGCTTGTACTTCATTTTACCCCAGTATTTGTGGTAAGTATTGCCCTCGCTTAATGCAATATTTATATAAATGTTATACGATTTATTATGTTCATCTAATCATGTTATTAGATTAACATGAGATGGACCGATTAAAAATATGTTTATTTATGCACTCAATACCTAGTTCAGGATCCTTCCGCACAAAGTCCAGCTTCAGTGAGGAGTGAAAAATATATTACACATCTGTTACATTTCTGTACGTTGCAAAAGTATGTGAATCTTGGCATTTAGTATCTGCTGTGACTTCTTAAACATCTTGTAAGAGCTTTAGACCTTCTCGAACAGATGCCTTGATGTTTTCCTTTAGAATTTGCTGGTTTATTCAGAATTCAACGTTCCATCATTGATTGCAAGTCCTGGCTGAGATTCAGCAAAACCAGGCCAAACCATGATATTACCAGCATCAAGTCTCACAGATGGGATAAGGTTTCTTATGCTGGAATGAGGTGTGTTCTTTTCTCAAACATAACGCTTCTCATTTCAAACTAAAAAGGTTTATTTCGTTCTCATCTGTCCACAAAACCTTTCTCCAATAACCCTCTGGCTTGTCCACGTGATTTTTAACCAAGCTGCAGATTGACAGTGATTCTCTTTTTGGAGAGCAGTGGCTTTCTCCTTGATTCTTTCTCCAGTCTTCTCCTGATGGTGGGCATTAACATCAGCCAATGTGAGAAAGGCCTTTAGCTGCTTAGAGGTCACCCCGAGGTCATTTGGTACCTCACAAACAATTACACATCTTGCTTTTGGAGTTTTCTTTGTTGGTGGACCCCAATCTGTGGAGTCCAAACCCTTTAGAGATGGTTCTGTAATGAGCAACAGCAGCTCTTTTTCTGAGGTCCTCCTTTGTTCGCACCATGATTCTCTTCCACAAACATGATCAGACTTTGATAGATCCTCTGAACAGATTGACTCCATTTCACCTTCAAATAAACAGCTGATCCAAGAGATTCACACAATTTTGCCACTTACAGATGTGTAACACTGTATTAGATGATATCCTTGAATTAAAAAAAAAAAAAAAGTATATACTTGTACCTCATTTGTTTAATAGCATAGTGTTGGACTTGTGTGAAAATCTGATGATCTTTTGGGTCATATTTTAATAGAAATATAGAAGATTTTAAAGGGTTCACAAACGTTCAAGCAGCACTGTTTATTTATATATATTTAATTATTGTTTTGATTGTTTACATTACATATAAGGGTCATTCTATAGCTGTGGGTACATTTGGTGTCCCCGCAAAAATAAAGTCATTATTATTGTTTCTGCTTTTTTTTTTTTTTATTGTTATATTTTTTCTTATTTTAATTTAATTATTATTATTTTTCTTTACTAATTGTTATGAATTACAAGATGTTACAGTCCATAACAATATAAAAATTAATTTTAAAAGTCTTAAATAGCTGAAAATCATGATTTCTTCTTTTCCGAATAATTTATTACGTCATGTATCAATGTGCAATCGAAATATTTTATAGTACTCTTCTTTTGGCAATTGTTAGCCATTTATTAGTTTGTGGTTTAAAGAATATACTAATTTTATTCAGCAAGGATGCAATAAATTGATCAAAAGTGAAAAAGACATTTACAATGTTTTTCTAACATTATTTTAAATGTTTATAATCAAATACGTAGAGCCTGAGTGAGCAGAAAAGGTTGCTTTCAAATATATCACAAAAACTTCTAATGTCTTGTGATCTTGGGTTGGAATTAGTCCACTAGATTTAGTTCATTATATATTAGCAGGATTTTAATGGTTACCCTTTCAGTCGAATCACTTCGACGTTACATATGGGAACTCGCCAGAGAGACCGATTTGCCTTTGAGCTT
>JAUCMU010000026.1:4688899-4702870 GCA_032275025.1 Enteromius treurensis | reverse complement strand
GAGTTCCCATATGTAACGTCTCCGTTCCCTCCTTCAGGGAACGTGGGTTACGATAGTAACCTAGACGTTTCTCTTATCTTCAAATATGTGTGTTATTTGCATTCCACAATGGCTCTAAAGTCGACACACTCAGGAATACCTAGACAGCTTATTTCCCATCCCATAATGTTTGTGTGCAGCTCTACAAATACTCGCTCTCACAGATGTTCTCTCATCTGTATTTTTATAGGAATCGTTTGAGGTGAAAAATGTTTTGAAGGCTCTCGGAGAGTTTAATTCAAACCGGAGCATGAAACATGCCCTGAGAGAGAGAACGAGAGAAAGCGTCTTCCTCACACGTCTCTCTCCATCACTGTTTGTTTGAACTGCGAAACGCTCTCTGAATCCTGTTAAAGGAGCAGACGAGAGGTCATGACCCTGTCACATCTTCATTCTGCTCTCTCTTCTGCACTCCATCATTCTCATCAGTCGCTCATCATCATATAATCAGACGGGTCTGACCCGCTCACCTTGCCTCTCCGCTAAAACACAAACAGCTCTTGAAGGACATGTACAGCTTTCCACACAAGTTAAAGATGAAGTGTGATGTTAAAACTCCACGCTCAACTCTATTAAAGACATGCATGGGTTGACACTGAACATCGCTCTGTTTCATTAGTATTTGACAACATACAGAGACAATTCAAACCTCTGATGAATAACTAAGAGTCCATCTATAAAAACAGTCCCACTGTTAAAATGATGTAATTTTCATGATTAATCTAAATCTAAAATGCATTTTCATAATTAATAAATACTATACATTTTCTTAAATTGTCCTAGTATTTAAAATAACACAATACAAAGTATATATCTATATATAAATAGTAATAGTAATATTAATAGTCATTTTTAAGAATGTAATGGCATAATATAATTGAAATATGACAAACTAAGAATACTTATATATTACATAATTTAATATTATATTTTATACATGTCATTTACATTCCATACATTAATATTAAACATGTAGTAATATGTATTAATATTTGAAATTGTGTATAATTATTTTTAATTAAAAAATTAAAACTTTAATATTTTATATTTATTGTATTTTAGATATTTATATATAACATATAATATATTAAAAGAAACGCATATTTAAAATTATTTATTATTTAAAAAATATATAAAAATATAATATATTGAAGCATATTATGAATGTTCTAAATACTAAATAAAAATATTATTAATAGAAATATAAAGAGTATTAATATAAAAATTATTTGAAATATTTATAACCCCACAGGCATCTACCGCAAGCATATTCGTACATATTTCATTTAAAATTATAAACTTATTTTCTGTAGTAGTGAACATTATGCCACAGATGCTGTGAATAGATCTTCACTTGTTTTCAATCCAGACGTTTTCTTTAAAAGGAAGCAGCTCTAGAGCTGATTTAAACACGCACAAACACCACACAGTGTTTTTGTGTGAGAGCAACAATTTGGGTTAAACAGGCAGTGCTGATAAACACACGGCAGCATCCTGACCTCCTTCATTATCTCTGTCTGTCTCCATTTTACAGCTTTCTTTGGAAGTGGAAGTTCAGGAAGTTCAGTGTCTCAGCACATCAGCGTTGGAAAGTGAGATTAGAGCATCCAACTTCAAAGAACCGGGTGTAATCCGCCACCATTTCAGTAATTAAAAACCCCGCTCAGATTTTAAATCTAGGTGAGTGAGTGTGTGTTTGATTAAATGCAATTTTAAAATCATATTCATGATCCTCAGAAAATGGGAAGATTTGAATCTCCAGGATCTCAAAACCCTCTAAATTCCTAATTAAAAAGTTATTTTCCCTTTATAATTTACCTTAATTTAAGTGCACTACTTTTTAATCAATGTTTTTTTTTATATTAAATGAAAATTGTGCTGTGATTGGCTGGTGTATAAGCGTGCTGATCTCTGATTGGCTCTTACCACGTCACTGCGGCTCAGCACCTCCAGGATGTTGTTCAGGAGTTCGACGCTGTTGCGCTTCTCGTCCTGATGCCCTTCCCCCACCACGGCCAACGCCTCGCTCAGCTCCCGGAGCATCATGGGTAACAGGATGTCACGGCAGTCTGGAAATAACATCATAACGTAAAGCAAGTAATATACATTAAATTAAATCAAAAAATGTTACACAAAATACAAAAAACAATATGAGATTGAATTAGGATTAACATTGTGGAGAAAATTGCTTTTTGGAAGAAGCAAAGAGTATCCACTCAAAAAACGAATAAAAAGCATATAACAAATTTGTCAAAAAAATGTATTTTAGGTGCAAATATCAGAGTGTCTGGAGTGTCATGAGGTCTGTTTGGCGCAGTGAGACTGACTCAGTGTGACTCTCACACAAACATCTTTTTTCCTGCCTTTTCAAATCAGCTCATTAAAAGCTCATTTAAACTCTGGCTCGTTCCCAGCTGATTATCAGCGATGATCAATCTGATTTTGCTGAGAAAGTCAAAGTCAGAGAGAGCATAAATATACCTTTCAAAAGACTTTCAATTTTAATACAATGATTTGTGTGTTTGTATGTGTGTGTGCTTTGATTTAACATATGTATATACATATATATCTATATCACTATTTTCTGTTATTTCTCTTTTTTTCAATACTATGGTTATTTGTGGTATAATACTACTACTACTAATAATAATAAAAATAAATATGAAATAATAAAATACATACACATACTTTACATTCATACTTTTTGAGGGAGACATTAGCATTATGGGATTGAGAAAAAAGGTGCCTAAATCTGAAAAAACTAAATGTAGTGTTAAAAAATATATATTCTAAGCTGAGATGTTATCGAACCCCAGGAACAACCCCTATATTAGTGCTGTTGCGATTAATCACATCCAAAATAAAAGTTTTTAGTTAACATAATATATGTATGTGTAGTGTATATATTTATTATGTACAGTATACACACACATGCATGCATTTAAGAAAAATGCATTACATTTATATATTAAATATATATAATATAAATTATATAAATATATTTTATACATTTAAATACATTATTTTGTATTTAACAACTGCATGAATTAAAATTAGCTTTTTACTGTTTTGTCTAGCTTATCAAAAATAAATAATAATAATAATAATAATAATAACAAAACAACAATTAAATAATTTTTACTAAACATCTCTTAAAAATACTCATAACTATAAAAACAAAGCACAACTTAAGCTAAAAATAATACGTTTTTGAGATTTTTGAGACCCCCTTATTGAATCAGGCATGTATCTTTTTACTGTACAACTGAATGCAGCCTTGCTGAGCTGAAGAGAGTTCTTCCAAAACATTAGGAAATATTACAGATATTTATTTAAACACTATGTGTGAGTGTGTGAGTTGGACTCTGAACCCTGGCTAAGAAGCAGATACGCCGTGAGGCTTGAGCTATTTGCAGGGCTGTCTTAACACATGCAATCCATGCATGTATTAGAAAACGAAACGGTGTGCAGTTATTTACTAATCATTTGCCATTTCGCAAATTCAGTCATCACAGCCTTCCTCCTCTCATCAGAGACATAAGATGCAACGCTAAACAGCCTTTTTTGTCGGAGCTTGTAATGATTGTAGTGTCTTTCTTTGACACTTTTAAATACTTTTACACTGCCGACATGTTTGCTGCATTAGTGCATGCCTATATTTAATCACATTACGTTATTGCTCTGCATAATTTATCTTTTCAGTTATTACATTTTGGTTGCCGAACATTCGGTGCATCCCTAAAATTTTTGTGCACTGTATTTACTATATGCAGGTCAATGAGCCAAAGTCTATCCAGAATGCTGCACTTCATGTACAACTGCATCAGCGTTTGCCATTGACCTGATCTTCCCACACAAGCATCCCTCTTAACGCTGTCTCCCTCTCATTCTCTCTCTATCAGAGTCTCAGCAGTTGAGTTTCTCTCTCACAAGAGCGCAATGCATCAAGAAAGGGTAGATATCATAAATGTGATGAGTTTCGTGCGCGGTACATCACCAGGGTTCACAGACGAAACATTTAGAGCAGCTCATCACAGTGAACGGTCACAGTTTAACGTACGCTTACAGTACTGTTGCACCTTCAGTCTGATAAATAAACGACAATCATAAACGTCGGGACTAATGCTAATTACCGAGGCGAGCGGTAATTGGATTTGTCACACTTAATGTCCCTGTGAGATAAAGAGCGATGAGAGCGAGACTCCTCAGAGGAGAGATAAATGCGGCCCTCAGGGAGAAAGAGCGAGTATTGAGTGATCTGGCTTCGCTAGTGTCGCTTTTTATAGAGTGTCCCGTTTTATCAGCAATATCCCGGCCAAGAACAACAGGAAAATATGCCATTGAGCATTTTCTCAAGGCCAAACTGACCCTTTCACCTCCTGGAGTGTGTGTTTATCATTGTTATAAACCAAATTAAGCATTAAAACATGACAAACACACGCAGCTTCATGTGTACATGCACATACTATAACATTTCCAGTGACCTACACATCTAGAGTTCAGGTTTGCAGCGGGGTTTTTTTTTTTTAGGCTGAGCAGAAATGCTTTTACCTAAGAGGAAAAAACACTTACTCGACAGACTCTGTATTACTGTGGACTGATTCTGGCCGAGAGCCATGCTAGCGATGGCCAAAAGTGCCTCATGTATCACGTAGATGACTTCTACAAATAATGCATTTTGACTGGAAATGAATAATGAAAAACGCTGCACGTCAGTTACTCTTCTTGGAATAGTCTATTGTTTGTCTGAAAAGCATCACTTTAACATCTAATCTGTTTCCAGTGAGGACTTGGACAAAGACTTGTTTATACGATATTATGATATTTTGAGTGATATATCTTGGATGATAAATGACCGGACACGTCACAGTTTTCATGGCACTACCACGTGTCGCCAGCAGTGGTGAACGCAATATACAAAACACCCTAATAAAACATTACTCTAGTAAAGGTATTAAGTGTGCCTTTTCAGTTTTACTCAAGCAGAAGTACAAAGGTATTTGAATCATCTAATGTATGAATTTAAAAAGTACTGATTGGTTAATGTTTTTAATGATTTTAATACTAGTTTGAAACTCAATGAGTTTAATTGGAGATTCACTCTGTCCAAATCATTTGAACTAGTAAGTTGTTAATTGGAGACTCGTTTTGACTGAATCATTGAATCAGAGAGTTTTTAACTGGAGACTCACTCTGACTAAATCATTTGAATCAGTAAATTGTTAAATGGAGATTCGCTCTGAACTGATCATTTGAATCAGTGAGTTGTTAACTGAAGACTCGCTCTGAACTGATCATTTGAATCAGTGAGTTGTTAACTGGATACTCATTCTGACTTAATCATCTGAATCAGTAAGTTGTTAACCGGAGACTACCTTTGAACGAATCACTTGAATCAGTGAGTTTTTAACTGGAGACTCACTCTGACTAAATCATTTGAATCAGTGAGTTGTTAACTGGAGATTTGCTTTGACTGAATCAACTGAATCTCTCAGTTATTAACTCAAGGCTTGATTTGAAGTGATCATTTGAATCTGTAAGTTGTTAATGGGAGATTTACTCTGAATGGATTGTCTAAATCAGTGAGAAGTTAACTTGAGATTCACTCTGTCCAAACCATTTGAACTAGTAACTTGTTAATTGTTAAACACATTTTGACTGAATCATTAGAATCAGAGAGTTTTTAACTGGAGACTCACTCTGACTAAATAATTGGAATCATTGAAATGTTAAACGGAGATTTGCTCTGAACGAATCATTTGAATCAGTGAGTTGTTAACTGAAGACTCACTCTATCCAAATAATTTGATTCGGGGAGTTGTTAACTGGAGACTAGTCTCAGCCTCAAGCACCATGCCTCCGGAACGTTGGCTAAACATATGATGTCACACAGTTCTGAAGGACTGGCTACACAACACTTACTGGAGACTGGCTCCGACTGAATCATTTGAATCAGTGAGTAGTTAACTGGAGACTCATTCTGACTGAATCATCTGAATCAGTAAGTTGTTATTCGGAGACTAGCTCTGGCCGAATCATTTGAATCAGTGAGTTGTTTTCAGTAACTAGAGACTCACTCTGAACCGATCAGTGAGTCTTAGTAGACTAGATAATTGACAGGTGAGTATGTTGTCTCTAGCTACTGTCAGAACAGATCTAAAAATGCATTGTCACATGTGTGTTCTAAATGACATTTTTGTAGTCCATGATCACTTGAACTGATCATCTTTCTTCTTTATTATAAACCAGGACCGAATTGAAGACTAAATCCCAGAGCTGGTTGAGTATTAATAAAATAAATGTAATAACACTGATGTGTCAGTCTTTCTCTCAGGAGGAAAAGACCTTGACAACTGCTCCCATAAGAATCATAACTCAGCCCTTTTCTCTACGCCCTCGTTCATTTTCAGCTGTCATTCTATCCTGAGAGTTCACAATAAAGTATTTCACATGGTAATAAGACGCCATTTCAATTACCCAGCTGGCTTAAACCAGACGGAGCCACCGCACCGTGCCACAGACAAAAGTGTGTGAAAACCAAAAGCTCCTTCGTCGACACAGAAGATTGGAATCAGAATAAGCTTTAACTCAAGCTCTTCATGTAGCACTTGAAGGACTAATTCAATCCCGTTTCTATTACTGGGATTTTAAATGTTCGTGCACAATAATACTCGCTGTGTTTCGCTACGCTGTTAATATATATATTTCTCCTTGATGAAATGTGTTGAGCATCAAATTCACCTGTAATTCTCTCCTACAGGGCGGAACGAGAGCGCAGCTGTAAATTGGATCCTCAGCTGTTAACATACTGATGACAGCTGCATCGGACAATCCCATCCTTTAAAGTGCATCATTTCCATGCCTCCTATTTAGGTGTTACTTTCAGAGCAAAAACAACAACAGCTGCTCTAAACGTCTGACTGCACTAAAGAACAGCCACTGTTCCTAAAGATGTCAGACTTTTAAGGCAAAACACTGGTCATTTTTGGGTCTTATTTCAGGCTAAAGTAAAGAAAACATCCAACATAAAGTGTTTATTGTATTGCACTTTGTTTATTTGTGCTTGTAGATTTCTATTAAAATACACATCTTTAAGAGCCTGCAATCTCCACTTCAGCAGCACTTGCACCAATCTCTACAGATTTATTCCTGTCTATATTCTGAAGGTTTTACAGAGGAGTTTGTTAGTATATTATTTGTATAATTTTATTCTTAAAACATGTAGAAAATGTGAATTTTTTTCTGCCTGTAGACGGTAAAAACCCAAACTCTAATGCCAACAAAATGAAACACAAATTTTGCACTAGGTTGTATCCATTGTTCAGATTTCAGTCTTGAAAATATATGCGAAATGAATGCATGTTTAAGTGGATAATGCCTCGTTTGCATTGTTAAACAGCTCAACTAAACAAACACGGAAAAAGGATGGATGGATGGTTGAGCGGATGGATGGATAGCTACAACAAAACAACAAAAAAGAACATCCACCATTCCAACAGAAATACAATTTTAATAATAAGTAAAAAAATAGACATGGATATTTTTTACATGCCTTTATGTATTATTGTGGTGATTTTTAATAGTTTTCTATGCATCGATCTTTGCATTTCCACTCCAAAAAAAAAAAAAAAAAGTTCCACTAAAATCAAAGTTTGAAAAGTTTTTGAGACCATAATATTATCTTAACCACATAAAACACCCTAGCAACCGCGTAGTAATGCCCTGGAAACCATCTTAGCCTCATAGTGATGAGTAACACACAAACAAGCTCCAGTGACTCTATTGGCAAACACAGTTATAATCAAGGCCAGTGGAATTACTTCTGAAAGCCCCTTAAAGTCTTGAATATCAATATCAATTCCAAGAAATATTCCCATTTAAATTTCCGGTAAAACACGGTGGCAAACTCTGCCCACAGATCCTGAAACGAGTGCAACACTTCCATCAACAGATGGTGACGTGGAAAAACAGGGGGAGAAGCTGAAAGAATAATAAAAAATTAACAAATAAGAGTGAAATGCATTTTCCCTGCTGTAACCCAGCAGGATAAACAGTCGGAAAAGCCCTTGGCAACCGTAACCATAACAACAGCCACATTAAGGCCTGAGTGGGAAAAAAAAACTTTAATTCACTTTCACTGCATTTGAATTAGTCAGAAGAGGTGTGTGTGTGTGTGTGTGTGTGTGTGTTTGACACACTTCATCATTTTAATGCATCACCACTGAGAGAGTGAATAACGGCAAATTTGTGCATTACTCTGTGTGTGCGTTTTATTTCTTTATTACTCTGGTTATGCAATGCACATTTCATTGAACCATTTCTCATTAGAATCATCAAGCCTAGAAATTAAATCATCATTAGGGCCACACAAATTCGCTGTCCTGCTTTAAAACACACACACAAATGCCAGGATACCTGTGAAGGACTGAAAAGCATGAACATAATTCAGAAAGCTTGAATAAATGCACCCACACAACAGTATAGGTACAGTATTATTAACTAAACCTATTAAAAACTGTTGTTTTGGTAACTGAAATAAAGCTAAAATAAAACGTAAATGTTTGATTTAAAAAAATACTAAACTAAGACTGAAATAAAGAATAAAGCTAAAAGATATATTTAAACACACACAAAAAAACTAAACCCAGGAATGTGAATATTGTGAATTATTTTGGTCACAATGAAAGATCTCAAATAAATTAATGACTAAATTAAATTACATAGAAATGGGTAAAAATGTACAAGAAATTAAAGTAACAAAAATCACAAAACAAAAGGACTAAAACCTAAAACTAAATTAAAACAAACTGAAAAGATAATGGAAATGGAAGGTGAAGTATTAAAATAACTCGAACTGAATGTCAAATTATTGAAAGCTACAAAGAAATAGAAGTGCATTTGTGTAAAAAACAGAAATAAGTTTAAGCAATAAAACTACTTTAAAACAAGTAAATAAAGTTATTTAAAAATGCACAAAAACAAAATGACTAAACTAAAATTATATTGAAAGAAGACACAAAACATAAACGCTAATTCAGAATAGTAATAGCATGTAAGGAATACTAGAATAACACTGACACAAATAGAAAAACATTTCAGCCTTACAGAAGAAAACGGCCAAGACTTAAGTGAGCTATCGCTCGGATGGGTTTCAAGTCAAAAGAAAGCAAAAGGGACAAAAGTAGGACTGATCGGTGGATAAATGGAGATTTTTACTGTACATCACATTACTCTCTAAGCATACTACATTAGATTGTATTATCATAGAAATGATAACTTTTTACACCGAAGAGGGAAATAAAAAGGCAGACATTCAGATAAAGTTCTGAGTCAGAGGACAGATCTCCATCTCTGGCTTTTATGCATGGCGATTCTCTTTACAGAGCATCCGTACGTATCCAGGAGCACTGGTCTGTGATCAGATGTGCTCAGAGAACCAACTGCTCTAACATCAGCCGACGGCTCTTTATGAGCAGCTGTGGTTTAAAGATGTCTTTTAAATGAAAAGATCTCTTTAGAGTTAAAAGAATGCAGCCGATCGGAGGCAAATGAGAGTTTCTGGGTATTTCGTTCGTTATTTCTTCCTTTGAACAATTCGATAATTCCCTTCTGTCAGGTTTGCAAGTGTGACAGCGGAATAATTTGATCTAACTGCTCACATATTATTATTCATGAACCTAATTTCAAATCAAGTGGAAATTAAATGTGTCAAATGCAGATTCACATTAGAGTGTGTGTGTGTGTGTGTGTGTGTGTGTTTGTGTGTGTTTGTGTGTGTTTTCCATTCCAAGGACTAAAGTTGCACCTCACCATGATTATAGTATATGTACTTAAAGGAATAGTTCACCCAAAAATTGAAATGAGTTGTTATTTAATCACCATCAGGCCATCTAATATATATTCATCCATCATTCATATTATCCTGTCACATACATCTTGGCCTAAGGGTGAGTAAATCAACACTAAATATTGGTTTGTAAGTACAGGTGTGAGCCTTTCAATCTACTGTATCAGGCAACCTATAAGATGGGTCTCACACTTGGATTATGTTTGATTGATAAAGTTGATATAGAAACCACTACAAAACTTACTTTCATGCTTGGTGGAGTTCATTTCAGTCCAGAATTAAGTGTCAAAGTTGACAGTAAATTTGATCGGTCTCGCTCTGTAATGAAACTGAACAGTGCAATGAGAGTTTTAAAGGTTTCTAATATCAAAAATGTTTTAACCTTCATCCAAAATCCATCTTTTTCGCCTTTCATTCTGTTTCTGATCCATAATGCATCCAGGGTTCAAAATCAACACTCGCCAAAAGCTGAATACCAGTTAAAATAACCTTGAAAGAGCGAACTGGAAGTTCCCAGTCCGTTGGCTTCTATTAAAAAATAATTAATGGCTAAAACTGAACTGAATTTATTTATTTATTTTCTAAAAGTTTTTTTCCCCCCCAATGTGGCAGCAAATGTGAACTACACATATACACTACTCACAATAAGTTAGGGATATTGTGAGAGACTTAGTGGATGTGTTTGTTTCACTTCAGACATTTTTGGGATAGGGAGGTAACTGTATTGGGGTGATAGACACACCTCATTTTGTGTTTTCCATGTAATGGTCTCATTGTGTACAGGTGTGCCTTATACTGCGGCCAATACCAAAAGACAACCTTTTTCAATGTGGCATCAGTTTCAACATTATATGGGTATAAAAAGCGGGTATTGTCAGTAAGTCATTCCAAGTTCACGGTTTGTCATGAGTTCATGACAGACCCAGGAGTGGAGCCCCACGAGTGACAGACCGCAACGATGACCAGTACCTAAAGAACTACGCACTCAGACATTGTTATGCAACTGCCACACAGATGCAGGCCCATTTACAAGATGTGAGGGGTACTAGGGTTCGCAACGGACTCCACTGCTTTGGCCTGAATGCCAGACGACTGTTGCAGGTGACTCCACTGACACCAAGACACCGCCGTTAACGTTTGCAGTGGGCACAAGACCATGTGACCTGGAGCAGCAGTGGTCTACCGTCCTGTTCCCATCGTCCCATAGAACTCATCATCATCCCCCAATTCCACCAGCACACCCCCAAATTTCTGTTCATGGATGATAATGCTCCACCACATCGTGGGAGAATTGGCACAGCTCGACTAGACTTGGAGTGCCTCATATGGTATAGCCATCAATGTCCCCTGACCTGAACCTCATAGAGCACGTTTGGGACCAGTTGAAGCAGAGACTGGATGATCGTACCCCACATGACCTGGAAGAACTGCGTGTAGCACTAGCGGAAGAGTGGAACGCATTGCCTCAGAACAACATCATGAGGCTAGTGAGGAGCAGGAGACGTCGCTGTCAGGCTGTCATTGTGGCAAATGGTGGAAACACCCGCTACTGACATTGTCAATTTGGGGCTATCCTTGTTATTGTCTACATTTTTGGGGTAATGCATATTAAATTCATGAAAATGGTGTTTTTTCTTATACATTATTAGGAGTATCAAAGGGAACTACTTATTTTATTTTAATTCAAAGCAAATAGGAAAAGCACTCATGTAAATAACAATATCCCTAACTTATTGTGACTAGTGTATTTCATGTTTATATATTAAGCGTTGTATTGATAATAATATATTTATTTATAATATAAATTATATGAATATAAGTAAATGTGTTCAAAATATATAGTGTATGTGTTTATTTATATATACAAAACAAATAACTCACAAAGATTATGCATAAAAAATATTTTTAAATATATACAAAAGTAATTAAAATGACAAAAACACAAATTACGAAAACGTACAAATGGAAAGGATTACAACAAGCATCTTAAAACTTAAAAAAAAAACATAGACAATAGAAAGAACATTGGACCCTGGCTGAATCTGAACTAAATAAAGCAATATCTAAAAAAAAATAATAATTAGAAATGATTATTATTATTGAAAACATTTGTGTTGTTTCAATTTTTTCAGGATTCTGTTTTTAAATGGAAAGTTCAACAGAATAGCATATCCCATTCTAAAAATCTTTTCTGGAATGTTTGATCAATTTAATGCATTATTGTGAATTAAAGTATTAATTTATTCACAAATAAATTAATAAAAAATCATCCTGACCCTTCGCATACTTTAAAAACACTATATTACTAGACACTTTTAGCAAAACACACTTTTAGTATGGACACTAATTAGAGCCTCAAAGACCAGCACCTGCTCAATGCCACCGGTCTCTGTCCCCATCATGCCTTATTTCTCCTCCAGGTGAGGGCTGGACACACTAGATGAGGCTAATACGGTGGAGGTAATTGTACAGCATATAAATGTTTCATTCCTCTTGTGCTCATTCCAGACTGACATTTCACAAAATGGGCCCTGGTTTTCAGCGACCGGCCGGATATATTTCAATTAAAATGCCTGTCAGGACGGCTTACGGGGAACACGGTAATTCAAAAATAAATAAAATGACACATGAATATATGAATAAGTAAACAGCTGGCCGTATCATGCGGGACAAAAGAGGAATCCTCAAATTGTGATGTCAAGCAGGCCTCGACCAATCGCTAGAGGCGAAAGAGCGCTCATGAATATTTATGAGTGAACGCACTGGACGCATATGGAGCGGACAGCTTGTGATTGTGCTCAATAAAATGCATGAATTTCATTCTAAAACCCGGTGTCTCATGCAAACTAAGAGGATGTTGAACGCAACTGGAATGGAGAACTGATCATTTGTGGTGAAATCTGTAAAGCGGATCTGATTTTGTGGCAAGCCAGACAACAAACTGATCAATACCCTGCGGTTTTGGTGTTTAAAATGCTCTTAATTTCATTTCACAACAGAGATGCAGGTATATAAAGTTTTTCTAAAACTATACACAGTAATAGCATGCCAAAATGTAATTATAGTGAATAAGATACAAATAAATGTGCCGATACATTGATCTTTACATCACTGTGTATTTATATATATCACAAGTTTACTAGTTGTAGTAAACTTGTAGTTTTAGTTAGCTACAGTAACCCTGGTCATGCACTGACAAGAGTGTTGTTAGATTTTACATCGAATACAAGCAAAGGTTAACACTTTAGATTAAACGAGGCAGTATGATGAATCTGTCTATCATTACACATCATCAAACACACACACACACACACACACGCACTCAACACAATCCATCACCACTTTCATGAGCAAAACTATTAGACTCTTTAGTAAAACACACACATGCAAACACATTCATCACCCGTCTGCATCTTATCAAAGTTAAAGAGCTAACACGCACACATGCACACACACAAACCATTCATCACCAGAGGCTATCATATAAACCCAGGGAGAGAAAGGGAAGAGGAAAATATACAGTGTAAAATAACATTTGAAAGACGCTGTGGGAAGACAAGAAAATAAATAAAACTAATGCTTTAAGTGTAAATACCTAATTTATTCATGCTGCAATGAATGAATGCCTGAATAACTGAATGAATGAATGACACATTTATATAGCGCTGTACTGTGTATTGCCATACACCCAAAGCACTTTACAATCATGCGGGGGTGGGGAGGGGATGGGGTCTCTCCTCAAACACCACCAGTGTCCAGCATCCACTTGGATGATGCGACGGCAGCCACAGGACAACGACGCCAGTGCGCTCACCACACAACAGCTACAGGTGGAGAGGAGAGGAAGATACAGCCAATCAATGGATGGGGATTATTGGGAGGCCACGATAGACAAGGGCCAGTGGGAATTTGGCCAGGACACTCTTTACGATGAGTGTCATGGGATTTTCAATGACCACAGAGAGTCAGGACCTTGGTTTAACTTCTCATCCGAAAGACGGTACTCTTTTGACAGTATAGTGTCCCCGTCACTATACTGGGGCATTAGGACCCACACAGACCACAAGGTGAGCACCCCCTGCTGG
>JAUCMU010000026.1:4594343-4605477 GCA_032275025.1 Enteromius treurensis | reverse complement strand
TGTTCATTTTTTTTTTTCTTATGTGGCAAGTAGCCGTGTAATAAGCGGTATAATATACAGGCAGCGGGTAGTTATCGCGAAATAAGCCCCTTCAGCGTGATACAAGACCCTCCTTATTTCTGCGATAACTACCGGCTGCCTGTACATTATCCCTTACATATTATAGTGATAACTGGCAACTTGCTGAAATATAAATGAAAAATATATAAATCAATTAAAAAAATATTAAAAACTTTAAATAAATTTTTAAAAAAAATACAATTTTAAAAATAAAATATCCAGAAAATTACTGAAACTTCAAAATCATACTGAAAGAAATATAAACATGTTAAAGCGCCCTATCATGGATATTTGAAAATGATCTTTCATGCAGTGTGTAACACAGCTCTAAAGTGATTAAAACATCCTGCAAAGTTTTAAATCTGAAAGTTCACCATGTACAGTCTCTCAAAAGAAAGATTCAACTCTGATTTATTGAAACGTGTCATTTTTAAAATGAAACCCATGTCAACATGAAACATTAACATATTGCTCGCCCACCTGTTGGTCTTTTAGCATTTTGAATAAAACTGCAAACTCATTCTTTGCCACTATGTATCGCTTTTGAAGAAAGTAAAAAAAAAACACAAAGCAGCACTGCCCTCACAAACTCCGGCATTACAGACACGATCGAATAAAAATGAGAGCAATTGACCAATTATAGGATGAGTGTCACGCAAAGGACAGTTTTGGAAAAATGGATCAACACTTGTGAAGAGTCCCCATAATTCACAAAAACAAACATCTGTGTGTGTGTGTGTGTGTGCACATGTTACTGTGGTCTCATCACTATGTACAGTATGAACAATTGAACTGCATCCAGTGCATTTTGCTTGCACAAGCATCATTACAGTAACACACTCACATTTAGCTAGTCATTTCTATCAAGCTATATCTGACAGACTTCATTGAAAAAGGATAAATACAAAATATTTCATTAAACCAAATCTATATTTTATTCACCGACCATCTGCTGCATACTACACAAAACAGCTAGAACACACTTTGATAAAGGAATAGTTCATAGAAATATTACAATTCTGTATGATTAGTTCACCCTCAAGATGTTGAGAGTACTTATATATAGGCTACTGTATATACACATACACATACAAGCTTGTATCAACAGGGTGAATGAAGGATATTAAGATGCTATTTTTTGGTTTTGGCTTTTCTGATTGATACAATGTTCAGAAATAATGCAGACATTTTGTTCAGTAAATTTCAATAATAATAATAATAATAATATGTGACGAAGGAGAAGGGGGCAAGCGGATCCAAATGCAAGGCTTTATTACGGTGGCCGAGAGAGCTCAGCGGCTGCAAACAGAAAAAACACAACTGCAAATTCTCACAACGCTACCAAACACAGAGGGGCGCTGCAAACAGCACGGACCACCACGGAAATGTTTCAGGGGACCTCAAAAAGTGACGAACCCATCTGGGACCTGATTTTTTCTTCAGTGGCTTGTCTTGTCGTTGAACTGAAAGGTGAGTTTATTTGTGTTTATTTTAACAATCTAATCATGCAGTCTTTTGGATATTATTAGACTTATCTGACAAATTAAACACTTAACTGTGAAACATTATTTTGATGCTATGTTAGCTAGAGTTACTCTCAGACGGGTTCGCCACTTTTTGAGGTCTGTGGTCCGTGCTGTTTGCAGAGCGTTTCTGCGTTTAGTTGCATTTCGAGAATTTCCAGCGCCTGTGTTGTCAAACTGATGAAGATGTTTTCTTAATGTGTTGTCATTTTTTTTCTGTTTGCATGCGTTTTCTTAAGTTTGCAGCGCTTTGAGCTCTCTCGGCCACCGTACTTTATTTAGAAACATGGTCGTACAGGCTGGGTCAAACAGAGGCGAGCAGGTACATGGCAGAGTGACGGACACAAGAATAGTCCAGAGCGGTAGCATGTTCACGGTTCTCTAATGTCGGTTAATAGTCACATTAAATGCATATACAAATACATTTGACTATTTGCAGTCAGAAATTATTTATTTCTGTCACTTTTACTTTTTCATGATTTATTTATTAGCTTTTCAGGAACTAATGAGCCCTCCTTTTGGCAAAGCCAGACCTAGAAAAACCAATCAATCATTTTAACATGCCGAAATAGGACGTTAACAGATGTAGCTCACTAGCTGATAGAAATTTAAACAATATATACACATCCAGGCACATTGAGCATATACATAGCTCAGATAAACTCTCAACACACACAGAGAGAGGAGCTTAGAGCTGCTGCAGTTCTCCATCAGTGTCCACACCACACGAGAGGAGGCAGACAAAGAGAACAAGAAGAGAAATAACACAAAAATACTCCACCAGATATCTGAAATCCATATCTGAGCAGGGGGACTGATGATCAATATAATGCCAATATACTATAATGTAACTATACACAATACATGTATGTATTCAGAGGAAATTCATTGTAATGGCTAAAAATGATTCACTGACAGGCCCAGGAAACCAACAGATGCCGATAATCTCATCTTATTCTAGAGCCATCTAAATTAACCAGCCCTTCTGATATATGCAGACACATTCTTACAGTGTTTTTAACACAGAGCGAATCTTCATGAAGGGTGATTCAACAAAATACAAGAAAATAAGCTCTGAGTGTGTTGCATTAAGACATAACTGCAGGCAGTGTGGGTGTTCAATTCAAGACATCTGAAATATTCACTAGAGGAAAACCCACAGCCGCAGGTCTAACACACACACACACTAAGAGCATGAGACACGAAACGCATGCTAAATAAACTTAATCAAAAGATAAATGTTATTTAAAAGCTTTTTATACTATAAACACATGATACATGGAGTACAATGTATTTTGTATTTATTTAATATTGTAGGAAATGTTGATCAATTCACACATATTCAATCAGAAGTGATCAGCTATTCTGAAGATGTGTCTGTCAGATCAATATCTCAGTCTCTGCTTCCCGTCTTAACCGATCGCGGCACACATCAATCAAATCTGTTCATACTTAAAAAAAAAAAAAACTGTCATAAGTATTCCGTCTGTACTATCATACTGCTGCGGTATAATCTCTGCTTGTCTTAAATTACATTTCTAACTAATATGCTCCTTTACAACTTAACAAGTAGTCATTTAGTTTTCCACTTATAAGTACATTTGGTCATTCGTGTGCTTGAAAACATTAATCAATATTTCTCAATTTGATGGCACATTATTCCAGGCTGAAACTCCTTTAAACCAGACAGTTTGGAAATATCTTCCCATTTATTTTTGTGCAACATCCTTCAGATGGCCCATTAGCAGTTATTAATTGATTAACGGAGTCATTGACAAACCTGCAGTTCAAGAACAAAGATAGCAGACTCTTTCATTTACAGACCTAGACTGAAGATTTCACACCAGTGGACAAGAACAAGAGAGAAAAGAGAACGAGTGTGAGCGTAATAGGGCGTATCGAGCTGCATTTATGGATCACTGTATAGTTGGCTTCATATCATATGCCCCATTTTGCTCCACTAAAGCTGCATATTATGAATTCAATTTATGTGCGACTTCAGCTTTCAGATATGCAAATGATCAGTTTTTTGGTTTGTTTGTTCGTGATTTAATACCATGCTTATTTTAAGATTTTCGATTAAAAAAATAATAAGCATAATTTAAATTATTTGGGACAATTCTATTTATTTGTTTGTTTGTTTTTGCATTTAGATTATTTATTTACTGCATTTTTTATATGATTAAGCTTTAAGTTCATGCACTGAGAAATCAAATTTTCCCTGATGTTTGGAAGCTTTTATTGAAATCAGAAAATTACTTGTTTCCCCTCGACTATTGAAAATTATAGCAGTAATTTAAAGTCCCACCCAAACTGTCCCAGATCCAAGCACACCACATCCTGTTTTTATCTCATCAAATAAATAACTAAAAGCAAACTTATTAGAAAAACAAACACTTATACATATATAAGTGTGAAAAGAACTACCTAAACAACAAAACCATCTTTGGGATAAAAATATTTGAAGTGTAATTTGGTAAATTTGTTTGGCTCACGTCCTGTTAGTGTACATGGAGAGGGCGGGGTTTATGACCTATACTGCAGCCATCCACTAGATGGCGATTCAAGTTTTTTGGCTTCACTTTGTGAAGTACACTTAGCCTGATTAAGTAAGACTTTGTACTTCCGCTCAATTTCAGTTCGCTTCTGTACTTATGTGCTGCGTCCGAAATCGCATACTTCCCTACTTTATAGTATGTGAGGCGAATAGTGTGTCCTAATTCATAGTATTCGAAATTCAGTAGGCGAGAAGTACCTGGATGACCTACTGTGAATTCTGTCATACGAATACCATGGACACTTTCCTATCCCATGAGGCTCCGGGAGAGGAGGCGTCATACTCGAAAAATGGCGGAAAGTGGGGACGCGGCTTATTTCAAGTGTACATACCTCAGAAAAAAAACATTGTTTTTTGTGATTAAGTTACACTTGTTTAACACAATCTTAAATAAACGGATGACTTATTAAAAGTTTAAATTGTCGCGCTGTTGTGACAACGCGTGACACGTGACAACATCAATAATTCCATTCATACTACCCACAATCATACTATATAGAACGTACTGTTTTAACGGTCGGGTAGTACGTTCAATTTCAAATGTAGTACCTACTTGAGCAGTATGCGATTTTGGACGCAGCAATGGTTTCTGTCTGGCTCCAAAACGACCGGACCAATCAACGAACAGAGGGTGGGCTTAGAGACGTGACACAGATGCTAAGTGTCTCATTTGATATTGTAGTTTAGGTTAGGGAACTCTAACATGGGATGCTGTTCGCTCTGTTGTGGAGAAGATTCCCAGCATTTGCCAATTGAAGCCCAGTGTTTTGAATAGAGGTGATGATGTGCTCCCGACAGGTTTTGCGAAATTTGCGAATTTATCAACTGTTACCGATCAGTAACAGACAGGTCAGTGTCTCCTTTCTTTAACCAGTCCTTGAACATTTCCATGTCATGCTGTAATCTTGCAATTAAGTTGCAGTATTTCGCGCAATGGTTTGATTTTTGCCGCATATCTGTGTTTACAGCAGAAGTTTGAGTCAGCGCATAACATACGTTAGATCACCAGTGATTTTACACTTTAGACTAGCGCCCCCTTCGAGAAAGTAAACACTTTTCAATGATGCCTTTCCAGACTTTGTCTATGAAGCAAAGCGAAGTAGCAGAGGTTATTACAAGGCTATAGCACACATTATGATGCAATATAGAATCAGATCTGTTGAATCAGATCAATGTCTACTTCTACGTCATCAAATCTTTTGGCACCGCCCACTTGAGTGTTAGTGAAATATAAGGGCAGAAAAGAGCAACAGGATCACTGGACTATTACCTTCCAGAGGATCCTACTCCTAGGAAAGGGATTATTTATTTATAAATGTTGTGGATGTCTAAGTAAAGCATAATTTGTTTGTTCAGTACATTTCCCTGTGGATGATGCAGGGCCTCAACAGCTGTAATAGTCAAAACACAGTACACATGTCATGCTTAATTTACATGCAAAGATGTTAGCCAATCACAACAGTGGGCGTTAACAGTAAAGTCTCACAGCAGACACACCTCTTCAAAAAGAGTATTCAAATCAGTGGGCTAAAATCAAGCTAGAAGATTTGATTTCTTCGTGATGACCATTTTTGATGTGAATAGCATAACAACATTATGTGCACCTCAGGAACTTCCCCTAAAAAGCCTTTTATAACAAATAATAATAAAAACATCAGCTCTCTGACAAGCTGGATTTCAAAAATTATATTAATTCTAACAACATTCAATTATTTGCTTATGATGCAATATTATTAATTGTTCTAGAATTAAAATACAAAATTAATTTGACATGGATTAGTTTGTTCTAAAGGGCAAGCCAGAATAATTTAACAAATTTTATTTTGAATGAAGAAATGTATTTATTTAACATTTCAGTAGAAATTAAGCACATTTCCCCGAAAATACCTTTTACATGTAAACTAAATAAAGTTATTGGATATGTCAACAACCAGTTCTGCTTCTTTTAAAGACATGACTGAGTCCTTGCCTATAGTTTTATTGAGAAAGCTATATTTATTAAAAAGTTAAAAAATGTGTTATTAAAACAGAATTAATCATTTTACATTAAAATCAAATGCAACAATTTAAAACAAACCCTATATAAGAACAATTCAGAGACTACATTTTTAAATATTCAGAGAAAAAAAAACAGACTAAATGTGGATTAACACGATTTAAACCTTTCCAATGATAGCAACAGAATGAAACAATGTTCTAACAATTTTCTTCCTTACTGCTCACTACAGATCACTGAGTGTGTGTGTGAGTGTGTGTGTGTGAGAGAGAGAGAGAGAGAGAGAGAGGGATAAGAAGACAACCAAATCAACAGGTGCTGATGTCTCTCTCTCTCTATCTAATCTGTCTCTCAGCTTTTCGGACATGAGCGATGGGTCGGGACCCTTCAGACGTGCGCACGAAAACACTCCAAACTGCCATCGCCACGTTACCATGACAACAGCGCTTCCAAGGTAACAGGCAGGAAGGGAGTGTGTGTGTGAGTAGATTGATAAATAACAGGAGCATGTTTCAAACACATATGCATGCATGACCTGACAACACACCCACACACACCAGACACACACTCTTCCCTCCTGCAACCTGTTAACTCACTTCACATTATAAATAACCCCCTCGAAGCCTCATGAGTCACATAATGCATGTGTTTGTGTGTGTGACTTTAACACGGAGCAGAAACACGCAGCTGTGACGCTGCGTCAGTCAAACGCCACTTGTTGCAGTTTAACGAGGACGCGGGTGAGTCATCTAATCGCTGAAAACACTCACACACACACACATGCAACTCAGGAACGCACACGCAAACACACACATTTGTGCATGTTATTCATGCATGCATTCAGTATGAGTCTGATCGACCTCAAGTTCTTAGTCCAGACAGACAGACAGACAGAGTGAGTTGATGTCTTACCTCTTGACGGTCGGCGCGATCTCGTCTGCAGGGTCAATGTGCCAACAACTGCCCCCATGTTGTCACCGTGGAAACAAGCGTGTGTGTGTGTGTCACGTGTGTTTTCCCCTCACTTGCTCACTCTCTGTCCAACCTTCATTCTGTCTTCTGTGATTCTAACGCTCCTGCCTTCAACTGCTCTCTTTCTGCCTCATTTTACCCCTCCCTCCAGAACCCCCCCCTCTCTCTCTCTCTCTCTCTCTCTCTCAAACACACTTGTTCATCTGTACTCAGTCAGTCTGCCCAGCACATAAGAAACACGTCTGGGTCATATTTCACCCTACAATCTTATTAGATTTTTGTTTAATTCCATTTGCTTAGATTTTTAACTAAAATGTAATATTTAGCAAAAGGAAAATAGATTTTTTTTTTTGTCAGATTTTTTTTTTTAATGAAAACCAACCAGACACATTACCCCAAAATTGTTATTACAATAAATAACATTTTAATGACAATGAAAAATATTTATCCTAAAATTCCTAATACAACTAATAATTTTTTTAAAATACATTTTGACAGAAATGACAATTAGGACCTACCCCAGAAAAAAAAATCCTATTAAAATAAAAATGTATTATAGTAACATGAATTAATTAGTAAAGATTTGACAAAATGATATTTTCGAAAATGTAGCAAATTACTATTAAAATAAAAAAAATTGTATATTGTAACGCCCCTGCACAGTGTTGTTTGTTGTTTTTCCCCATGTGCTCAGTGTGACCTAGTTTCTGTCTCTTGTTGATTATGTTCAGGTGTGTCTTGTTAATTAGCGTCATTGTCTGCCCTATTTAAGTTACGTTCAGTTTAGTTCATGTTGTCCGGTCATTAATGTTTGTTCAGCGTCTGTCGATGTGGATACCCTACTTGCCTGTATTCCTGCACCTCGTCTATTAAAAGTATTTACTTCATAGAGTTTTGCATCTGACTTCTACTTCGCCACATGCAGAGCTTGACATATATATTTTATTAAAATTAAGTTTAAACTTAAATAAAAAATACTGTGAAAAGCATTGTGAATTATAAAAGAAAAAAGAAAACTGTTACAATGTAAAAGTAAATTAATAATCAAAAATGTATTTCATTTTCTTTATGCAATTCTTCAATAGTTTTTTTTTTTTTTTTTTTTTTTACTTGATTTTGGATTAAATGTGATTTAAAAAAAATTCATATACTTTTTCACACTTTTTTCACACTTCAAAGGTTGCTTTAACAGGTCCACACCATTAAACAAATAGTTTATTTAAAAATGTAAATTTACTGAAAATATAGATGAAAGAAAAAAAAGATTTGGAGACATTTACTATTGCATCACTTTCTTATCAACATCTGCAGTGAATGGGTGCTGTCAGAATGATGTTACAGGGATGTTTTGGTGATCAAGTGATGTAATGCTAAATTTCTCCAAATCTGTACCCAAGAAGAAACAAACTCATCCACATCTTGGATTACCTAACTTACTTGCAAACGTGTTAATTTTTGGATGAACTGTTCCTTTAACATGCTGCTTTGACTCATGCTTTAGGCCAAAAATTGTATGCAGCATTGCAGAATCATTCAACTCAGCATTACTGAAAAGAACTTGAATGACCTGAAAGAAACATACAAATAATAAATATACAAATACACATTCCATAGCAAAAAGTACTCAAACCAGCAGACAGTTAAAGGGTAATGAGATACCAGATATGTTCTTATGATTGATAATGTGTTGAGGAAACATTTAGCATGAACCTCAATCTAAATGTCAGGAGCAGCACCTTCCTGCTGATTCATTAGCATTCCAAGGACTTGAAATGACACCATTATTAAATATTAACGAACGGTCATAATTACATAAACCTGCTCTTGAATGAGGTCAAAGCACATAACAAAGATGATAAACACATTACATTATATCTGCTCAATAGCCAAGCAGGGTGATGAAGAATGTTATTGGGATGTGTTTAAATACCACTGTCAATCAATGCATACCATTTCATACACGATTACTAAATATGACTGTGCAGTGAGCAGCTCACGGCGGTCAGATAATCAGAATATGAGATATTGTTCAGGAGACTTAAACACTTCTGAGATTTCAGGGGATCAATTACATAAGGGATAATGCAGTCAGTCGTTAACATAAACCCTGATAAGGTGATCTGCTAAGCATCCCTCGGCGCTAACAACCTGCTCATTACACAGACATGGCTCATGAAATATTTTGACCGTTTCTGACCCCACGAGCAGCAGGAGTCTGGCAATTACCACTTTTTTCACCAACATCTCATGCCTCTTTTCTTCACTCCATACACTCTAATACCGCAGTAACAGCAAAGACTGCTAAAGCTGATAAATATATTAAACACTCACCCAACAATTAGCTACTTTTCTGGTTCAATGGTCTGCTGGTGGAAAAACAAATAAAAAATTGTATTTGTGCAAGTTACCTAAAAATAAATACATAATTGAAATAATTACATAAAATTAGATTAAAATTGACTTAACTAAATTAATTAATTAATTAATGTAATTTTAACATTCATCAAAATATTTTAAATTATAAAACTAATTCAAATAAAAAAGTCAAATTAATTCAAATAATTTGATTATTTATTTTTTTATTTAGATTGAATTAAATAAAATACATCCATTAAAATTCTTTAAAATAAATCAAACAAACAAAATTGAGTAAAATTTTTTGTGAGGAAAAAAATGTTTTCTTAGGGATAAAAATCTACCTTTAAGGAGCCCTTTTACATTACTGTAAGCTTGCAATTAACAACCTAAGCCCAAACCTAAATTAAATTCCTATTTTTTTATAATAATCAATATTCTAATTAAAAAATTTTTTTATTACTATTTAGACTGTATTTGTGCAAGCTTTACTATTTACTTAAAATAAATATATTAAATTAAATTAAAACAAAATTAATTTAAATTAAAATAAAGTTAAAATTAACACTCATTAAAAAAATGTTTTTAAATAAAAATAAATGTTGAAATGATTATTCAAACTATTTGAATTCATTTAAATAAATTAAAGTAAGTAAAATATTTACATTTATTAAAATTCTAAATACTAAGTCAGGAAAAAAATCCGGAAGGATACAAAAAACACAGTTACAAAAAAATCTGTTGCTGGAAAAACAAATACTTAACCTCAGAATCAGCCAATGAGAATCAATCACTTCCAGAGAAGCGTATAATAAGCCTATTTAATAATTTAAAAAGTCATAAGCTCCGGTTAATGTGGAGTGTTAATAAACGAGATGGACGTTCATGAGGCTTTATGCAACATGATCCATCAACTGAGAGGTGAAGCTGGTTCATTTTTGAAAGGATTCAAAACTTCAAATGAACAAATCTGAAGGAAAGAAATAATGATTTAAATTTGAATAAATCATGCCTTGCTGTAATCAGGACTCCGATATGACGGCTGTGAGACGCTGCTTCTCCCTCGTCTGTCTGTCTGTGCTTTCTCTCCTCCTCGTACACACACAGAAACAGAAAGAAATGTGTTTTTCTCCAGACATGCAATGAGTGTTTGATGTTTTACACTCAGCAGTGGTTTAATAAAGATTGAAACGGAGATGGAAATGGAAGATGAGGCACAAGAGAGAGAGAGGAATGGCCCTAATAAAGTCTCGCCGTCCCGGTGGATGGGGAATTGGCTTTAGAGGGAGATTACAAGGTCACAGACAGAAGCGATGGAAAAGAAGAGATGTGTTTTGATAGAAGGGTTGTTGATGTTAGTCAAACAGACTGAAGGAATCAATATGTGTCGGAGAACATGAATATAAATGTTGCTCGTTCACGTATGTCTGTGTATAGCAGCTGAGCTGTTTGCTCTGACATGCCTTAAAGAGACAGTTCATTCAAAAATGTAAAATAAATCATATTCTTGTTCTCTATCGAGTATATGTATATATAATGTATTATATATACATATATATATATATATATACACACACTCAACAAAAATATAAATGCAACACCTTTGTTTCTGCTCCGATTTCTCATGAGATGGACTTAAAGATCTAAAATTCATTCCAGATACACAATATT
>JAUCMU010000026.1:4579448-4590510 GCA_032275025.1 Enteromius treurensis | reverse complement strand
ATTATTAATATTAATAAAATTTTTAATATAATTATTATAATTATTATTTAGTTAATTATTTAGTAAATTAAGTTATTATACTAATTTATTATTAATTACATTTAAAATATTTCTACTGATAATAATAAAATGCATTTTACACTTAAAATACTCAGAATTATTATTATTTCCATTATCATCATCATTGTTCTTAATATTATTTTTGATCATACAATATTTTGATATATTATTAAACATTGCCTGTAAAAGGACAAATAACATATGAAAAATAGTATACAATTTCAGTCTTTCCAACTTCAGTGTGTTATTTGCCATTTCTTTGAAATTATCTGTGAACTTTGAAACTATTTTGATAGAAATAGCTAGTAAAGTAAATCCTACATTGACTTTCTCAGTATACATATCAAAATGACATATTACCAGAGTACTTTTGTGTTGTGAAGCTGATTTATAGGTTTAAAGCCCCGTAAGCGCTGATATTAATGCGGTACGATCTGACATTTGTATTGTTGCGAGGCAGAGAAATGGAAACGCAGAAAAGCATGACAAAGAAAGTGGATGTGTAGTTCTGTCTTTGTCTCATCACCCACTGTTTTCATTCACCGCCTTTCATTTTTTTTGGTAACCTGACCTGATTTTCCTCCCTCTCTCTGTGGAGGTCTCAGTGAAGAGCCGCAAGTCTTTATGTAATGAATGAATCATCTGTAATGTCTGCTGTTTCAGGGCCATACAAACTCATACAGCTGGAAGACTGAGCGAGAGAGAGACATTAAGAGAATTCAAAGACATTTAATCTGCCCACAACCTGTTTGTTCAACAGCCCATAAAACAGCCGTGTAATAAACACACCTCCTGTGTATGTTTTTCAGACGCACTTACTATCTCTGGACAGAAACAGAGAAAAACACAGGCGGTTTTCCAAAACATGCACGTTTTTAAAAGATGCACATTAAAAAAACTCTCCAAACTTAAATTACAGAATACAACCAAGTCATTTGTAGACTGATTACTAAAAAAAAATATGAGAAAAAAAGACCACACAGCAACACTCAATCAACCAATCACGTGAGAGAGCAGACAGACCAATAGCAGAGAGATACTTGTTTGAAATATGCTGCAAATTACGGTTCATCATTAAACAACTTTACAATAGTGCTGCAACCAAAGGCCAAAATGAAGCTATCAGTCATATATATATACAGTGGGTACGGAAAGTATTTAGACCCCCTTAAATTTTTCACTCTTCGTTTGAAAATATTGCAGCCATTTGCAAAAATCATTTAAGTCCATTTTCTTACCTCAGTGTACACGCAGCATCCCATATTGACAGAAAAACACAGAACTGTTGACATTTTTGCAGATTTATTAAAAAAGAAAAACTGAAATATCACACGGTCCTAACCAGTAATGGAATAAGTCAGTAAAATATTATTGTTACCGTTATATTTCAAATGGAATCTAAATATATTAATTATCTATTTAATTAACAAATACTGTATATACAAAAAGGCAGAAATTATGCTATAGGTCAAAATGAAAGTTTTACCTGAGATGTGAAGTATGAAGTAAGCAAGCCATAACAGTTAGTATGATGTTGCTAAAAATAAAAATTTAATGGTGTAATGCAATGTGTTCATGTGGTTTAAGGTAAAAAAAAAAAAAAAAAAAAAACTTTTTTTTAAAATTATTATTACTATTGTTTCTCCTGTAAGCCCCGCCTCCTGAAACGGGTTGATTTATGCAAAGCTTATTGTTCTGAAAAAGCAAGGTGTGCTTTGATTGGCCAGCTATCTAGTGTGTTGTGATTGGTTGAATACCTCCAGCGTGTGACAGAAATGACTCCAAAACAATAAAATTCATTACAAACAAGGCATTTGTCGCATCCAGTAACGACACAATTACCAAGTAGCATGACTTTTGACTTTTACGCATTGTGTTGCATTCTGCATGTCTGCATTCGTGATCAGAGAAACGACGAACAACAAGCACTACTCTACACTGCTCAAAACATGCATTTGAATAAAAAAGTAGCAGATTCTTTGAATAACAAAACATAAATTAAAGGTTGTGAGTCAAAAGCACCAGACTGTTCTTGCGGAGTTAGAATTGCTCATCTTTACAGTCTCTGAGCACAGCCAGCATAGGTTCAGGTGTCAGCTCCCAGTAAATGCGCTGAACACACTCTAATATTTGTGTTGAACTGTTCTGGAACAGTGTTGTGAACATAACTTAACACTGATTTCTAGTTGTGTCCTCTTTTGGAAGCACAAAGAAAGTAGTTGAAATTTCACAATAAAACACTGACTCTCCTGAACATGGTGCAGCAGCAACACTACAGTGAGAATAATAGCTCTGCCTTCTTTCTTTAACTAAACAGCTGGGAAGTGTATCACTATATACATTTTAAAGTGGTCATATGAGGCATTTATGTTTTGAGGAGGAACATCTGAAGAAGAAATAATGTTGAAAATAGAAATGTAAGTTGTTTCTCAAATCAAAAGAACAAACCCTATAAAATAACTTTATAAAATGTAGTTCCATAAACATTATATAAGCATCTATAAATGTCACAGGACGTATGGCACTCACAGCATCATGCTTGTACTGTATATATCTCACTGAAACTGCATCTATCACAAAACCATGGCCCCTTTGTGTTCGCAAGCCTCGTGTTTTCATTTTGGTGGCTTTATATGAGCAATTTCACATCTGTTCTGCCAACAGATGTTTTCTTTTTGGTGGTGGTTTAATTCTAATTAGGGAAGGTCAAACTATCATTTCTATAATTCAGTTGAAAACACATAATGTCGCATTTTGTAATAAAGTCCTCAGCCAACTGTTGTTTTACTTGCCAAAATTCATTTTTACTTTCATTCAGCATTTGGCAGGTGTTCATTTTGGCCTCTGGGCATCTATTTCTGACACCTATCTGCTGATGCATTGAGATGAGACTTTCAGACCAGGTGTTTAGCTCCATTGGGAGTGAAAAACACAGATAATATTAAAAAGTCAAGACAAAAATCATATTAAAAATCATTGGCTACAGTGTTAATATCTGATGCTTCCCCACTACAGCCATTTTTTGCCACCAACAGTAACTGATTACATGTGATCTGGATTACATAAGATTCCAAACATTACATTACATTTTAAAATGCTTGTAAATCAGACTAGTTACTTTTATATATTTTTAGGGATTATATGACATTCATACAATAGCAATATATCATTCGTCATATACATTTTGTACATGCATTTTCTCTATAAGTCAACTTCTGATTTATTTTCATTTTAATTACTTTTTTAGATTTTATTTAGTATTTTTCACAGAACATGCCTATCCAATCTCTGAAATATTTCATATTATTTTCTCCAAAATTCATCACTTTGCAAAAAAGCAATGGTGCCAAGTATTACATTCTTGTTATTCTATTCTTAATAAAATATTAGAAAATATTATATTCCTTTGTGGTTTAATTATAGACGCATCAGAGGGTTAAAGCAAACACAGCTAAGTGGCTTTGTCTGTGCGAATTGAAGATAAGTAGCACACACACACACACACACACACACACACACTCATTGAGGCTCAGTGAAATACTTCCACTTTATTTTAAAGGAATGTGAACAAACGGAGCCAATCTCCCACGAAGCCCTGGGCCAAAAGTGCTTCATTAGTATGACTTACACAGACAGATAGTAATCTAGAATTTATTTATTCATGAAAGCTAATTCAGCCATTAGTTATTAGTAGAGCAGACCTGTAATCCCACAGCACAGACCTGTGTGTGTCTGGAAACTGATACAAAAGCACAGCAGCTAGTGATCTGAATGCTAATGTGGCCCTGGACGCGACTCTTTTACTTGCCGCTAGTTAACCCACTCAGTGACCAACAAATCCCATTATATATAAACCTTATATTATATAACAGACTGTAGCTGAAACTATTAGAACATATAGATGTGATATGATCAAAGGGAGGGGGTGAGGACTGACTTCAATTACCTCTTCATACAGACGGTATTCAATCTGATTCAGACTGCTATACACAGGACAATTTAAAAGGTCACAACCAACTTTTATATCAGAACAAAACAGGGTTCAACACAAACATTACATTTAACCTTTCTACGATGCATTCTTTACCCTTTTAGTTCCATTATTTACTGTGTTCACGCTCTTATGAATTTGTATGGTTTTCCATCATGAGACATGTTTTTCTTCAATTTTTCCATCCCAAAACCCAGGGGTCTTTTTCAGTCATTAGTGGAAACAAAAGGACATATAGGCCCGGTTTCACAAACAGGGCTTATCTTAAGCCAGGAATAGGCATTAGTTAAATTAAGATATTTAAGCAACTTTTGCCTTATGAGAAAATATTACTGGTGTGCATCTTAACACAGAACTATGACACTGGCATATATTAAGATATGTCAGAGCAAGATATTTTCATGTTAACATTTTAGGTGACAGAATAGACTGCTTTTGGCCTAACTCGTTTCTAACATGGATTTAAACAGGATAATCTAAAGGAGGTAAGCCTTCCTGATAATGTTTGGGGTTCAGACACACTCTCTCTGTTTAAATCTAGATTAAAGACGCATCTTTTTAGCCAAGCATTCGAATAATGCATCTCAACTTTTTCTGCAGTTATATCTGATCAGATGTTTATTATTAGTCTTTTAGCTCTAGTTTAACAAATCTTCATTTTCTTAGTTTGAACGCCAGCTACGCTAATTTTGTTCCTGTTTGTTCTGTTTCTACCATGGGATTGTCATCCCGTGGTAACTAGGATTTGAATTGAATAGAACAAACGTGATAATTCTGTAACATTAAAATGACTACCTGTTTTGTGTAAGTCTCAAAATAAAAGTAAAGCGGAATATATTTTTGTCCATCTTGTTGTTACATCTACGCCAGGCTCCACCCTCACTCCTTCACAACTTTTACTCTTACCAGAGTATTAGGCAGTCATGTGACCAGTTAAGTAAATAAACGGCAGATGGAAATGACACAGATCAAATCCTCTTACATTTCACGCATGCGCAGTACAGGAATGACAACGCTGTTTTCAAATACATCTGGATTAGTCTAAACGTAGCCTTAATTACCTAAACCTGTCACCACCACATGGATACATTCATCAGCCTGATTACAACCACATATAGCCACACACCTCACAGCATTCAGTGTCCAAGCTCGTACATACGAAAGTGGACTCTACTATAGCTATTGCTCTGATACTTACCTGTGCAACAGAAAGTGTTCCTTCAACATACCAAAACAATCTGCATCTGTGTTACTCACTTAAAAGACTGTTGTGTCCATTTCATTCTGTTTAAATAAGAATTGTTACTCCCTTACCATCTGGGTTCTGTCTGCTTCATTACAGTTGTGATGTACATGGTTCAAAGACAAGACAGGGTTTAAGCAAAAATAAAATAAAAATAAGTGCAGTACTGCAATTATTTTTCTGCCCAACAATTAAAAAGTTTTCTGTTTTAATTAATTGCAATGTTGCTTTTGTTTTTCTGAGCCAAAAATAAATACCACATTTTCCCCTGATTTACTGAATTCACCCACTAAAATGTCATTCGGTGTAACAGTCTTGTCAGGCACATTTACAAAAAATCAATTTATGACAAATTAAAAGATGAATTACTCTCATCCCAAATATTAATTACTTGTAATTTTACAATTTCAGAATTTGCCACTGTCCTAGTTTTTGCCCAATTGTCAGTATAATTTTTTATATTTTTTTACTCATTTTATATGCTTTCTTATTCTTTTATATATTTTAATATGGACGATGTTGTTTGAATTTTTACATAAATATGACAATGAATAAATGACAATGTAACATTATTTTAACCAAATTTAGATTTCTCCAAAAAAACTTATTTGAAACCATAAAGTGCTTTTTATGGACATACAGTAAAATCACCTTTGTGAATTTCTCTAATGCGGGCATCTTAATGTCTTTGACCCACATACTGTAATGTATTAAAAATACAAAACTGTAGGATGGGGTCTTGATTCTATCAGTCAGCTCTTGATCTGATGTGAGCTCACAGTTGCTTGTAAAATTCAAGTGGAATAAAAAATTCCATATGTGTCCAGCATACACTTAAAAATTTATTTATTAAATAATATTTTAAAATTATAAAAAAAAAAAAAAAAAAAAAAAAAAAGAATAACTGACAATATCAATAACATGCATTTAGATAACAGACAGGGTAAATGTTTAATATTAACAATTAAAAAAAAACAGTGATTTGTGTATATTTGGGAAATTATTGTGGAATTTATCTGCGAATGAAAACAATGTGTGTGTGATTTCAGCTTTGTGCATCCCTTGATCGGCTGCTTATGATTCATTGCATGAGTGAAGCATACTGGGAAGACTGTCTCTTCAGGATTGATCCATCTCCAGTGGCGACAGGCCGCTTGATTGATTTATCGGCCAGAGCTCCTCCACTGCTTAGCTTTTAATGAGACAGTAATAGCCCCCGGACAATTCAGAGACCAATGCGTGCCGAACCCAGGCTGACCATATGTGTATGTGCGTGTGTGCAGAATATGTAACCATGAGTACAATCAATTCCACATAAACTGACCAGAGGCAGACAGGGAATAGAAAATTAAAGATTTGAGAGCCAGCAAGTCAAGAGGAAAAGTGGCCATAGCCTATAACAAAGATGCTGGGATGAGAAATGAGACAACACTGGAGAAAAAAAACAAAACAACAACACCAACATGCCTAAAGACAGATATTTTCAAAGCACTAAAATGGTGTCAGAAAAAGAGATAATACCAAAAAGAGACAGGAGAGGAGAAGAGATAGTGAGTGAATGAGCGATAGAGAGAGAGAAGGGCATAAAGAAAGAGACATAAAGCAGCAGGAGAAACAAGAGACGGCTGATTGCCAGTGCTCTGTCAGTCTGGGTGCTAATTAAAGGCCCTCTCTCTCAGTGCACTCTGCAGTCAGCCGCCAATTTCCAGAAGCATTAGCTGGCATGGCCGCTGGCATCCCCTTGCCCCTGCCTTCATTGCCTGTCATTTTGTGAGGAAAGGGCACTCACATCACCAAGCCAACCTGTGATTTGAACAGGAGATAATGGAACAAAGAGAAGAGCGTCTATTTCACACATACATATTGCTCGGTTCAAAGGTGCAGTCGCAGGATTTCACATAGCAATGGCGTTTTCTGAGGAGGTAGTGGACAATCGTTCTAATGACAAATTTATCAATGAATAATGTAGAACTTATTCTTAAGTAAAGCTGCCCAACAGCAACTACATTAGATTACATTTCACAGGGGAGGCAGAGTATTTTCTGGCCACTTAACTCTTGAAATTAAATACATATGAAATACATGTAATTTTATACGTATGCTGTAACTATTGTTTACCATTTTAATTGCAGTTAGAAGGTGTAGCTCTTTTGGGAATATATACGAAATTTAAAAGTATTTACCTCCTCAGGCAATAAAACATAAATCTCCTTCTGTTCCTCTAAAATAAATAATGATTATGTCTGAACGTGCTTACAGATGTGTTGGAAATCCAATCAACCAGGGCCAGGCCATTGTGCTTGGGGAGTGTTTGTCTCTAGTTTGAAAGGCAAATGATGGAAAGCATGAAAGAAGGTATATACTAACCTAAGGTGTCATTCCTCTGCTTTGCTATATGTTGTATTTTCCCCACTTCTTAACACTAGCTCCAACTCCCTTCTTTTAATTGGCTTGTCATGAGCTTCCTATTATAGATGGACCTTTCTCCCTCCATCTTTACCTCCATCTCTTTGTAAATGAGGCTGCATTCCCCCGAGCACACTAATACACTGTAGACACAGTATATTAAGCATTTTGTGAGTTCGTAGCATGCACTGAAATAGACATATGGAATTATTTATGTGTGACTTACTCCCATGTATAATTCAAAGATTTACTAATTTGTGTGACCTTTACACCCTAACAGTTTCCATTCTTTAAAATTAATTAGCTTTTTAAATGTGACTGAACGGATAGATTTACATTGTCTGCACTGGTCACCCGCTAATTAATTCACACTTCTGCTTCATATGTACCTTTGTCTAAGTATAGTTCACTTTTGTAGTCACATTTACTATAGCTTTATGAAATATCACAGATGAAACTCAATTATTTCAATAGGATCCATGCGCATGATGGTAAACAATTCCTCAGATAGATTGTTCTTATGTTTAAGGTCACATGCTGCACTGACCTGCACAAAGCTGCTTGGGTTGAAAGTGACTTCTGTGTGAGATGTGCTTCATACACTGATACAGTACACCCTTCGGTCAAATATTCTTAAAAGAACTACCTCTTATTATCTGAAGAACCTTCTTTCGCCACAAAGAACCTTTTGTTAAACAGAAAGTCTCTTCATTTGTTCTTTATGAAATCATTTAGACAAAAAAAGTGAATGTAACCCATGGCATTAAGAAGGACCTTTATTTTAAAAGTGTACTGACAGTGGGATTTTGGTAATATGACCAAATCACGGTTCCCTTTCAGTAAGTCACCATGACGTTACGTCATTGACTGATGTCATGGGATCCCGCCTGGAAGGCCAATCGCCTCTGATCTATGGAGAAAACGCCAATGAGACTTGGCCATTTTCTAACAGCTGCGTGGTAGAAAAAGCCTGTCTTCTGAGGCGTCTTTTCTTCTGGGTTCGGTGGTTTCCTCACCTCGACTCACGGTCATGATTGCTGTTTCACTCGTCTGGACCTCGATACATACTGAGACAGCGTTCGTGGATGGTTCATACTCCCATTATGAGTGCACGGCCACGGCTTGCTAGGCTTTGTCCACTACCCTTTCCAGTTCGGCGGGCATTAATGGCTCCCTCGGCTACATTGATTAGCGGCTTGGCAGACCGTATGATTACAATTAGGAATAATCCGCCGGGCGAGACCCCACGGACTCCTGATTCCTCAAGCAAACCCCAGAGAACTTCCGAATGTAGGTACCGGTTCTTCCCGTGGCAATCCCCAGCATCTCATTTGGTGCTCCGGAAGAGGTTGAGATGTCTGTCGCAACATCAGAGGAGGGAATTCCCCGGGCAGAGTGTCCGATTGCGGTGCACTTGTGCCTGCAAACGCTGCTGTCTGGACGAATCGCCTGCATCTCCTGTCCAAAGCCTATAGGCTGTTGTCAGCTTTCGCTGGTTTGCAGGCAACGACCTGAAGGACGCATAATTTTACATCAATTTCAATGACACAGGCCTTTCTTTGGTCTGCCTTCTGCAGTCAGGCGTGCCAGTACAAGGTCCATGGGCTGTATCTGTCTCCCCGCGCCTTTACCTAGGTGGCATGGGGGTGCCCTGACCACACTCTGACACCCGGTTCCCCAACTGTCTTAGCTACAATTTTTTCGAACGTTGGGATATGGTGCTTCAGCATCTCAGCCATTTGGGGCTTTGGGTCAAAAGGGAAAGGGTGAGCTCCCCCCTGGGCGGAGTTTCTCTTTTCTCGGCACGGAATTGGACTCGGTCAAAATTAGTTTCCGACTCACTGACAAGTGGTCTCGATCTCTGCTGCACTGCCTTGTGGCCTTTCGGCACAAAGCAGCGGTCCCTCTAAAACCCTTTAGAGGCTCCTGGGGCATATTACAGCCGCAGCTGCAGTTTCACTGTTTGGCTTGTTACATATGAGGACCAGTTCATCATTGGTTGTACGGCCGAGTTCCGAGATGGCTGTGGCGCCGTGTGCACCTGTTGCAACTTGTCTGCCATCTCCTCCTCTGGAGTCACTCATGGTTGGAATCACTGCAATATGTGTTCCGGGAGTTCTGAATCAAGCAGCAGATGTGCTTTCATGTCAGCTCTCTTTCCAGAGTATATAAACTCCACAAATGGAATGCTTCAGCTTATTGAAGTTGGGTGAACATGTATGCCTCCTTGGAATCCTTCACTGCCACTTCCTTTCCCTGACCGAGGCTCTCGGCATGTTTGCTCTGGCACACAGTTGGCTCCGGGACCCTCTCAAATCGCCCCTCCCCAATGAGCCTCCTTGCACGAAACCCTGTTGGTTGCCCCACTTTGGCCCAACCCAGCCTGGGTTTCAGACCCCATGCTCCTGTTGACAGTCCTCCCTAAAATATTTGAATAGGCACTAATTGGCACCTGTGTCCCAATCCTGGAACCTGCACACCTGGCTTCTACTCAGTAGACCCCTTTGGCCTTCCCAAAGGGAATACCATCACTCATGCTAGGGCCCCCTCCACAAGGCAGGCCATATCTTGAAGTGGGGTTTGTTTGCTGACTGACGTTCCTCTGGACGTTCGCCCTGAGGATCCAAAGAGATGCTCAATGTGGATGCTCGGAGTGGTACTCTCCTTCCTTCAGAAGCTGGGACAGAGGCGGTCCCCTTCCTCTTTAAAAGACTTGTTGCTGCAAGTGCATTGTGATTAAGTCAATGGGCTTTCCCTGGGAAGACATGGCCTGATCATCAGGTTTCTTAAAGGGGCAAGAAGCTTGAACCGAACCAGAGCTCCCCTTGAGTGCAAGACTCAGTTGAGCTGGATTTAGTCTTTAAAGGACTTCGCTCCTGGACACGCTCACCTTCTGGAAAGAGATGGTAACATCAGGTAATTCCGGGAGGCTGTTGGCTTGCGGCGCCATTCCACTCGATCTGAGTGCCTTTTTCCAGTGTTTCTGGTAGCTGGCTTCTAGCTAGTTGGTCCAAACTGGTCATTAGCTGATGCAAGGTGATCATTAGTAAGCTGTCCAACTACCATGCTCCAAAAAAACAGCTTGACCATCTCTTAATTTGGAGTCCTGCTCGGCTCCTTGGTCCTGCTCGGGCTCCTTGGTACTGCTCGATTGCTCCTGCCTGCCTGTTGATCTGCTGAGAGTGTGCTGTGTTTGTAGCTCCATAGCTTTATACTTCTATCTATTTTTTTAGCTGTTGTTTGTAGTGCTAAATATACAACCTAACTCCCTTGATATTTCCAATTATATATTAAACCTATCTGTTTGTTGATCGTTCGCGTTCATTCTAAAAACCGTGAGTGTAGCTCATTAGCATTCATCT
>JAUCMU010000026.1:4564734-4576531 GCA_032275025.1 Enteromius treurensis | reverse complement strand
GCCATCTCCACATCATTGCATTCAGTTTTTATTCACAATTTGCTTAGTGTCCCAACTTTTTTGGAATCCGGTTTGTACATTTACATATTGTATAAATCTGGTCTCATTAAAATATCTCTGTGCACTTTTTGTGCAATACCGCTTTTAAGTACCCTATTGCATGTTTCGCCGCAGTTTCAAAGAGAAGTGTCCGCTGAGTGGCATTAAACACAGGTTCAATACCTGATCCCTGGCACATTTTATTACGTTGATATAGGTACATATTACTGTGTTTTTGTTATGTCGCTTCAGTTACATATTGCGACGATTTAGAATTCAAATATACAGAGAATACTGGTAAAAAGTTAATGCTCTATCATGTTGGAAATATGCCCTACACAAAATCCAACCCTAAACCTACCCGATAGTGTTAACAAATGCAAGTATCTGTTGAAGCAACCATGTCATTTCAACTTCCTTTTTACACAGATTTGATCTGCTTTGTTGAACCGTAGTTACACAGACGGGATTCAAAACTGAAGGCCAAGTGCAATGAGCTCCCGAACAAACCTACCGCCTACCCATACATATAAAGCATGATATGTGTGATGCTAACAATCAGAAGCATCTGTTTTCAAATCTCACAGCATTTTAATATTGTTTTGAAGTAATATCATGATATACTTCTAGTAGTTGTGCTAAAATTACGCTTCATTAATCGAAAAAGGAATAAAGCATGAATTTCTGTCTTTTCAAAGTAACAAGACTTCTACGTGCCTCAAACAAAACCAATCAAGCGCTGTCAAATCTGGTTCTTGTTCCTCAAAAATTCAGTTTGGACTGTAGCTGTCTGAACTGAAACCTTGTAAACACAACATTGAGACTGACATCTCTGACACTGAGGCCATTTTGTGCAATGTGCATCAAAATAATTAAATATAATTAAATTTAATTATACACTTAACAGTAACTTGCTCTATATGTCCTTTAAATAGAGCATAATTAGTGGTGTTCAAGAACATCAAACATACAGTAGTGTCACATCGTCACATTCACCTATTCCCGGATCAGCATGCACCGAAACCACTCCAGCACCTGCAACCAGATCACAATCACCTGAGTACTTACAGCTGCCCGTCATTAAGCCACACCATATAAAAGAGAGCTCAACCAAACACTCGTTGGCTGAGCTCGAGGTTTACCTGCTCTTTACTCATCTGATCCAAACTCCTCACACCCGTCTGCTCGCCCATCGGCTCACTTGTTGGAAGGACTGCGGCTTCAACGGACATTAATGATATGGACGCGCTATGAGACGGAGTATACTTACCTTGCACTTACCTGCTACGAATACTCACCTGTATCCTCACTGTGAGATCTCTGCCTGAACTCTCTCATATGAAACAGTTCCTGTATTGATTCACAACGCCAGCAGCACTGCATTTATGTTTGAGACTTTCAAGAGCACTCCACCTTTCTGGCTGCTGAAGTTGTTATTTCTGTCTGGCACAAATAAAACTCACCTGAGACTTTATTCCCTTGTCTGTCTGTTCTGAGCGTGACAGAAGCTCAGCCCTAAAAAGACGACATGGAGCAGGCACAGGCAGCCACAAACGCCGAACCATATGCTACAGTACCTTCCTACAAATACTCCAGGAATTGAGACAAACGATGCAACCAGCTCCCTCATGTCCTGTTTCACTACCGCAAAACTTCTCTGGTGACCACGAATCTTGTGAAGGGTTTTTATTGCAATGTTCCCTGTATTTCGAAGCACAACCGAATCGCTTTCCTTCCGACCGTAGTAAAATTGCTTTAATTATTACTCTGCTTACAGGAAGAGCTCTTCACTGGGCAGAGGCTCTATGGAAAGCAGAAAGTCCCCACTTAGCATCACTAACCTTGTTTCTACAACAATTTAAATTGGTATTTGGTCAACCCACCTCATGTCTCACCGTACAAGAGGAGTTGCTCCAACTACAACAGGATGAACTCTCCATTCAAGAATACATCCTCTGCTTTCGCACACTCTCTTTAACCAGTGGATGGAATGAAACTGCTTTGCTGGCGGTGTTTCGCCGATGACTCAATACCAATATCAGTCAACAAATGTCCATATACGAGGATAATGTAGGTTTGGATTCCTTCCTGAAACAAGCAGTCACGATATCCCAACATCTCGCAGCCTGCGCAACGACAGTCACTGCAACACCTACACCGAATGCCTAAGTGGAACCCATGCAAACGGACTCTTAGCACCTATCTGCTTCGCAACGTTCCCGACGGTTGCGTGAGGGTTTGTGCTTATACTGTGGAACCCCATCTCATCAACTCCTCGACTGCCCCGTCCGACCAGTTCGTAAAACGGTGAGTGTGGGACATCTAAATCATAACCTGCATATGTTACCACTGATCGATGTACTGTTAAATCTCTGAAAACCACCTGTTCCCAGCAAAAGCCCTGGTGGACTCCGGGGCAGCCGGAAACTTCATCTCATCACGCTGTGTGGAGGCTTTTCAGATCCCGACTCAACACAACTCAATTCCATATAAAATCATCACCATACAAGGAAAGCCCCTGGGTGCCCATCCTATCAACACCAGTACTAAAACTCTGGAGATGCGAATAGGATGTTTACATAAAGAATCGATCAGCTTCTTCATTCTTCCTGGAGCCACTGTAGACATTCTTCTGGGTCGCCCCTGGCTGGAAAAACACAATCCACTCACTCGTTGGAAAACAGGTGAAATTTTACAATGGAGTTCCTATTGCTTTGATCAGTGCCTGTTGTCTCCTCTTAAACCGTCCTCAGTGCCGTGCTACTCCACATCAGTAGAGAGTCCAGATACTCACCGGGAGACGGAGATTCCTCCGGAGTATGCGGACTATACAGATGTCTTCAGTAGAACCGCAGCCACCCAACTTCCTCCACACTATCGATGGGACTGCGTGATAGACCTGATACCTCAAGCCAACTTACCTAAAGGTAAAGTTTATCCGCTCTCCTTGCCTGAACAGAAAGCCATGGAAGACTATGTGACAGAAACATTGGCACAAGGCTTCATCAGGCCCTCCACATCACCGGCAGCGTCAAGATTCTTTTTTGTGGCCAAAAAGGATGGTGGATTAAGGCCCTGTATCGATTATCGAGCATTAAACTCCCAGACTGTCAAATTCGCATACCCACTTCCCTTAATCCCTTCCACACTAGAGGAACTAAGACAAGCCAGAATCTTTAGCAAGTTGGACCTGAGAAGTGCATATAATCTAATTCGTGTTCGTAATGGTGACGAGTGGAAGACCGCTTTTGTGACCCCTAGCGGCCATTACGAATATCGCATTATGCCGTATGGCCTGGCCAACTCACCCGCTGTATTTCAGAACTTTATGAATGAGATATTTAGAGACATGCTGCACCAATTTGTGATCATCTATATAGATGATATTCTCATTTAATCAAAGGATCTGAATTCACATGTCTCACATCTCAGATAGGTTCTGGATCAACTCAGGCTTTACCATCTATATCTCAAAGGAGAGAAATGTGAATTTCACTTGCGCCGGGTTCATTTCTTAGGATATTACATCACACCAGATGGTGTTGAGATGGATCCACAGAAGGTTGCTGCGGTACAAGACTGGCCCATTCCTACAACAGTGAAAGAATTACAACGCTTCCTGGGGTTTGCAAATTTTACCGCAGATTTATAAAGAATTACAGCTTAACCACCTCTGTCTTGACTCTCCTCAAGGGTGCAAAGAAGTCGATCACCTGGGACGCAGGGGCCAACAAAGCTTTCGATCACCTCAAAACAGCCTTCTGTAACGCTCCCATCTTGACTCACCCAGATCCTGACCAGCCTTTTGTCGTGGAGGTGGATGCTGCAACCACCGGAGTAGGAGCCACCTTGTCACATTGGCATGGAAAACCGGCCACTTTACACCCATGTGCTTACTTTTCCAGAAAACTTTCCCGTTCAGACGAGTGGCGCCATTGGCTAGAGGGAGCCAAATTTCCCTTTACCGTCATCACTGACCACAAAAATCTGCAATACCTACGGGAGGCATGGCGATTAAACTCTCGTCAAGCAAGGTGGGCCCTCTTCTTCACTCGTTTTGATTTTCAAATATCTTATAGACCAGGATCTAAAAATGTGCGGGCAGACGTACTATCCCGACTATTTACCAGACCCTATTCCTGAGGAACCTGAACACATCCTTTCACCTTCGGTCTTCCTGGCAAACGTGCAATGGACTTTGGATTCCCAAATCCAACAAGCCGCAGTCCTTGAACCCACTACACCAGGGGGACCAGAAGGGAAAATGTACGTACCAGTCACCTGTAGACAAGATCTGTTGAAACATGTACATACCTCTTTAGGATCTGTGCACCCAGGAGGCAAAAGAACTCTCTCGCTCCTGCAGAACCGGTACTGGTGGCTGGAGATGGCCCGAGGCGCCTACAGGTTTGTCCGTGGATGCTCTGTCTGTGCCATGGCTACAACCCCGCATAACGTACCCGAGGGTAAGCTTGTTCCTCTGCCTATTCCAGAAAGACCGTGGTCACATATCGGAATTGATTTTGCCACAGACCTACCTGTCTCCGATGGATTTACCACAATTCTTATTGTGGTGGACCGATTCTCTAAATCATGCAAATTAATTCCACTACCAGGGTTACCCACCGCAATGAATACTGTCCAACTCCTGTTTTCTCATGTATTCAGGCACTTTGGCATTCCGGAGGAGATAGTATCGGACAGAGGAACCCAATTCACATCACGTGTGTGGAAGGAGTTTTTCCGTCTGCTGGGCGTTAACATCAGCCTGTCCTCAGGATACCACCCGCAGACGAACGGCCAGACAGAGTGCAAGATCCAAGAGATCTCCCGATATCTTCGGTCATACTGGCATGATCAACAAGACTCCTGGAACCAGTACCTGCTGTGGGCTGAGTATGCCCAAAACTCCCTGCGCCAAGAAACAACCGGCCTAACCCCTTTCCAATGTGTTTTAGGTTACCAATCACCCCTGTTCCCATGGAAAGATGAACCCTCCCCAGTCCCGGCAGTCGACTACTGGTTCCGGGAGAGCGAGAGAGTATGGAACACAGCTCACACCCACCTACAAAGAGCAGTAAGGAGACACCCTAGGTGGGCTGATACTCATCGTTCCGCCACTCCTGAATACCAACCAGGAGAACTAGTCTGGCTCTCGACCAGGGATATCAGTCTCAGAACGCCCTGCCGAAAATTAAGCCCTAAATTCATAGGACCTTTTCTTATTCGTCGTCGCATAAACGAAGTCACCTACGAGCTAGAGCTCCCACCTCAATACCGGATAGCACCTACCTTTCATGTTTCATTACTTAAACGTCACATTGAACCCATGTTTCCTCCCTCCACAGACCACCCGGAACCCCCTCCTCCAACAGAGGTCGAGACTGCCGAGAACATCTATCGGGTCCAAACCATCCTCGACTCCCGGCGGCGGAATGGGCGGCTCCAATACCTGATTGAGTGGGAGGGATACGGCCCAGAGGAAAGAAGCTGGGTCGACCGTGACGACATACTTGATCCATCTCTGACCACAGAATTCCATCAAGCTCAACCTACCTGTCCAGCAACTAGAGGTCGTGGCCGCCCTCGCCGTCGGTTTCGAGCGTCAGGTGCCGCTCGTGGAGGAGGGGGTAATGTCACACCGTCACATTCACCTGTTCTCGGATCAGCATGCACCGAAACCACTCCAGCACCTGCAACCAGATCACAATCACCTGAGTACTAACAGCTGTCCGTCATTAAGCCACACCATATAAAAGAGAGCTCAACCAAACACTCGTTGGCTGAGCTCGAGGTTTACCTGCTCTTTACTCACCTGATCCAAACTCCTCACACCCGTCTGCTCACCCATCGGCTCACTTGTTGGAAGGACTGCGGCTTCAACGGACATGAATGATTTGGACGCGCTACGAGACGGAGTATACTTACCTTGCACTTACCTGCTACTTACCTGTATCCTCACTGTGAGATCTCTGCCTGAACTCTCTCATATGAAACAATTCCTGTATTGATTCACAAGGCCAGCAGCACTGCGTTTGAGACATTCAAGAGCACTCTACCTTTCTGGCTGCTGAAGTTGTTATTTCGGTTTGTGCACAAATAAAACTCACCTGAGACTTTATTCCCTTGTCTGTCTTATCTGAGCGTGACAAGTAGTTAGTGATTTAGACAAAAACACTAAATATTAAACTATTAAAAAATCATGTGTCTCAACCTCGTGCCTTAAGATGAGGCGTGTCATTACTTTTCTAAAGCATATAATATTTTCCCCTTGCATGCAATGGTCATTTGAAAAATCCAGCCCGATCTCACGGCAATTTATGCATATTTTATGAGGTAGCAAATTCATACAACCTCCCTTCGAATCCATATGATTTTTGCTAGATCGTATGTATTTTACGACTTGCCAATTCGTATGAATTTATACATATACACATAATTTCGCCCCTAAAACTACCAGTCATTGTAGACAAATCATACAAAATGACGTACAAAATCGTACGAATCAGCCACCTTGTAAAATACATACGAATTGGTCATGAGACTGTGTTGGAAGAATTATATTCATGACAATACAACAGAGTTTCATATGAGTACAGAAGATTATAGAATATCGATGATCTATGATCATCTGTCGGACACACGCTATGAACATCTTCTGGACTGAGGCAGATATGAGCTTAATTCTATGCTCTATAATATATATTTAATTCAAAATGAATCATTGATATTTTGGAAATGAATGTTTCAGAGGGACACAGTCTGTCCTGAGGGCTGCTGGGGTGTGAGTGTGTGTTTTGTTAAACTAGGCTATGAATTTACCACACAACTTCACAAAACACATTCTCACACAAAATGCCCCTACAGATAACACTATAGAGAGTTTGTCAAAACACAAATACACATACAATCTCCTGATTCATCTCCCCATGTACCAAAGTGCAGCTACATGTTCATTCAAATCCAGTTCTGTTCACACCCAGTTCAATTATTTAGAAGTGAAATGACATATGATAAACTATATGAACATTTGTTCGCAGTGCATGAAAGTTGTTTTTAGGAAATGCACCCCCAGAGAGCTCCAGTCACCACAGGGTGATTGACAAACAACTGATTCAATCGCAGACGTTTATTAGTGAATGAAAACAATGCAGAGCACTCACCGAAGTCTGCTTCACTAAAAAGTGTTCACGAAGCTATTTAGTAAAAATTACTTTTTTAGGGCATAAGAAATGCAGCAGGGCAATTTGAGCAGATGGATTCATGTATAAACCAAGATGTCTGTTAAAGATCACTTGATCTGGAAATATCTGCTGTGTACAAATATCTGACGAACGTCTGTAAGATTATGTACAGATAATCCTAAAAGACATCCAGATCCAGGAGACATCTAACTGATAGGAAACACTAAAAATATGTCTTGCAGATATAAATGCAGACGAATAGCCATCAAATATCCATCTCAATGATGAATGCGTGCTATCAACTCTTACAAGTTATACGGAGTGTTTCCAAACTCTGATCACTTGCGGTCTACATTCTGTCTGAATCGCAAACAAATAACTCTGCTAATAATTGTGATTCACCAAAAATAACTGATTAGTAGGTCACAAGAGGTCACAGAAACCTTTCCAATGTAAGTTTAATATTAATAATTAGATATTACATATACTTTGGTATTGGTGCAAAGATAAGCAGTTGTGACAATTATTTTGCACATTTGCAACGTGTGTCTTGTTATAGGGACTACCGAACAGATATTTAGAAGTTGTTTTTAAAATGAAAATGATTTAAAATAAAAAATAAAGCAATGTAAACACTTGCATTTTTGCAACACTGTAAGTGTGTTCCATCAGGTAATGAAAAGTTGTTCACACACTAGTAGTCTACACAGGAAATATATTAGTAGTCAAGTGATCAAGTGTAAAGACAGCAAGTGTGGGTATTTGGACAAGGCATCTGTCTAGATCCCCTGAGAGGAAACCATAACCCCTCCCTGACAGCAAATTTTAATTAATTACATTAATGATGACAAATTACCATTTCAATTTCAAAGACAAGCACTCCCTGCAGGCCAGAGATAAAAAGATGTACAGCCGCCTTTTAAATTCGACTCTGTGAATACAAATATCCTCTTGTCTCATCTAAAAAATGCTTTTTAAAGTATGATTTAAAATAAATAATATTTAATTTGGCATCTCAATGGCAGTGCAGTTGACAGAATCTGCATCCTAACCAAAAACAAATTAAATAATAAAATGCTGTTCCGTGACCAATAGGGGTTTTAAAAGATGAAGCCAATAAAATTCAATATTTGAGAGTTCGGCTCAGCATCATCTCAAATGTCAATGGGAAAAACAGATAAACTGAAAAAAAAAAAAAAAACATGTTTTAATAGTACTATCCATCCTCTCATTCAGGCCTAGAGAAAACAGGAACGTCAAAAAAAAAAAAACTCGTATTAACATCCCTTGTCAAACAGATGTCATGTTTAATTGGCCTATCACAGAAAATAAAGACGTACTTTTTCGAGCATTACAGAGATCTGAAGAAAAGCGCAGCGCTGCCACCCAGCGGCAGACTCACGAACACCAACAACACAACTACTACACAAATAAAACCTAGTTCGCATGCAAATGTCAATAACAGGCACATTTTTAAAACAGCTTAACAAGATTTTACTTTTGTGAAAACTGCAGATATATTTCTTGAACGCATGTGCATTTGGCATTCTCTTGGCAGTTAATTAAAGCATTTAATTAAATAAAGCATGTACATAATTCATTATGGATTAAGCACACTAATGTCAATTTATATTTATTTAATTTATTTTGACTTTTGTCTCACAGATTTATACGTCTAAACTATATACAGAAAGTAAAATGCGGCCTTAAAAGTTGTTTTTAATAGATCAGGAAGATGGGGTCTAAATAATTATTCTCAAATGTACATATACATATTATATACACATATATATGCATATATAGACATATTATATATATATATATATACATATTATATATACATATTATATATACACATATACATATATACATATACATATACACATATACATATACACATATACATATACACATATACATATATACATGTATATATACATATATATACATACATATATACATACATATATACATACATATATAAACATTTAGATTTACATCACTCTGTGTCATTCCGCTGTAAATTGGTGTTTATATACGATTACTGTATGTATCCAGTATCCAATAGATGGCGTTATAACCTAGAAACATTAATGAATTTGAGCGTAATCAGCCTCCTGCTGCGTTTACAGGCAGCCAAAGTGAGTTCAAGCTGAGAGTTTAAAGGTAAGATAATAGAGTGTAAGTAATGCGTGATTACAGGCTTTCCCCGCTGATTGCTCAACACACACTTTAAAACCAGATCTATGCTAGCAAACCCGTTCATGACAGAGCCCAGAGCACTTAATCAAACATAAAATACATGCAAAACCATGAAAGAATGAATTTCATGCTTCGGAGAGGCTGAAATTGGAAAGTGGAATTGATAGAAGTGAATACGGCGAGCGGTGAAGGAATGTTCACCTGCAGCAGGTTAAGATGATGAGAGTCTCTCTGTGCTGGGGGAACAGAACACGCTGGCTCGAGAATCATTAAAACCAGCAGGAGAACTGAATTCAACCACAGAGATGGGAATGATAGAAAAAGAGCTTCGAGTGTCTACATCTTTCAGTCCTAGAGAGTTCAGTAAAACGCGTTTTCAAAGGATTCAAGATATAGACACCCACAAAAAATGGCATTAATATTACTAACATGTAACATGATATTTTTTAAAGGAAGCTACCATACACCATAAATGTTGTCAGTTGATCATTATTAGAAAACTGACCAGTTGACTACTATCTATCTATCTATCTATCTAATCGAGAGAGGGACTGTTGCTGTGACCTTTGTCATGGTAAATTTATTTATTTGCTTCCTATAAATACAGAACACACACACAGAGAGAGAGAGAGAGAGAGAGAAAGAGAGCTGCCAGGATATCTCCTGAGGTTAGTGCACTTAAAAGGCAACAATGCAAATACAACTTCACACACTTTCAATGCCAGGAAATGAAATCACACCAAAAATACACACAGACGCATATGCTGTAAAAGCCAGAGGCGTGATGTGTCTGCATCCCTGTGGAGATGGACATGTAACACACACACACACTGGACTGTGTCTGCTTCGGCTCAGTGCTCCACAGGGAGATATGTGTACCATCTGAATCTGAGGACATCACATTACACCAGAGTCATCCAGTGTAACTGTGTTTGTGTGTGTGTGCGTTCAATGCAGCACTTATGGCCTGAAGCCACACAAACATATGCATTCTATATAATATACAATGACAAAGGCAGAAAATGGAAATTGCTTATAGGATGGAAATTCTTTAGATGCCGAAGACTTGGCCTGCAGGGTTAGGTTTTACAGCAAAACACAGTGATTGAAACGTGATAGAAACACCTTTAGGTTTAAAGACAATGTATACATTTTCAGATTTTCACATGCATATGTTTGCATGCATTTCCACAGGAGAGAAGGATCACGAGTGAGATCTCCTTCATTTCATCAGTGAAGAGCATCTGAAGTCTCCTGATGTTTCTCCTGAGAAAACAACCCCAGTAATCCCTCCTGTAGAGTTTCAAAAGAGGTCTTAACATCTCAAAGGCCATCAGATTAGCCCGTTGCAGTCGAAGGTCATAGATCACACTATGAACTCAAACATTTCTCATCAAATGATCTCAGCGGCTCTCCACATTTATTTTATAGCCCTATACTCTCACTGAATATTTATGTCTATTTTCTGAAGGCATTATAGAAACGTGAAGCTTCAATGAATCTTAACACCTTGAGTTTTAAAAAGCATCAGATTGATAAATGCTTTAGAAATATTTTTCTTTGCTAGTTCATATTAACTAGTTTTAAATCCATAACATTGTTGGTTATAAATAATCCAAAATCAATATTTAAGCAAGTTCATAACCAGCCAGTGTTCAAAACTATCACAACGGTTAGCTTATAATAATGTTTTGAGTGGTGAGGGTAGGTTTTAGCTGGAAATTCAAGCATGCCCGTTGCATCATTAGGTCACGCCTGTAAACATAAAGAAGCTGTCCCGGCTACTAGGCTATCGCATGTGTGGGGGTCCTGCTGGAGTTGGATCATTTATAGCCTTTTCTCACAACAACTAGAATAATTACAAGTCAAAAAAAATATTTTAATTGGCTGGTTGTAATCCAGAAGGATTATATGAAACACATGTAAATTATTTATATTTTATATTTATATAAAATATTTATATTTTATAATGTGATTCTGATTACAGATAGTCTGGGATTACACAAACTTTGTAGCATAAATTGAAATCTACACTACACATAGTAGTACACATACAGTGGGTACGGAAAGTATTCAGACCCCTTTAAATATTTCACTCTTTGTTATTTTGCAGCCATTTGCTAAAATCATTTGAATTCATTTTGTTTCCTCAATGTACACCCAGCACCCCATATTGACAGAAAAAAACACAGAATTGTTGACATTTTTGCAGATTAATTAAAAAAGAAAAACTGAAATACCACATGGTCCTAAGTATTCAGACCCTTTGATTTGCTGTGATATATTTAACTCTGATGCTTTCCATTTCTTCTGATCATCCTTGAGATGGTTCTACAGCTTCATTTGAGTCCAGCTGTGTTTGATTATACTGA
>JAUCMU010000026.1:4554452-4564634 GCA_032275025.1 Enteromius treurensis | reverse complement strand
ATGAATGCAGCCAAGTACAGGGATATCCTGGACCAAAACCTTCTCCAGAGTGCTCAGGACCTCAGACTGGGCCGAAGGTTGACCTTCCAACAAGACGATGACCCTAAGCACACCGCTAAGATAATGAAGGAGTGGCTTCACAACAACTCTGTGACTGTTCTTGAACAGCCCAGCCAGGGTGCTGACTTAAACCCAACTGAGCATCTCTGGAGAGACCTAAAAATGGCTGTCCACCAACGTTTACCCCAAATCCAGGAGTGAAAAACTTGTTGCATCTTTCCCTAAAAGACTCACGGCTGCATTCGATCAAAAGGCTGCTTCTACTAAATACTGAGCAAAGGGTCTGAATGCTTAGAATTGTTGACATTTTTGCAGGTTTATCACATGGTCCTGTGTTTTTCTGTCAATATGGGGTGATCTGTGTACATAAAAATTAACTTAAATGATTTGACCAAATGGCTGCAATATAACAAAGAGTGAAAAATTTAAGGGGGTCTGAATACTTTCCGTACCCACTGTAGATGCTGTTGTTAACATTAATAATTTGCAAATAAAAGTATAACAATAATAATTTAGGGTTATTAGTTCTGCGTGTAACCCCTGTCTGTGTTTCTGCATTGTCCTCTAAGGACTCTTATTATGAAGTGTTCTTCACCGTTTCAGTGTTACCCTGTAGTCAGAACAAAGCGTGGCAGACTTGTTCAGATGACAATATATGGCAATATAACATAGATGGCGACAAAGAGTCAGATGGCAAATCAAAGCAGTAAAGCTATCACACTATAACAGACTACAACACATGCAGACACACGCACACAAGACCACTTTCAAGAACACACTGAATGTGTGATCGCTCCCTGTAGGTCTTTGCCCACACATAAAATACACAGTCTGCTTTTGTAAACAACACCATTACCTCTATTTCTCCCTCATGACACTCGCTGTGAGTGTCATGGCTCAGAAACGCATACATAAATAGTCCTTTTTTTTTTTTTTTTTACCAAACAGGCAATATACCTACACTGTAAATGAATATGAATGTAAATATCATCAGATGACCTGCAAAATCTCAAGACACCACATATTGTGATTCAAAGAACATAAATCAATAGCCTCAAGGCCTTTTCTTTATGATGGGCCCCATTGATGGTCTTTGGAGTTCTTGCAGGAGGTAGTATTCATCAGGTCGTCTGATCTTTAGAAATGTGCTTATAGAGGTTCTGCAGATGAACCCATATGTGTGATGAGCTGAGGAACAAACAGTGCCACTATAATCGTTTCATTTTAACACTGAGAATGTTTAGAAGCAGACGTTTCTGTACAGATAGAACTAATCTCAATAGAACTAATCATTGATTTGAAGGAATATACTAAAACATCTGGTGTGGGACTTTTTTGTAAAAAAAAAAAAAAAAACAAAAAAAACTGGCAAGCAATGTATTGAATAAACAAGAAATTGTGAAGTAGGAAGAATAAAATAGTATTTTCTATAGTATTTTATGGCTCTATTTTCATTGCAACCACTGACTGATTTGTGCATCCAAAGGAATTCCAGGATAAAGTGGACGCTTTTACAAATCATAAGAGCTCCATTATTTCTCAAGTTATAAATGATCAACAGTACTTTGGGATTTACTTTGAAACCGTTTTCACTCAGAAATTGCTATTACATTTAATTAATACAAAGAAATAGCAAACCAAGGAATTAAACATTAGATCATGAAGTAGAAAGACTAAGATATTATATTCTTGTCTTTAATTTTTCACTGTAGTTGGCCAAAGAATTCGCCCATATTTGGGTTATGGGCCCTCTACGTTAATTATGCACAAGTTTCATACCTTTAATGAGTGTTCCCGTCACCAATTTGCTCACAGACAGAGCAAACTTCACTAACCCGTGTTTGCAGCGCCTGGCACAGCCGGACATCCTCACAGTGTCTCTGCAGCAGGTAAAGGTCTAAACCCAGTCAATATTCAGCTCAAAAACGGGTCGTAACGTCAAGGAAAAGAGTGAAATGGGACCATCAGGAAGCAAGAGGAAAATCCAGGACCTTAGAGAATCATATGAAAGGTGAAAAAAGAAAAAAAAGTTACATCCACAAACTCCAGGCTAAAGATGAGAAAAGCGTGTGATGGCTTTCTACAGGGTGAATCCTGTTCCTTCTCCAGAGTGCTCAGTTTCCTCCCAGATAAAGGATGCACCGAAATCAATGAAAGAGCCGGGCAGTGAAACACCAAAAAAAAGTCTGACTTTCAGAAGGAGGAAACTTTGTGTACTAGCTTCTCCAAACAAAAAGTGCAAGAAGGACAGAAAAGAAGAGATTGAATAATTAAAGAAGATCAGATTTCCTCTGATGAAGAGTGATGATCAGCTGCAAACTGACGCACAGCCTGATTTCATCCGCTTTTATTCCCACCCTCTCTCTCTCTCTCTCTTTGTGCTGCAGAGCACCGTTTCACTTCCAGCACTGCTGTATGAGGACGCTTTCCTCCGAGACAAGACTGCTCTGTATTACCGAATGTTTTCTCCTCCCTCTTTCTTACATGCTCTGCTCTTCTCTACACTCTGCCCTTCTTTATGAAGGTTTTGCATGGATGGAGATTATTACTGCAGTTACACTGCTGCAATGATGCATTCTGTATACTCCACGGTAAAGATAAAAATAAATAAACAAATACAATCCTGTCACTGGACTGTTAATATGCAGATCAGATCAGAATCCCAAGCATGATTCTTACTGTACCAAACCTGTATGTGCGTGAATGAATAAGTGATAATTAGAAGTAAGAAAATGTTGTTCTGGTTGTAAAACAACATTAGAAGAATGATGTGTACATGTGTGTAATGCAATTTCAAGTCATCCCTCAAAATCAGTAAAAATGTTCATTTAAAGGAATAGCTGATCATCATTTCTTAAATAAAATCTGATAAACACTGTTGCTGCTTTTTATATTTGAAAAAAATGATTCGATTTATAACTCATTTTAATAAACTGAATATTATTTATGTAAGTAGTTTTTTATCTATGTATTTACTTCTTCTAAAAAATACTGTGTCCAACTAGAACATTAAAAAAAGAGACAGTACGCATTTTTAATGGATTCACAGAGGGTAAATATTTGTGGTTTTTGCTTGTCGTATTCCTCTTTTGTAAGTCACTTTGGATAAAAGCAGTTGCTAATTAAATAAATGGAAATGTAATCTGCACTACACTTGCACTCCGTATCTGTTGATTTGGCTGGGTCTAGTGTAATCTTTAGTACTTTCTGTACAGCGGCACAGCAAGAACCACGAGATTCCCAGGACAAACACAGACTTCCAGCCACTGGACTCTGTTAGTATGCAGATCAGATCAGAATTACGGCAGGAATCTCAAAGGATGAGTCTTATCTGTATTAACCCAAAGCTCCCAGCTTTACACCTGCAGTGTGACGCAGACCTGCAGCTAAGTGTCACTCGCATTGTGAAGTCTTTCTGTTCCAAGAAGAGCACACCAGATCTCTGCCTGCATCTAAATTCACATTCTGTCCATCCTAAATAATATTCAAGGGTAAGATTATCCATCCATCCAAAGGCACCCAGGTGGTCTAATATTTACACTGTATTTTCGAAGAATGCATCTGTGTATGCTTTTGGGCTCCAAAAATCCTGTTACAGAAGTAGAGTTTATGATGAGAGTCTAATCAACTGATAAAAACATCACAATAATGCACAAGTAATACACACCACTCAAATCCGTCAATTAACATGTTATAAAGTAAAAATCTGCATGTTTGTAATAAAGAAATACATCATTTTGACATTTTTATCTTTAAACCCTTACTTCTAGCCAAAATCCATAATATTGCTTTCGTCTATGAAAAATTTGGTTGTATGAATCAGGAGACAAGCATGCACAGATTAAGCACAATTTTCACAAAGACTTTTTCAGTGAAGGAAGCATTAGTATGGATTATGGACCTGTGTTCTTGCCAAAAGCAACAGTTTGCAGTTAAAATGTCTTAATGATAGATTTGCTTCTTATAAACATGCAGCTTTCACCTTTTAGACATTAATTGATGGACTTCTGATAAAATGAATCCTAATTCAAGTTAAATATTTCAGCAGTTTTTGAGAATGGCATTATTTACAGAAGGGTACTCTAAAGAGACATTTCTAGGGATTTTCATGCACACCAGTAGTTTACTTTCTAATGTATTCTCGGTGGCGGAGAGCAGAATTAATGCATATAATGAGGAAAAATGTCTTTTTAAAAACCCTGCGGGTGTGTGTTTTTTTCTCTCTCGTGACCCGCCACATAATCTCACCGAGCCCACATATATTCAGGACTGTTTATCTAGGAGTCCTGTAATGGAAAAATGAAACCCTCTGTTCCAACAAGCAAAGTGCCTCATCACTGAAGGAAGTGCAGAGACGGAGAGGAAGTTATTAAATGTAGATGAAAGACAGGAAGAAAGTGAGCGGAGTGAGGAAACTTGGCCCGTTCAGGCACGCTGCTTTCTGCTTTATGGTGCTTGGAACGGTTTATGTTATCAGTCAGTCCCGAGCGGCGCTGCAGAAACAAACCCAGCACGTCGCTATAGAAACAGCCCACCGCAACAACCTAAAACCTTCAGTTGTCACAATATAACTTAAAATGTTTTTACCTTAGCGTGAAGAAAGGAATGGAGGAAAATCATAATGAAAATACATCTCTTCTGCTCACAATGATTGCATTTGGTTGTTTAATTTTTTGTTTTATTTAAAAATACTTAAAAAGTTTTGATTATTCATCATTTTAACTATTTTCAACAGTAATAATCAAATGTTTGTTGAGCACCAAATCAACATATTAGAACGATTTCTAAAGGATCATGTGACTCTGTAGAAAAAAATTCAGCTTTTTATTATTGATCATTATTTTCTACTCTATATCCTCTATATTAGTGTGACACTTCAGGTTAGGAATGAATCAAGTCACTTACTCTTCGTATGTACTGTAATGCCAGTAACAGTGACTTGAGAAAAAAAAAAGCTGTTTTTATAGAATCCATCCTGTTTGGGTTGAAATAACAACAGACAGATTAAGTAGCATTATGAGATTTGCATAAGGACGCTGATATCTGTGAGATTGGGCTGGAATGAGTTTGTTTACACTGTAATGAATAAGAAGGGAAATGATTCTCTGCGTGAAGAAGGAACCTGCTTATCACCCGTGTGATTAAAAGCAAGATTAAACATGAAAAATGAGAATGATTCAACAGGAAAACAGGATTGTGTGTGTGTGAGAGAAAGAGCCTGTAGGAAGTGTGCGACAGATTTTAACAAGTCTCTAAATTTACCATCAGTCCCTGAGATAGACGGATAGACAGGAGACAAAATGCCTGCAGGGGGAAGAGAAGAAAAACAGGGGACAAAAGAAAACAATCACCTCTTCACTCACAGAGAGAAGAGCTGAGATGACATGATACAAGAAACAGAATGAGCAATAAAGTGATTCATTCATAGTCGTATAGACCTCTAGTGGCCCCAGGTCTGATCAATGTGCAATTAACCATGCAATCAAATAAAGTTTATAGGGGAAGCAAAAACACTTCTAACACAGCATTTAATATGTCTGTTGCATGTTTTATCCTACAATACAGTGCCTATGCATTTATCAAAATGTCACTTTTTATATTTGGAACATTCAGAAATGGAATAATCAGCATTTTGTAGTGGACCTGAACCACAGTTAGAGCTGCATTAATCCAATAACTTAGCTGTACAGGGATGCATAACTTGTTTTTCTGTTGCACAAACTGCAAAATAATAAGTCAAGCAAAAGAAAATAAATGCAATAATATGCAATATTATGCAATAATAAAGTAAAACCTTGATGTTAGTATGTATTAAATGAACACACATTATCCGGTGAACCTTAGATAGATCATCAACAGGAGCCTTGTGAGATTAATTTGAGCTTTTTTCTCAAGAAGTCTTCATTTACTCCCCTTCTAATATGACTGCTATAAGATATTAGATTTATGTTTTTTCCTTGCTACAGGACGACATGACCGTCTGCTTGAGCTACATCACACACATGCACAAACTGTCACATAAGGGTCTTAGAAACAGCTGCTACCCTTGGATACATCAGACCGTCTGGGACACACAACAACACAGCACACGCGCACACTCTCTCCTTTAGCGGATAACTGATTTGCTTTCATTTAACACATAAATGATCATGCTTTACAGGCAGACGGTGAGAGAGTGTGAGAGACTGAATGAGAGGCTGGGTGAGATGTGATTTGCTCTTCTGGCAAAGTCTTACTGGATATGAAATATTCTCTCTCGGTGCAATTAAATTCATGCATTATGAATCAGTCTTCTCAATGTGTGTGTGTTGTGCGGACTCTCTACTAAACGCCAAGATAAAATATAACAAACTGTAACCACTTTATGGGCCTAGAAATAAATAAAAAAAAAACACATAGTTGCATTGAATAAATAATAATACTAACAATTATATTAACTGTTTGCATTTTAAATTCATAATAACGAACTGCAAGAACACTTCATTTCGGTCAAGTTTGATGTAGATTGTGAAAATGTGTATTAACAAAATACAACACTAGAAAATTTCCCACAAACTGAACACATACTGTGCATGAAACACATCAAGGGAACAAGTTATTTATTTTACTCAACCTGAAGTCACAGAACTAGTTACAATCTATGGCAAAAACAACAACAAAACTGCAGACAAAACCATCAACGTGTCAAACTACTGTATGTAACCATATCAAGCATTCAATAAGAATGAACCACAATCCTAAGCCAACTATTATGCCTTTTGGTATCATAAGTAAATAAAACGGTATGTGGAAGGAAACCAGCCAACAGAACCAACAGGCAACAAACAGAAAATGACAATAATACATTGAAATGCACACATATTAATGTGAATATTTTATAAGCTGTGACCGTGCATCAAATACTCTTCTAAAGAATCTCCTGAAACACTGGATCAGAGCAGTGGTTGGATGTGGATGCTTTCAGGGGGACTTGCCCTGGACTTAAACACTATGGGGCACAGGGTTTAAGACTAGTCCTAGATTAAAAGAAATGTTCAGAGCTGTCTAAACTGGAAAAAGCTTGCACTGAGATATCTTAAAATACATTATAGTCGTTGTTTGGTCTTAAAATGCTCAAGGAAAGTGCATTTTTGTAAGACATGTTTATAAAATATTCTTAAATGTCCTAAATTAGCAAAGGTTTAGTCCTGGCTTTATCTAATTCCTATCCGGGAAACCGGCCCTAAGAGAAGTTCATTAATTAAGATCAGTATAGTTGCAGGGATCAAAAGAGATTTTGATGTAGGTCTCTACTGCTTTAATAAGACGGAGGATTGTTGGTGTGAACAATCATTATAGTGCCTAATGACCCTTCAACATTCTGATGATTGCTTTGCATAACTAAAGGAATGGTTACTTCAACCGTGTAATTTTTAACCCAGGGTAAAAACCTTTTATGATACTTTTGAAGTGCATTTATATCTGTTTTCAACTGCGCAGCTAACAGTAGCATAACTAGTCTGCCGCTTTTGTTCTGACCAACATCCTTGAACTTCCCCAGCTCAAATTATTGCTTTTACTAAGGAAAAGAAAAAAACCTTTTTCTGAATAAAAGATAGACATGGATGGTGTTAATTATACTTTTAACAAGTTCTTGTTGGGTACGTCCAATCACAATGCAGTGTGTTAGCTGGCCAATAAGAGCAGACTGTGCTTGTCTTTGTAGAAAATTATGCTTTTGAGAGAGGTGGGGGATAGAGGAGCTACTGTACAGTAATATATAGTATTTCTGTTACACCAAATAATGATCTTTAAAAGAAAGGACTGAAAAATAAATGATGTTTAAACTAGAGATATATCTTGTTTCCTTCTGTCAAAATAACTGCAGAATAAATAAAAGACAGTAAAAGATGACAATTTGTATTTTTGGCTGAACTTTCCTTTAAAGACACTTTATTAGCACAATATGTTAGTCTAACAGCACAATTTCTCTGTTATGTTATATGTGTGAGCAGATTTCTATTCTGAGACACGAGGAGAGAAAACAGACTCATAATAGAGCATGTGTAAATAGACTGAGAAAAGAGACTCTACCCACTCATCTGTGATTCTCAAAGGACCAGTAAGCAAGATTTGGTGCTGTTGTTTAAAGCGGTCTACCTAATGCCAATACAACCTCTCTCACACACACACAAGGTGTGCATCAGCAGTGGCGTGCACAGAGCTCTGCTTTGCATAAACAGCCGATTAAAGAAGCTGAAGAACTGTCACAGACTCCGGATGTGAACGAGCTGATTCTTCAGAGAAACAAACTGCTTTAAAAGTGGTCCCAGCGGACATGGCTATAACTTTTTTTTTTTACTCCACAGCTGTGGTGCAAACAATATGAGACTAATTAAACACACGGCAGGATGCTGGACTTTGTCGGTAGCATGCCAAATGAAATACTGAAGGAAACCTTGCAGGTTTGGATCTCCAGCTGAGATAATCACAGCAAACACAGATGAAGTCACACACACACACACACAAAAAGAACATTCTCTATCCATCTCATTATTCAATGCAGAAGCTGTTTTCTGTCAATGTGCAAGACTTCCGGTTCATTATGCTGATGATACATGGGACAAATTTGAGCAATAGCAACAGCCAACCAGGTGAGACACGGTCCACGACCAATCTGTGTACTCACACTAGGTATGGTTGCCTTGAACCGGGCCCGAGGACGATTGTCGCCCCTCCCCACTCCCCCTCTGGCCTGTACTCACACATAGGATCTCTGCATTCGTGCAGGAGCACACTTAAGTCATTATGGTGCGATGGTTTCAGGCTAAACAGCAAGAGCGGCGCTCCCGCTGAACGCGAGTCCATCGCTCTGTTTACTTTGTGGATAGTAATTTTGAGTTGTTTGGTCCGTGGTGGTCCACAGCCCTCTTACAGCTTATTGTTAAACAAACATTGCACCTCTGCCGTAGACCGAAGCGACCATTTCTCCGCTATGTTTGTTTTGGAGCATCGCAGGTTAGCACTCACACTACATGCAAACCGCGCACTCTCTGGCACACCTCTTCCAAGCGGGCCAGGGATGGCTAAACGTACCGCACCCGGGCACGTTTCGGAGCACTCACACTAGTCAAACGAACCGCGCTTTGGTGGTCAAACCCACTCGGGCACGGTTCAAATGGCCTAGTGTGAGTACATCCTAGGGTATTCCAAAAGTATCCAAATGTTGGAAATGTAAAATGTATTACCTACAGTATTTTCAGTGGAAAGGTGCCCAAGTAGCATTGCTCAAAAAAGTTGCCCTACAATGCTGCTCTAAAAGTTGCCCGATGTATCATCAGCCTTAGCCGCTGTAGGGAAATAATGAGGAAAAATAACAAAGTAAATGGCAAAAATATATGCACTACTAACCAGTGGGTCCATAATTAAGATAAAATATTAAAATAATATGATAAAGCACACCAGTCTGAAATATCAAGCCATAAAACAAGATGTTTTGCCTACCTGGCCTTATGGCATAAACCTGGGTGCAAACCTAAGTACATATCACTGCAGTTTCCAAGAGAAATGAACACTAGAGGCAGCCAAACGCTGACACCTTTTATTCCTTTTCACACAAATTTACAGTGTTTCGATTAATAAAGCATAATTTAGGGACAGTTACTTAAATCATCAATTATTTCAAAAACAATATTAATATGCTGGGAGATTTGAAAACTGATGCATGACACATATCCAGCTTCATATCTATGGGTTTTGAAAACAGCTGGAAGCAGATGACACCGGAAGCTAGACACATTACAGGATGGTCAATAGTGTAGTGATGTTGAAGCCCAGAACTCACTTTCGAACCAAGCATTTTTCTGCTGTTTAACACGGCATTTACTCGAAATACAAGGACTTCTATTGTGAGTACCAGAATGTGTTCAGAGAAATTTTACAGAGCAATGTTAAATGTCTTATAAGGCATAAATGGACTTAAAGGTACCATAGAATAGAAAACTGAATTTACCTTGGCATGGTTGAATAACATACTGTGAGTCTCAAACACCATAGTTTCCTACTACTTATATAAATCAAGTGTTTGCAAAAGACGACTGAAAAACAGTCAAATTCCAACACAACACAGACTGTTACGTAACA
>JAUCMU010000026.1:4536642-4554352 GCA_032275025.1 Enteromius treurensis | reverse complement strand
TCCAAGAAGGCGCTAGATTTGTCGCTAGTCGCTTTTTTGGAAACATGTCGCCAAATGGGTCTGAAAAGTCGCTAAATCTAGCGACATAGTCGCTAAGTTGGCAACACTGCTGGAGCCAGTCAGAGTAGAGCAGAGTGAAGCTGGAACGAACCATTTTTCGGGGCTGGGGGGATCTATACTAGTTATTAAAATATTACATCTGAATGATTTTTCATATTTTAAAACTGTCTCACATAAACAGCATGAACTGTCAAATAAGTTAGAAATCTTTAGAAATCTCTGGGGGTGCTTTCATTCATTTTGGGGGTGCAAAAATTGGCTAAAATCGCCCCTGATTCTACCAATACCATGAACTTGATATATTTTATTGTATTTTAGATAATGAGTTTTAGTTTTATTTAAAGATTATCATCAGAGTTCATGATTACAGATTTTGAGTGAACTTTTCCTTTAAGTACAATCATACACACACATTTTAGTACTCAACAATGTTCTCCTTTTAAGCGTTCAAACCTCTATGCTATACTAGACTCAACTCGATTTTTCAGGTCAAGGTGTTCTGGATGTACTGTAAAGCTGGATAATGCAACCACTAAACACAATGACAGTTGCTTGAAAAGCGTTCATATCTTTCCACCGCAGTAAACAAACTATGTAAAGGCTGAATGCTTTGAGATGTTTTCTAACAGACATGATGAAGAGGTTTTTTCATGAGTTATACATGTCATGTGTCAATATGACATGTACAGTATGTGTTTATTAATCTTAGCTGTCTGTCCTTGGACTGGTATACGACATGTGTAAACCCTGTAAATATCTGTCCAGGAAATATATCTTTCCTCTTTCCCCTCGTTGGTTTAAATGTTAAACATGATGTTATATGCAAAGTCACTCTCTCTCCTTAAATAATGTCTCTTATGTGGAAATTTGAGGTTCTACCTGAACTGAATCACAATGAAATGACATATGCAGCATATTCAGTAAAGCCAGCATCACTGTTTTATAATAAGAAAATATTAGGGTTATTGATATAAACTGTAGAAAGCAAGACTCTTGCATAGCTGTCAACAAAAGCTTTGACAAGAGTTTCAGACTCAGTGTGCAAACACATTAAGTAGAGACTTCTGGCAAAATGTTTGGATGTGCATCCAACATTTTTGAAACGTTACTTATCGTTTTTGCAGATCATACACTAAAAATGTTTGTTTTTGCGCAACTCCTAGGCTGTTTAGTGCTGTAGCTTCTGTTTCCCACCCAATAATGTTCAGTCAATGGAAAATAAAGAGCTTCTACTGTTCGGAACGACACATTTAGTGCAGCAAGATCATTAATTTGTTTTGCAATAATGTTTAGTCAACCGTTCTTCTTCGTTCTCTGGGTGTGTGTGTGTGTGTGTTTCTCTCTTGCACATTTATGAGCACAGCCAAACAAACTGCTGTCTTTTTGCTGAGGTGTGTAGTTTATACAGTAAAACACCTTCCCCCCCAAAACAGCAATAAATGATGGCAATAAACTAGCGTACACTGCTGGATCTGCCTGCACCAAGGCCAATACTTACTGCATGTGTGTGTGTGCGCGTGTGAGAGAGAGGCAGTAAACAACCAAATCTGATTTCCAAGCTATGTGGAGCGCTAACACTGAATTTACTGTCATCATGGTGTCAATCCAATTTTAATATGACTGTAACACACTAATCTTCAATTAAACTTCCAGTACAGTGCACACAGAGGGGGGCCAGTGCTTAACTGCACAATTAAAATCTGATTAACTTTATGGAAGAGCGTGAAGGCCTCTTGAGAAAATAGCTGGAGTAATACTGCCATCTACTGCTCCTACACAGATATAATAGAGACCTGAAGTAAAGTTACATTGGGTTCATATACTGGACTTAATTAGACAGTTATTTGTTAATATTAATATGTTTGGTTAATATTTTAAATTATATGTATACTGTTTTCATTTAATTTTTTTCATTAATATTAGATTTTTTTTTTTTCATTATTATTATTTTTTTTTACTATTTTTTTTAGTATTTTGTTTATTGTATTTAATTTTTTTTTCAATTTTATTTTTGTTTATTTTATTTTAATATCACTTTTTATGGTCTTATACTTTTAGTTAATGATAATAACCCTTTTGCAATATTAATTCAATACAAATGAGCATACAAAATCATAAGGTTTATTTTTCAAGATATTTCATGTATACAATTAAGAATGAAGTGGGTTAAACCATTTGACAACCTCAACCTCATTAACGTGGTTCACATTAAAATAATTTGCATCCCAAATTATTCCAGAAAATAATATTGCATGGGTGTTAAAAAGCACTTTAACAATAGAAGGAACTTTAATTATTTCACACACTAAAACTAGGCCTTGAAATCATTTTCCATGTGAATCATTAGCTTATGCAACTGTTTGTTTAACACGTGCAGTGGCTTAAATAGCACAGAGACGTGGCAACTGTATAATCTGTTCAAATCTCAGAGGAAAAAACTAAAGACTATGATCAACATCACACCATAGTCCAGTGCTGGGAGACTAGGTCAGGCCAACCTGATCATTGAACGGTGATCTCATGTTTACTCTCCTCAGGTGCGCATTGGACCGAAGACAAATGAGAACTAGACTAGTAATTTAATACTAGTAGTTTACAGCCATATGAGAAAGTACAATGGAATTCTTACACATGAAACAGATCCTTGCAGAGTAGCAATAGCACAATAAAACGTGCAAAACCTCACAGCACAACACAGTATAAAACATATACAAACACAATTGTGATGCATGAATGTCTGTGTCTGTATATTATACATTACTAAAGTTACCAAAAATAAAACACAAAAATGCATTGGTAATGTATTTTAGACTGTGGTTAAGTAATGATGATTTTAGAGAAAAATTAGGGCATTTGTGCCCTGTGGTGGGTTAATGAACAGCATGTCTTGCTCTTACATCATCTGTTCTTTGCTGAACTCTGTTTTAACTCCAGTATCTCGATAAAAAGTGCTATAAAGATACATGTATACATGAGTAACACTATTATATTATTTCACTGGCATCATAATGAGATATTATTTTAGGCCTGTGAGCAGAATCACAATGTCAAACTATTTTTTAAACATCCTATAAGATTTTAATTATTGTTAAGTATAGGCCAAGCGGATTTATAGTATTGTAATTAAGACTTAAACTATTGTTCAATATATTGGGGTCAGTATTGAAAGAAGTCTGCTCGACAAGCCTGCCTTTATTTAATCAAAAATACAGTAAAAAAAACAAAAACACATTAATATTGAGAAATACTGACAATTTAAAATATGTGTTTTATTTTGTAGCATGCTGAATATTTTTCCAGACTTTAGCATCATACAATCCTTCAGAAAACATTCTGATATGCTGCTCAAGAAAAATGTATTTTTATTAATAACGTTGAAAAAGATGTAGTTTGTTAGGATATGGCAGTGAAAAAAAAGTTTAAAAGAACAGCATTTTTTGAAATAGAAATATTTTGTTTCCAAGGTATTCAAATCAGTTCAGTCCTATAAATTTGAATGCATTCTGGCAGAATAAAATAGTAAATTTTTGCATTTATATATATATATATATATATTTATTTATTTTTTATTTATTTTTTGTTCACATGTGGCTATAACAAGGGTATTTTTATAAACATCAGCTTAGGTGATATATTTTATATATATTTTTATATTCTACTTTGTGAAGTATGCGTCATGCTAATAGGCTAATAGTAGTTTTTATTAACATTTTGAATTGATTTATAAAAATAAATAAATACATTAAAAAAAAAATTTAAATCTAAATTTTCCATTTAGTTAGCTAGAATTACAAAACTCGGTCCTGGAGGAGCTTTTGGACAGCCCTGCATTATTATAACACAGGGGTGTTAGTATTGTTTTATTTTCAGTAACCCTGGGTGTTACTTTTCCTTTAAATATATTTACATTCATTTATTCATTCTTTATATCTTTCCTTCAAAAAAAAGAAAAAAGATACATTATATTATTAACATATTCACTAGTGGCAAGCCAGCTACACCGCTGCTTTTCAGCTATGTGAAATCCTTTTTCTACTAAATGGAATATATAACGATTGCTTTTAGCATTAAACACAAGATAAGGCAAAAACAACACAAACACAGCCCAACACGAGCACAATGTCAAACATGGCAGTAAGATATTGAATTACACACACTAATTATCATATTAACTGGTGGTTGTTTGTTGAAACTTTCTCTTTGCAGTTTAGCAGCTTTTGGTTCCAGAATGCATGAGGCAACATTGCGTAATGAGCGCGCATTCCTGTCTAGAGCGCGCACGAAGCGCGTCAGCACTTTTCCAGCAGAAGCCGGTGCGCGCGTAGAGCTTTAATTACACGTTACGTTTTTCGCTCGTTTCATAATTCCACACCACCATAACTAAGCCAGAGGAGGAGCATACCGGCGTCTCTCTCTCTTCTACATTTCTCCAATCAGAAAGAGTAAGAATATGGTCTCATTCAGCTTTGACGCCACCCCCTCCAAACGTCTGTGAACGAAGCCTGACGGAACGCGCACCAAGCCCGGGCGTAAGGTAAGGGAATCCCGTTCCATCACTTTCGCAATCCACCCCATCACCGGATTTCAGTAGCATTATTATTCATGCGTAAAGCGCAGGTCTCCTCCCCTCGCCCTAGTGGTCAGCGGGGTTTATTGGTCCTGAGTAATATAGATCCGGACAGGACAGCGCGTATGAGTATTTAAAGAGACCGACTGATCAAACTGTTCTGGTGTAAAAGAGTTCGATTTATATCTGTATATTCCGTTTTGTTTTATTCTATTTCACCGATAATGGAAAAAGGTAAGACAAAAACAAATGGACATTTTTTTCCCCATGTCAGTAGTGCTTGTATGAGATGATGCAATGAAACTTGAATGATTTCATTAAATATAACTTACTATTAAGTTATGTCATTTGTAATTATATAATTACAATTTAATTAGCAAATTAGTATTTAGGGACTGACCCAAACTGTTTTTTTTTAAATGACTACTGATGTCAGAGTGAGGACATTTTCTTTCCTCAATTCTATTATTTTGTCCAACAATGCTTGTATGTGATGACAAATCAATATTCAGACATCTCTCCATTTAGCCTTACAGAGTCGAAACTTTAAAATAACGTTTGGACATTGTCGGACTTCAATTATTATTGTAGATACGTTTTGCAATATGGTACAGTTGATGGGAGATTGGCCCTTTTTTTATACCGCCTGATGCCCGGGGAACATATAATTGAGACAACATATAATTCATGGGGGGGAAAAATTAATTATCACTTATTTTACATAATAATTATGAAATATAAACCAAAAAATTGACTTAATCTACAATCGGTTGCTTAATATTTTAATTGAAAAGTTCTTTGGGGAACCCAAAACTGATCTCATGGCACTGTGGCGAAAATTTTTTTTAATGAGTTTAGTCAATTTAAAAAAAAAAAAAAGAAACCATGAATAGAAAATCCATAGAAATAGAAATATCCTCAGTGTCCTTACCTGATGAGGTTTGTCTCCATAGAAACCGAGCGAAACATGATGACGGAGTTCTGGAAGGAACATTCCAAGTCTGCAACAGTAGAGGAGATGATGCTGGATTCAAACGCTCAGGAACTGACCCAACACGAGCTGCCGGAGATTCTCTCTCTGCTCCCTTCTCTGGCTGGTTCTGTTGTGCTGGAACTCGGTGCTGGAATCGGGTCAGTGATCACATTGTCTTTGACCCTGGATTCCATACGAACAAGTCATATTTCACCCTGAAATCAAAAAACAAAATAGCAGTTAATGCTTTGCATAAAGATAATAAGACTAATAAATAATTAATAACATAGGTTTCATGTTAGAAATCAAATCATTTTAAACTGAAGGCACAAAAACTACCATAATGTATGAACACTTTACAACATTCTTATTATTTACAAGATACATACTGTACAAACAGCACTATAAAAAAAAAAAATCCAAGATCAGTTCATGGCTACATATCCTTTAATATAACGTTAAATGAGTTAAAATGACAAACAAGGAAAATTAATTTAACCATTGTAGTATACAATTACACACAGAAATACAATTATATGTCCTAGTGGAAATCTAATCGAAAGGTCTAATGGTTAAGTAATCTGTTTCTTGGCCAGTTCTAAGCTTTTAAGCATGGTTTATTTGCTGCATTGTTATCATGACCTTTGCTCTTTTCAGTCGGTTCACTCGTCACCTCATTGGCAAGGCCCGTCACGTGACCGCTGTGGACTTCATGGAGAAGTTTGTGGAAAAAAACAGAAAGGACAACGGTCACCTGGGCAACGCTGAATTCATCCAAGCTGATGTCACAAAGCTGGACTTCCCTAAACACAGGTATAGCATCCCTGTAAACACAGTGTGCAGAATTATTAGGCCAGCCAATGTTCGGATCACATGTTTTCCAATTACATTTGACCGATACTAAACTACATCTATCTCAATAATAATTTATAGGAGATATATTTGTTAACGAGGGCCAGACGTGAAAATGCCTTATTTTCAGATGTGCATAATTATTAGGCAGACTTTCTTGTACAATTAAAATGGGCCAAAAAACAGATTTCACACACTTAAAGGATGCAATTATTTAGAAAATCACAGAATTAAGGGTCAAGATTAAAGTTAAGATTTAGGGACAGGTTTGGTGATATGGGTAGGTTAAGGTGTAAGGGATGAGTCAACACAGTGTAATTAGAGATGTAACTACATAGGTATTTTTACAGGACTACACAGGAACACTTTATGCTCCACCATATTGTAAAAGGCTTTAAAGGATTTTTAGGCATATAGGCTAAGAGTGTCATTAGTATGATTCTCATTTTACAAAGCACCGACTAGCCAAACGTTTGGATACACCCATGAGGAGTCATCAGCATTTTTAGTCCATTTTCCTAGAAAATAAAGACAAATGTGTATACAGTATGTCAGCTGTTAGTGTACAAGAGTTCACAGCTTCACTCTTGAATATAAAGCTCCTTTATTAGCATTGATGGTTCATGAGGAATATTTTATATCTATGCAATCTTTCCACTCCGCAAACGTTTCTTTATAGCAGAAAAAGGTTCTTTCGATTATTATTATTCGATTTTAATTTCACTGGGTATAAAAAGATCTAAAAAGATACAGTACATCCCATCTCGTTTTAAGTCTTTCTCCATCTTACACTTTTTCGGACACTTTCTGTTTCAGTTTTGACGTGGTCTTCTCTAATTGGCTGTTGATGTATCTGAGTGACCAGGAGCTGAAGTCATTGGCTGAAAAATTCCTCATGTGGCTCCGCCCAGGAGGATACCTGTTCTTCAGAGAGTCCTGCTTTCACCAGTCAGGTTAGAAGCAACACTCTGTAATCTGACACTTGCAGTGATTTATTTTTTATCAGGGATGCACCGAAATGAAAATTCTGGGCCGAAAACGAAACCAAAAGATTTTGGATGCACTTGGCCGAAAACCGATAATGCTATTTCGGCCGAAGATTTTCGGCGGCCGAAATTTCGGTGCATCCCTATTTTTTATTGTTATTGTTATTGTTATTTATTTTTCAATAAACAACGCTCCATTGTTGTTAACTGACTGTCTGCAAAACAATGTTACAAAAATCCAAATATATAAGCTCTAGAACCTACAGTTATGCAAATAAATGATAAACCCTTTAATCATAAATTAGTATTGTTATTATTGGAGCCTTAAACACGTTATTGAACAGAAAAATGTAGGGCAGGATTTGATTTGATTTTATCATTCAAAAATAAAGGGATTTGCAGTGTCCAAAAAAATCATTGCATTTTGTTAGATATTACTAGAGCAAATATATTTTTTTCTTTAATAAAGTGTAGTGTTGAGCATAATTGAAATACAATATGTATATGTTATTTAGTTTGTATTTACTATTATTACCCTCCTATAGGGCACAATGATTCTCACGCTTTAATACAGCTTTAGAGTAGCATAATTTAAAAAAAATGCTATACGTTTGAATGTGTTTTTGATGTTCGCAGGTGACTGTAAGAGAGATTTCAACCCCACGCACTACAGAAGCCCCGCCTACTACAACCACCTGATGACTTCACTCTTGCTGGACGAATCAGATCAGACCGAGAAGAAATGCTATGGGTTTGACATGGTGCTCAATAAGACAATCCAGACCTATGTGAAGGTAAGCCAGTCAGTCAGCAAGTTATTTTAAGGACGTGAAATATAAGTATAATAAACTGAAATGGAAATGCTTTGTCTTAGATGAAGAACAATCAGAACCAGGTGTGCTGGCTCATGCAGAAAGTTCGTCGTGATGTTGTACAGCAGCATCAGGGCGGCTTTTCCACATTCCAGGAGTTTCTAGATAACCAGCAGTACACCAGAAGAGGAATCTTACGTTATGAGAAGATGTTCGGGTCAGGATACGTCAGCACAGGCGGATTCAGCACGACCAAGGTCAGGGATGCAGAATTCGGAGGGTCATGCGTCTTTAAAAATCCCTTGTGAAGTGAATTAAAAATACAAAGAAAGAAGAATTTTTATCAATTACAATCTACCTCTTTGAAAGGTACTTTTATCTTTAATACCTCTAAAAAATGCATATTAGTACCATAAAGGTACCTAATAATACCTAAAGAGTAGTACTAATAGTTATGTATATGCCTCAGTAGCTTTTCTAGACTAGCTTTTTCTAAGAGTATAAGAATATAAGTTAGGTTATGCAATAATAACATTCTGATTAAAGAATATTCAGATACAATATTACAACTGACTTTGTTCGCTGGCAGAAAATAGTTTCAAAACCAGCACAGCAGAACCACAGCAAGACAGGAAAACTTGTTTTAGAACGAATCTTTCAGTTCACTTGTTTTCCACCCTGAACGTATAGAGCTACGCTAAAATTCATTTATACAAACAGTATACCTGTTGTATGATTCATCTAAATCAATCAATATTTTAGAATGAATCCCGGTTGAATGAATGATGCAAGGGCTGGTTCGTAAAGACACCTGCTTGTTTCGTTCGTAAATCAATCATGTTTTATAAATGTTAATATATTTGATATTATATTTTATTTCTGGTTTTGAGTTTTCCTCGCTTTTGGCTCAGCAGTGGAAAACTACTTATCTCTTGATTCTCACTGTTATCTCATCATTTTAGTGAATAATTAATAGTTTGTTATCTCTTTGATATATTAATCTGTAACCTATTAGGAGTTTGTTGATATACTAAACTTGACCGCCGGACAGAAGGTTCTTGATGTGGGCTGTGGGATTGGAGGTGGAGATTTCTACATGGCCAAGGTGAGTCAAAGATTTGTGTTGCATGGGTCTGGGTTGCATAAGTCTGTATTTCTTGAGATCTTTAAACAAGCAAGCCGTAATTAAATATTATCAGACATCAATTCAGATTAGTCTGTTTTCGTGTGGTGCATTCTGACCACTGTCACACGATCATTCACAGCTGTAGATTCTGATTACTGTGATATGATTAGTTACCAACTTACTGAATTATTTTTTTTTTAACGACAGACCTTTGGGGTGGAGGTTCTGGGCATGGACCTGTCATCAAACATGGTGGAGATCGCCATGGAGAGAGCTGTCAAGGAGAAAGTGCCATTAGTACGTTGAGTTTTTCAGCAAAAACCTAGCAACACCTTGGCAACCACCCACAATACCCTGTTAAAAATGAAATGCAGCAAACTGTTTTAGAACATCTTTGCAACTGCACTGAAACACTGGCAACCAACCATAACAAACAAAAAAAAGCAATAACTCACATAGCAACACCCTGGTAACCACCCAGATCACTACTATAGCAACCCAAAAGCAAATTACACACTATCAGAACAGCATGCATGCAACTGCATAGCAACACCCATCAAACTGCTCAAAGCAGCTTAATTAACACCGTAGAAACCACCTTTTCAACCTAGAAATTGCATAGCAACACCCTGATAAGCAGCCATAGCGTAATAGCAACAACTCATTTTAATCTAGCAACTGCATTGGAACACCCTGACAACCACCAAAACATTCTAGCAATTGCATAGCAAAATACAATAACTAGTAGCTTCACACCCTGGAAACCACTTATTACAACTAGGTTGTTACTACATAGCAACACCCTGGTAACCACTCATAATACTATAGGAGCCACTTATGACAAGCTACTGTAGCAACTGCATGGTCACAACGGTTGTGGTGATTTTGCAAAGTAAGACACGATCCTGGTTCAACATTACTGTCCAAAAAGGATAGACTTATCCCAATCCCTGCCCCTAAACCTAACCCTACCCAAAAGGTATGCTTGAAATCAGTGGGAAATGCAAGGGTACAGAAGCACCCAACCCTGATCATCAGCCGAAAACAGATATTTCAAATCTGATCGGTTGATCTAGGAACATTTTGTACTTGGTTAAATCCCGCTCACCGCATGGGTCCACCCACAGGAAATGTAGAAATCTCTTTTAAAATGTGAAGTAGTCGTACACAAACACTTTTGATTCACATAGCCTTGAGAATGAACAGAGCTGAGACTCGCTCTGCACTTCCTGATAACAGAGTAACTGTCTGTCCTTCCTCTGCAGGTGCAGTTTGAGGTGTCAGATGCCACAAAAAGAAGGTTTCCTGACGCAGCGTTTGATGTGGTTTACAGCAGAGACACGATTCTGCATATCAGGGACAAACTTGACCTCTTCAGAAAGTTTTATGTGAGTCTTCTCACATGTAAAATCCTGCATTATTTTCGTTCCGGTCACTTCAGAAGCAGCATGCTGTATATTTGAATGTGTGTGTGTGTGTGTGTGTGAGGATATACAAATGATTATCTGTGCGTTGCAGATGTAAATATACTGTCATTGGGTAGTTTTAAAATTTTATTTTTTTTGTCAATATATGTGCGTAGGTGGTTTAAACAGTTAACTTCACCTTGAGCCTTCTTTATGCTTTTTTTTTTTTTTTTTAACTTAGAAAACTCAAATGAGTGACACATTGTATGGCTTAGAAAAAACAAGCTTGTGCGCTTGTACTGAACTACTGAGGATTCGATCTAAATGCAGTGGCAAATACTCAGGAAATAAAAACAAAGAATGTGCATTTTCTGCCCTCTAGTGGACAAATGAGATGAAGTACACGATTAAATAGAATATGTATTTTGAGGCAAACTGATCTTTTAATGTGTGTGTTTCAGTCATGGCTGAAGCCAGGCGGGAAACTTCTGATCAGTGACTACTGCTGTGGAGAGAAGCCTTGGTCTCCAGCGTTTCAGGATTACGTTAAACAGCGGGGATATATCCTCTACACACCTCCGAGATACGGACAAGTACAGTCCTCATAAAATCATAGAGTACTATTAAAGCTTGTTTTGACTGAGGTTTACTATTGATCTGTTATGTAATGCTGATATCAGTCAATGCCATGCTGATTGTGTTTTTAGTTTCTGAGCGAGGTGGGATTCAGTAATGTTCGCGCCGAGGACAGAACAGAGCAGTTTATTCAAGTCATAAAGGCTGAACTGCAGAGAGCCGAGGAACTGAAAGACGAGTTTATACAGGTAAACGCATACTTCTGCTCGTGTACCGTCTGCATTGCACTTACAACCACATATTTGCATGCTATTGGAGGAAATATGTGGCCATTTTTCCCTCCCTTTTTAATTAAACAAACCACATTCGCAGGTACTGAAGACATGTTTCACTTTCATTTAAGTAGTAGTTCACCTACAAATGCAAATGCACCCAACCTTCCCATGCAAGCCATAGATGAGTTTGTTCATGGAAACGTATTTGGGAAAATGACCTTTTTGGGTGGAGTAATACTTTAAAGCTCGCATGAATATTGTTGGAAAGAAAGCATCGCACCATGTACTCTTGTAATCTCTGTCTCCTCCACAGGAGTTCTCTCAGGGAGACTATGATGCCGTTGTAAATGGATGGACAGAAAAGCTGCAGCGCTGCGAGACTGGAAACCAACGCTGGGGGCTTTTCTATGCCACCAAAGAATGAAAGAGAGGAGCGATTCAACTAATGGTCAATTTCCAAATCAGTATATTTCAGATGCTATGTTAAACTCACTGTTCTGTCTAATTCTGTGAATTGCACAGTATAGAGCTGTAATGCCAACAGCATAAATTAATAAAATTCAACTTTTCTATGTCTTATTTTTGTTTGTTGTTTTGATTTTATATGCTTGTGCCTTTAATGCGTTTGATATGCAATGAATCGATTATATGAACAGCCGTTATAGTGCACAGTGAACGTTATACCTTATTGGTAATAAACACAAAAACAACACCACAAAGGACAAAAAATAAAAGAAATATAGCTGCAAGCAGCAATTATCGGGGTTCGAGCATTGTTAAGGCATTTGAGGTCGTATAAGAAAAGTGGTAAACTTTCATTAACTGTGATTTTATAATGTCTCCATCAGCAAACACGAACAGCACTGTTTTAGTGTTTAATCAGCCCATTAGCGCCAGCTGGTGGTTATTAATTGCAACTTCTTACACAAACCTGTGTTGAATTGTTATAACTATTATAGTGTTTTTTGTCAAAATGGTTTGATTGACATCATTAATCCCAGATGCAAAGTTGTTCAGAACGATTAGATCTATGATGTTATTGTGAAGATGTAGTCTATAAGTGTGAATGCATCAGGCATTTAATATCATTTACTCTGGAAACATTGTGTTTTTGAGGCCTTTGTTAATGGTTATAGTGCTAGATATAGTCTGAGTCACATGTTTTAACCAAGTTTCATAAAGTTTAGTGTTTTTGTTTTTTATAGGCTTTTGAGTATATGTGGTTACATCTTTTTTTAAACGATGACCCTGCTACAGCTAACCTAAAGACATAAAAATATTATTATAGAGAGTCCAGAGAATGGTTCTGTATTGGTTTGATCGAGATTGGGCCAAAAACCTGAGACTAGTTTGCAAAAGTAGGTTTTTAACATGACAGACTATTTCATGTACTATTTGATTGACAGCATTAGTCACAGCGGCAAAGCTGTTCAGAATGACCTCTCATATGATACAAAGATTTAATGTTTGTGTGAATATTTGAACATGTTCTAAACATTTCTATAGAAATACTGTGTTTTTGAGGCAGTTTTAGCTATTATAGCGTCACCTATGGTCTGATCACCATGAAACTCGTCATGTGACACGTCTTCAACAAGTTTGATAAAGTTTTTAGTGTTTATTTATGTTTTATAGTGCTGTATGGGTCAAATTTTAAATGAACCAATTATAGCTAACCAAAAGGACAAATATATATATATATATAATTATTGATCTAGAGAGTCCACAATCAGATTTAAAATTACTTTTACCTTTTAAAATTAAAATGTATGTATTATTCAAATGTATATTACAATAATATTAATACTGAATTTTATAATTATTAATTAAGGCTAAAAAATGAAATAATAGTATTTAAATAAATACATTTCATTTAGTTTTCTTTTTCATAGTAACTAAAAATATATATGAGAGTATACAGTAAAAAGTAATTTATAAAGCGTATATACATGTATAATGTTAAAGGTTTAAAATAAATAAAAATTGCAATGATAAAAAAAAAAAAATAGGACAGAATATTAACTCCCAAAAAGAAGAGAGAAAAAAGAGCGTGCAGATGAAATGTGCTCTGTGGAGATCTGGGTAGGAGTGTCCCGTCACACACACACAGAAAGAGAGAGAGAGAGAGAGACGCTGAAGGAGGAAGAATGAACCATCTGCATCTCTTTTCATGTGACGTGTGTTTTAACCCTCATGATGGCGAGACTGAGCGAACACGGGATCCGACTGAGCTCTGTGCGTAGTGTACTTTCTCTTATCTTCTTTCTTTTCTCACGCTTTACGATGCACTTTACGATGATTATATTGCATAATGTTGTTTTTGTAGATGAGCCCGTCGTACCTGGAGAGCAACTCCACCAGTCACACATGGCCCTTCAGTGCGGTCGCGGAACTCATCGGTGAGCAAAACACAAATGCATTCCTCGATTAGAAAGGAAAAACTCAGGTTTTGTCAGGAACTGGCGATACTTTCGGTTTTAACTTCCGCAAATCTCGCAGACAATAAATGCGCACATCACTTGCGCACCTGTTGCAGGCAAACTGGAGTATCTCACATATTATAATGTTTTAATGCTTATTAATGGCGCAGTGTTAAAACTCCACACGCATAATGTGTTTTGCTTGTAAAGCTGCGTTTTGGATTAAATGCATAGATGATCCATAGTAAATAAACACTTACAGTGCAGTGTCTGCATGTCATTGCATTTAATAACAAAGCAGAGAGCAACACTAAGGTGGGTTGCATGAACTGATTTAGTTGGGATAGAAACATCTACAAATGCATAAAGCAAATGAATGTAAATAAAGATAAACGCACACTGTACAAGCAATGCATTTATCAAAAATAGGTTTGTTGGGTTCAACGTTACTAAAACCAGAGATGTGGTGTTCGTATGAAGACTAATGAAAGGATCAAGTTGCTTGGTTTGAAGCGTGATAAACTACGCCTGTGGTTTCTCTGCTAGGATAAATGGTTTATGGTGAAGGCTGATGGAAATATGTAAAGCTTACAGGATCGCTCAGTACCGTTAGAGACAGGAAACCGTGTTCATGTAGTTGCTTTTGATCACTTAATAATGAGGTTTAACAAAATCCGTCTTAATATTTCTGCAGTTTCATCTTGATATCCTGTTAAACGGCTTGTGTGTCTGTTTTTAGGTTGTAGGCTGTAGGTTATATTTAGAGAGCTGCCTTTTCATGGCTTGCAGTTTAAGAAAAAACAGAAAGTGCTGCGAAAAGCAGTGATGTTTTGCACTATGCAGTTGCACTATTATTATATTCATTTCTCTGTATGTCTCACAGATAATGCATCTGACCCAGGAGTCACAGCAAAGAACATCTGGATTGATGTTGTGACGGTCAGAGAACAGTTGTGCCTCAGTTTTATGGATAACGGCAGCGGTATGACGCCCAGCAAACTGCACAAAATGCTCAGGTGTGTAAAAGACGGACGTGAATGATGCCTCAAGCCTTGAGGAGAAACATTTTGTGAAGAGGAATCTCTCATTTTCTTCACAGCTTTGGATTCACAGAGAAAGGCTCCAGTAAAAGCAGTCATCAGCCCATCGGTGTATACGGAAATGGGTTTAAGTCGGGTTCAATGCGTCTTGGCCGCGATGCTCTGATCTTCACCAAAAATGGCGGCTGTCAGAGTGTGGGCATGTTGTCTCAAAGCTTCTTACAGGCCATTAAAGCTCAGGCTGTGATCGTACCCATCGCCCCGTTCAACCAACAGACCAATATCCTTCTGCTCAGTAGAAATACGGGTCTTTCAACTCGAAGACTTGAATATTTTTTCTGTTTGAGTAACCCACCTGTTGTGTTCAAAAGCTTTTGTTTTGCATAAGTTTGCATGCAATTTGCCAGAAACACTCAATATTCATTTAAAAACAGAAAATGTCTCCTCTAGCTTGTCAGAGACCATTGGTCTCTAGGGCAGTCAATGGGATTCCAGCCATTTCAAAACGCATCTTTGTGTTGAAAATATGCATGCACATTCTTAACAATAAATTAGAAACTTTCACCAATAGTTTATCCAGTATTTTGAACGGTTTAAAGATTAGTGGTAAGAGTCAAATACACAACAGGAGGTTAAAGAAAAAAAAAAAGGTGCAAGCATGAGCATGAACTCTATGCATAGACTATATACATACAGAATAAATAAGATGCATGTACTTGTTTTCACTCTATGCATATAGACTGTAAACGGATGTCTTAGAGGGACAAAACATTGCCTTTAACTCCTGCCTCACAGACGCTGGTGGTAACCGAGGATTCAGAGGCAAGTCTCAGAGCCATCCTGAAATATTCTCTCTTCCAGAGCATCCCTGAGTTACAAGAGCAGTTGGATTCCATTCAGGGCAAAAAAGGAACCAAGATACTCATCTGGAACATCCGCAGGTCTGTCATCTGGCAGTTTATGCCAAAACGATTATGCCAAAGTTCAATGGATGCGGTCAGTCGTAGTGAAAGATGACGTAACAGAGCAAATGCAGACAGGAGAACCATTATATTCAGTATCATAATTAATTTACATGTGATTTACATGTTGCATGCAGGTGAGTGTACTGACTCTGTCGGAACAACGATTTGGGTTTGTTTTAACTATAACCCTGAACTGCTTAGATTAACAAATCAAGTCATTTGAACCACCTTGAAGCATGTGATTCTCTCAAATCTAATAAATAGCATTTTTCGGTAATCAGATATGCAACTGGCTAAATTCTAATTTCTAATCGAATCTATAATTTCTGTGCTTTACCTTACAAGACACCTGTGATAGCCAATTCCCACCATAGAATAAAAAAATTGGAATAAGAAATACAGTTTAGAGTTTATATCGCACAATTCAGACGTCTGTCTCACTATTCTGAGAACATGAGGACATAACTCAAAATCATACACACACACACACAAAAAAAGAAATGTACATGTCTTGGTACTGTAAGTTTATGTTTCACAATTATGACATTTTCTTTGAATTTTAAATCTTAAAATTCTGAGTTGATATCTATATTTATATCTAAAGTTTGTAGCCTTCTTATCTCATGCTTCAATAGAGATCAGGACATTTTTCAGGGTTTCACTTTATTTGATTGATCTAGTTTTTCTTGAATGGTAGATTTGGTGATATATGCTTATTAGCCACTTCCTTGATAGATTATGCAATAAGCAAGTAAGTTTTATCTGAAACTGATAGTATTTTCTAGAAGTATTTTCCCTGAATATCAGGATTAAAAAAAATGTGTCAGCCAAATGCTAAAATGTAAGTGCAAATGTAAACAGCATATTTATATATATTTTTTTTTACATTTGATCCGTTTCATAAATAAAAATAAGCATTAAAAAAATAAAGCTAAAAATATTGAGCGGGTGACATGATAATGATATTTTAATGGATTTTTTGTTTAATTTTTAGTTCATCCAAAGATTTTTTTTCTCTTTCTAACTTGAATGCAGAAATACTGAATCATTTTGAATAAAGTTTTAACAATCTTTTCTCACAGAAATAAAGATGGTAAGCCGGAGTTTGACTTTGATTCGGATGTAGAGGACATCCGTCTGCCAGAGATCCAGTCAGAGGAGAAGCCGGGAAAATGGAGGAGAGATTATTACAAGCACCGCAGAGAAAGTAACAACATCCCTGAGATGGAGTTTTCTCTCAGTGTGAGTGAGAGAAAGAGAAAGAGACAGACAGAGAGAGAGAGAGAGAAAGAAACGGCCAACAGAGCGAGAAACTTCCTGATATTTATGGCCTGTGGTTGTTTTACAGTGTGAATGCAAATATGTATGTGTGTGTGGCTGTGTGAGTGCATACAGTGGTGCAAAAAAGTATTTAGTCAGCCACCAAGTGTACAAGTTCTCCCACTTAAAAATATATGAGAGAGGCCTGTAATTTTCATCATAGATATACCTCAAGTATGAAAGATGAAATGAGAAAAAAAAAATCCGGAATATCACATCATAGAATTTTTAATGAATTAATTGGTTAATTTCTCTGTAAAATAAGTATTTGGTCACCTACAAACAAGCAAGATTTCTGGCTCTCACAGACCTGTAACTTCTTCTTTAAGAGG
>JAUCMU010000026.1:4525121-4536542 GCA_032275025.1 Enteromius treurensis | reverse complement strand
TTGCCGCTGTCGCCTCTGGCTTGCTTAGTTGGGGACACCTGATTTCTAGTGATTATCATCGTCTTGACTACAGAGACCGTCTCTGCATTTGATAAATAAAGTTTAATTCTCGTCATTATACATTACACTTCGCTCTGTTCTTCTACTTGATAATGTTCGAGTTTTAGTTCCACCCGGACTGTTTAGACCCACGCACCTCTGCGAGTTCCCCCGCAGGTGCCAGCGTTTATTCATTGATTATTTGGGCTTTATAAGGACTGGACTTTGTTTTACTCATCACAAAGTCTTACTTGCTGTGTCAGTAATTCCGAGCATTTATTCCCTGGACTGCCCTTCCGTGTATGACCCTGGACTGTTTATCTGGTATTTGATTCTCACTGCCTGCCCATTGAACTCTTGCTTGTTTGAATCTGAATCATATCTGTCTGCCGTTGACTTGAACCACTGCCTGTTTGACTACTGCAATAAAGCCTTGCATATGGACCTCACCGACTCTGAGCGATGATACTGATACTGAGGACAGCAAGGTGTCATTTATATGCTCGTTGCTTACTGGAAAGGCATTGAAATGGGCCACTGCGCTTTGGGAGGGACAGCAGATGTCTTTCCTCTCCTATCAGAGCTTTCTGAGGAAATTTAAGGAGGTTTTTACCATGATGAGGATGGGAGAGAGGCAGAGGAGGAGCTGATGAACTTAAAACAAGGTTCCTCGTCTGTAGCTGATTATGCGCTCCAATTTCGCACTCTAGCGGCTGAAGCAGGCTGGGAGGGAAAGCCTCTTAAAGGAATGTTTCGCCGTGGTCTCAGGATGGAGTTACAGTCAGAACTCGCATGCCGCGATGAGAACAAATCCTTAAAGGAGTATATGGACATGGCTATCAAAGTCGATAAACTCCTTCGATCCCGTAGGGGGCGCCGACCATCCACTCTGCCCATTACATTTCCCAACACCTCCTATGATGAATCTCCTGGAGGGAACAGGAGGTTTCACAGTGGTCCGACTCCTATCAAAAGCACTGCCTGAAGTATCCTCGCCGGAACTCCACTCCCGCTCTGGCCCCAGCGGAGGACCCCGAGTCACTAGAGGGCCTACCGGAACCCTACAAGGACCTTCACCTGGCCTTCAGTAAGGTCAAAGCCACCACATTGTGACACTGACTGTGCCATAGACCTCGTGCCAGGTGCCACACCTCCCCGTGGACGGGTTTACCCCTTATCTCAACCCGAGACCAAGAGCATGCAGCGATACATCGAGGAGGAGCTTGCAAAAGGATTCATCAGGCCTTCCACCTCACCGGCTTCGGCCGGCTTTTTCTTTGTAAAGAAGGATGGATCGCTCAGGCCTTGCATCGACTACCAGGCCCCTAACAAAGTCACCATCAAGTACAGAAACCCCCTGCCACTCGTCCCTTCATCACTGGAACAGCTCCGCTTGGATCTTCACAAAATTGGACCTAAGAAGTGCATACAACCTTCTCTGTATCCGAGCAGGGGATGAGTGGAAGACAGCCTTTTCCACCACAACTGGTGATTACGAGTATCTGGTAATGCCCTTCGTGTTGTCCAGCAGCCCCTCTGTATTTCAAGCCCTAATTAACGAGATTTTCCGGGACATGTTGAACCAATTCGTAATCGTCTACATCAACGATATCCTCGTCTACTCAGAGAACCTACAAGTCCATATCAAGCACGTTTGAGCAGTCCTACAAAAACGAATTAAGCACCAGCTGTATGCCAGTTATCTAAGTGAAAGGAGTATCTAAAGGAGCTACAGCGTTTTTTGGGGTTTGCTAACTTCTACAGGCGGTTCATCCGTGGTTTCAGTCAGGTGGCCGCTCCTCTCACTGCACTCACTCGTGGAGGTGTTCACAAGTTATCCTGGAACCAATCATGTGAAAAAGCCTTCGTAGAACTCAAGAACCGCTTCTCCTCGGCCCCCATTCTCTGACAGCCAGATCCCACTCTTCAATTCATCGTGGAGGTGGACGCTTCTAATTCCGGCATTGGAGCCATACTCTCTCAACGACATGGGAATCCCGCTAAAATGTACCCCTGTGTGTTCTACTCCAGAAAGCTCAATCAGGCAGAACGGAATTACAGAACGGAAAACATGGCAGAGATAAACAAGTCTCAGAAAGAGGAACCAGCTCTCCCTGAATTCCCTCCTGGACAAACCTATGTGCCCACCAGCCTTCGATCCCGAGTGCTCTCCTTGATTCACGAAAATCCCAGCGCTGGTCACCCAGGTATTCAGGCTACTAAGGAACTGGTCGAGAATCGTTTCTGGTGGCCTACCCTCAGCCAGCAGGTCATTTCCTTTGTTAAGGACTGTGCCACTTGTAACCAGACAAAGTCATCACGTCAGGCTTACTCCAGCCCCTGCCCATACCTGAACGTATTTCGGTTCTACGGATTACCCAAGACGTTGAGTCAGACCGCGGACCACAGTTCACCTCCTGAGTGTGGAAGGCATTCTGCTCACAGCCTAACATCAATGTCAGCTTGACCTACGGGTATCATCCCCAGTCGAACGGGACAAATCGAGAGGCTTAATCAGGAACTCACCCATTTCCTCAGAGCGTACTGCCATCTCAACCAAGAGGACTGGATTGACTTTCTCTTATGGGCAGAATACGCTCAGAATTTTCTCAAGAAACCTTCCTCTCAATTAACTCCCTTCCAGTGTGTGCTGGGTTTTCAACCTCCTCATGTTCCCATGGTCCGGAGAACCCACCAACCTCCCGACAGTGGATGCCTGGCCACAAAGAAGTGAGGCTACTTGGGACATGGCACACACCAACCTTCGACGGGCTATCCAAAGAGTGACATGACAATCTAATCGTCTAAGAAGACCAGCACCTCAGTACCAGGCCGGCCAGTGGGTTTGGTTATCCACTCGGGACCTCAGACTCAGTCTGCCCTGCAAGAAGCTTAACCCGAGGTACGTGGGTCCTTTCCAAATAGATAAACAAATAACACCTGTATCTTTTCGCCTTAAACTCCCTGCTAACTACAGTATCTCTCCTACCTTCCATTTGTTCCTGCTTAACCCCGCTGCTGATCCGGGAGGAGAGGTGGACCAGGACGAGGTAACCACCGCGGAGACCCCTCCCCTGGCACCTGAAGGAAGCGACATCTACCAGGTGAACATGATCCTGGACTCCCGGCGTCGCGGGGGCATACTACAATACCTGGTCGACTAGGAGGGGTACGGCGTTCCATCAAGCTCACCCTGAGAAACCGGCCCCTCGACCCCGTGGAAGACCCCGGCGCCGAGGAACTACTCGCTTCAGGAGCCGCTCGCAGGGGAGGGGCTCTGTCACAGATCGCGCCTCTGTGGCCCTCTTTGAAAGACAGCAGCGGGAACCCTCTCCTGAGTTTTAGTTCCACCCGGACTGTTTAGACCCACGCACCTCGGCGAGTTACGCCGCAGGTGCCGGCTGTTATTCATTGATTATTTGGTCTTTATATAGATCGGACCTTGCGTTACTTTTTGTGAAGTCTTACTTGCGATGTCAGTAATTCCGAGCGTTATTTTCCTGGACTGCCTTTCCGTGTATGACCCTGGACTGTTTATTTGGTATTTGATTCTCGCTGCCTACCCATTGAACTCTTGCTTGTTTTGTGACCGATCTTGTGGATTATCCGAATCATATCTGTCTGCTGTTGATTTGAACCACTGCCTGTTTGACTACTGCAATAAAGCCCTGCAAATGGATCTGACCGAATCTGAGCGTTCATTACACTCATATTCCAAATATATTTTTCTATCGAAATAATAAATTAACAAAACGAATGAAATTTGAAAAAAAACAGCAGCTTCATATGTGTGTTCACGATGTGTGCGTGGTTGTTCACTTCTCACTGATGTGTGTGTGCACGTTGGATGGGTTAAATGCAGAGCACAAATTCCTAGTATGGGTCACAATACCTGGCAACAAGTCACTTCACTAATATATTGTCTGTTCAGTCAATATATACTGTACAGCTGTAAAATAAAAATAAGCTGTTAAATTGGTATTGTATTCTGAGCTACAACAAAAAACGTAGAGAACTTGCACTTTCCCCACTGAGAGCGAGCTCTCCCGGCTTCATGCACATTGAAACACCTTGTGCGGGGCAGTGCTCATTATATAGAGCGAAAATAATGAAAACAAAGGCTGCGAAACATGATCAGCTTTGCCCTTTTGGTGGTCACTCGTTTAGACTTTTTTAGGCCAAGTCGTTTTAAAGTTATTGCCGTTTTTTTTTTTTTTTTTGCTGAATGTGTCAAGAATACCGAAAACAAAATCAACTTGACCCTGGTGTAGTTTTTGTCTCTCTGGCAGAAATTTGTCAATCCTTCTGTGAAGTTTTGTGAAGTGAGATGAATAAAGAGTGCTGTCTTGCAGAACGGACTCTGTTGTGGGGGGTTTAATGAAGGTGTGAATCTCTGCTGGTTAACACGGAGAGCTCAGCTAAAAGTTGCAGAACAGGTTTTGCCAAAGTGTTTAGGACAAATGTAATGTATAACCTGTAAACTTATCTTTCTCCCCTTCTCAGCGCCTCAATCTCGGAGCGCTGCCTGGCTAGCTCAGGCCTCAAATACTGAATAATTATTTAGGTTTATATTAGGTTTTAGTAAAAAAAAAATAGTCTCAATAATAAATAGTAAAACATGTAATGTAGGCTAACAAATGATAATTCACAGGAATCTTAATTAAAATAAAAACAAGAGCTGGTACACATAAAACATAAGACAATTACAGATTAATTTAAATCCACGAAACTTATGCGGGAAAAAAAAGACCACACAACCACTGTTCATGTATAATCATCACACTCTGTTATCAGGGTTCATACACATTTTTATCAAAACATTGATGGCACATTTAAGTAAAAAGAAAAAAGAGATTTTTCTAGTTAATACTGAACTGTATATCGTTGTTCATTCAAGCGCTATTCAACTAATTCAAAGTTTATAGTTTATTTAAATGAGCCTTATTCCGCGCTCAAACAAAAACATTAGGTTTGCCAAAATCCACAGGTAGAAGTGGCCTAACTGTTCTGACTCTAACTGGAGGGGGGTGGACGTTAATTAGACATGTGAATCTCTCATCATTCACATGGTAGCAGGGCGATTATGCTCTCATTCATATGAATGGTACTGATATAGAAGTCGCTGATGTCAGCAGAGTTTATCTATTCTGCGGTCGCCATGAGCCTTTTGACAAGAGACAAGGCTCTACAAGCTAAACAAAGCTAAAGATTGCAGTTCCATACATCTTCCTGAACTCTATTTTAAACGTTAAAGGTATGAGTGATGCAATATGAAAATAAAACTATAAGACGCTGTCAGGCAGACATTAATCTGCATGTAAAGAAAATTTTATTAAAATAGTTCAGTTTTGTGTTTAATGTCAAAATTATTATATTTCGTTTTGTATGTTTATTAAGTTAATTTAGAAAAAAATGTTTGGAGTATTTTTTGTTTGTTAAAAATAAGTTTATAGGCAGACATTAATCTGCAAGCAAAGACAATTTAATTAAAATAGTTCAGTTTTGTTTTTAATGTCAAAATTATTATATTTCGTTTTGTTTGTTTATTAAGTTAATTTAGAAAAATTTTTGTATTGAAAAATGTTGAGTATTTTTTGTTCGTTAAATATAAGTTTTTGGTTTTTTAAAGGGCAAGCGTCCATCAGCAGCCGATCAGGGGTGTGTTTCCCGAACAACGATGTAACGCTGATAAACCACCATAGTACGATGCATTGTTTTGGAAAAGAACTAGCTACACACGACTGTTTCCCGAACACAGTCGCATCTCCATCATTTGAACCACGTTAGTTGTTCACACGCATGTCGTGAAGATATACCTTCTGCTATTAAACTGATTAGAGATCTCCAAGATGCTGCTGTATTGACTAATTTATTATTTTTGTTCACTGTCATTTTGCATTTTGTCATGATCTTTGAATCATCGCGGGTTCCCTCTTACGTTAAACTCCAAGGTTCCCTTAGCCATTTATGAGCATGCACACATTTTAAAAACACCGTTTAGAATGGATGCGCAGAAATAAGTAGTTAAAAACGCATTTGATATTTAGATAGTAATGCATGTTAGTTTGCTTCTTGTGGCCAAAAGCATATTTATTAGAGCCCATATATCTTACTAACAAGAAACTATGCTTCTAGCCACCGGTCAAATGCTGTAGTTCAAACTACATACGAAATTGACTGCGAATGTTCGTTTGAACTATGCTTTAGGGAAAAACCAAATCTTTGAACTGTGCTGGTAACGAGGAACTTGCAACCATAGGACACTAACTATGTTTTTGGGAAACGCACCCCAGGACGACTGATCAGTGTAAACAAATGAATGAATGGGGCCATGTATCACAAGATTTTGAGTGAAAACCTCCTTCCATCAGCGAGGGCATTGAAGATGAAACATGGCTGGGTCTTTCAGCCTGACAATGATCTCAAACACAACAAAGTTGAAAACATTACTGGCCTAGCGGAGACCTGCCTGGAGGAATGGGCCAAAATACCAGCAACAGTGTGTGAACACCTGGTGAAGACTCACAGAAAACCTTTCTCCTCTGTCATTGCCAACAAAGAGTATGTTACAAAGTATTGAGATGAAATTTTGTTATTGACCAAATACTTATTGTCCACCATAAAAATCATACAATGTGATTTTCTGGATTCATTTTTTTCTCACTTCATCTTTTATAGTTGAGGTATATCTATGATGAAAATTAAGGCCTCTCTCATCTATTTTTAAGTTGGAGAACTTGCACAATTGGTGGCTGACTAAATACTTTTTTGCCCCACTGTATGTGTGTGTATGAATTATAGGTGTGAACTGGTTAAGACCTTGTGATGCAGAGATCAGAAACTAACAGAGATACAGTCTTTAAATTATAGACTTTTATATTATTTAACTTTTTCCACTGAATGTACTGCCACCAAAAATGTTTTTCTATATTAAAAAGTATATTTAGAATTGTTTCAAAGAGTGTGACTGTAAACACAATGAGGCTGCGTTGAACTTCTGCGTTTAACCAAAATCTTGTTCAAAAACCCATTGATTTCAGGATGACAGAACCGGAAGAGATCTTGAAATATATGTTACGGGAAAGTTTTTGCAGCTGTTTTTATTGCTATAAATGCTACTTTTCGGAATATGTTTTATCTCAAACAAGGGTAGCTTGATATGTGCCCTTGAATTAAATGGGAAAAGTGGAGAATTAACTGGAAAAGTAAACACCAACACAAATTCTGACGTTCCAGGCGTATCTCAGTATCCTTTACCTGAAGCCCAGGATTCAGATCATTCTGAGACAGAAGAAAGTTCAGACTAAGCTGATTGCCAAGAGTCTGTCCATGATTGAGAATGATGTCTATAAACCCCAGTTCATCGTATCCTTCCACTTGCCTCAAAAAAGAAGTTTTTATTTTTGTATTTTCTGTTTTTATTTAAATTTAATAATTTTATTTTTGTTAAAACATATATATATATATATATAATTTTATATTCTATTTTATTTTCAAACAGTTGTCATTTTTTTGTTTTTTATTTATTAAAAAAAAGATGCATTTATTCATATTTTGAATGTGTTTTCCTATATATTTTTTTTCATTTAGTTAAAATAGTTATTTTTTATTAATTTTTTTTTTCCATTAAAATTTTTCTAAGTTTTAGGTATATAAAGACACCTGATTAAACTAATTACTTTGGCAACTAATTTATTCCAATATCAGTAAACACTTATTTTTAAAACTTTTATGTTTCCTTCATTATTTTTAATCATTACTATGTTTTTTCCATTAATCCCCTAACTCGTTTTGAGTCGAGTGTTTTCTTTAAGCATGATTCTCAGAACGAGAGAGTGAAGATCACTTTTGGATTCAACCGGAAAAATAAGGAGCACCACGGGATTATGATGTATCATAAAAACCGATTGATAAAGGCACACGAGAAAGTTGGCTGCCAAATCAAGGTACTGGGTTCATTCGTGCGGAGAACATAATCTGATCATAATCTGAACATGTATTTCATGTTATCATTATCCATTTCTCAGAAATATCAAAAAATGTTGAAAATGGAATAAACTATAATTGGTTCTCTATGGGTCTGGTTATAACTTGATGATTTTAATAACAGCTTTGTATTTGATTCATCGTGTATAATCATGTTTTTTACTTCTCTGTCCTTCAGTCATCAGGTCAAAGGTCAGGGGTCGGGGTCATCGGAGTGATTGAGTGTAACTTCCTCAAGCCTGCTCATAACAAGCAGGATTTTGAGTACACCAAAGAGTACAGGTGCATTTCAGGAACTCACCAAAAACCTTTAACCTGCAGGGCTGTCTGGCTCAGATAGCAACTCATTTGAATGCCAGACTGACGCTAAACTCAAATCTACTAACACAAAGAAACAAGCTTTGGTGAAACTGATTATTTTGTTGTATAGCTGATCACAAATAATGGGCTTAAGTACAGAGTTAAAAATACAAGTCAAAGAAATTTCAGTAGATTTTTATTTGACATTGTGTTTCATTTTATAGGTAAATTATATAATAATTATACGCGTGTGTGTGTGTGTGTGTGTGTGAGAGAGAGAGAGATCAACTATATTATATACGTTATAATATATAATATCTAAAATATAAAAAATTAGATATATGAAATATAGAACACTATAATATGTATTATAAAATTATGTGTATTTATATTTGCATAATGCAATTATAAGTGTGTATTCTTGTTATTCAATATTACTATGTAAATTAATTTCAGTACTTATGTGATTATATGTATTATTTCCTTTTTTAACTTTTCTTTCTGCTCGTCTCATAGACTCACACTGGCTGCTCTTGGTCTCAAACTGAATGATTACTGGCGTGAAAAGAAGGAAAAGAAAGCAAAAGAGAGAGCGTTTCAAGCCTTAGAGAGGAAAAGCCAAGGAGGAGATACTGAGGAAACAGAGGAAGAGGACGAAGGAAAGGAAGAAGAAGAGGAGGAGGAAGAAGAAGAAGAAGTGTATGATTGTTTTCCTCCAAAACTTTAACACAGTAATGTTGTGGTACCTGCTTTGCTGGGTTGGTTATCTGTTAAGCTCTGTTCACACAAAGCACGATAACAATAAAGTTGATTATAAAGATAACGATAGTAGCGCCCACACTGGTGAACGATACTGTCTGTCTCGAGTTTGTGAGAATAGGGGGATTCTGATCGTTCAAAAAAAGAGTATTCCAATGATATTGTTTTCTGTGCTTGTATTGTTATAGTTGCGGTGTGGACGCTGCTTTTCATTAAGACTGATTTTTAGAGCTATATCTTTATCATGCTTTGTGTGAACGGAGCTTTAGTCAGATGGTCAGAACAGAACCATGGCTTTGTGAAAAAAAAAAAAAAAAGAAAGATGGCGTAACCCAAGCTGCTAAAAACTGACTATTTGTCTGTTGGACCACAAACCTCACACTTAGATGCAGATACACACACACACACACACACATCTTATGATGGCAGAGGTCGTGTTGAGCTCTTAAATGCAGGTGGGCTGCACAGAGAAACATGAAACAGTTAATCACATGGCTAAAGTAGTTGCATGGTTCATATCTGTGATGTCTGCGAGTGAGCCATGCAACACACACACACACGACTGATCACAACCAAGGTTCCCATGAAAACAAAACTGAGGCTTGGTTTTGTTAGCTTTGCAAACTAGTTTCTCATCATAATAATCTTCACAGCTTTTTTACAATTTAAAGCCTAAATAGAACCACCAGCAATAATATTCCTTCAACTCTATATAATACACCCATATTCCCATTTATTTTCTGGCCAAAACATATATATGATAAACATACGTTGTAAACGGTGAGGCGCAGTGAAATTTGCATTTTATTTGAAAGTGAAAATATATTTACTTTCAATCTGAATATACCAAAATATATTTAAAAAAAAAACATTTTAAGGAGCAGAAAATAAATGCATTTTCATTCGTACAGTGGTATGCTGTTACAGACAACAAGAGTTTTCGAGAGCAAAATTTGTTTAAATAAACAATATGTATTAGAATTTTGAAAAGATTGGGAAAAAAGGCCCAAATTGATTTAGAAAATAGTAAAAGATAGACAGTAGTAAACCTAGTAGCCATTTGTTTGCAAAATCACTGATGTGTCTTTATGTCATACAATGAAACATGTCGATTTCTGAACCTTGTGTTTAGTTTAACTTTAGCTTAATTTTATTTGTCTTTGATAGTGTTAAGCTCCAACCATTTCCAAGTATTTAACCAAAAAGCCATTGACTTCAAGACAATGGAGCCAGAGGAGAAAGTTCATTAAAATGTAGAAGGTTTGTTTAATGAGGGATGAGGATGTTTATGTTTGTTTAAATAAAATATGTATGTGCACCGTGCATCACGATTAACCGATCTGACAGCATAAGATGTTAATAATAGCAGTCAAATAGTTCGATGGCATAAGAACACAAACTTTCAATTAAAGTGCAATTAAACACAATTATTATTGATTTTGCATAAGAACACGAACTTTTATATTAGATTAATATTGGTTTGACAGCATTAGAAAACATATTTTTGTTTTGGATGCAATTAATTGCGATTCATCACTTTGACTGCAGATACATGATCTCTTAACCGCTTGCCCACAGAGATGTACCATCTGTCTGTCCAGTTTATTGCTACATTGCTCGAATTTATTCACAGTACTTTATTATTCTGTTTGGAATATACAATGGTTGCATATAAAGTATCTGTCTGTCTGTATTTGTCTGATAAGTTAAATGGTATTGTCTTTAAAACCTTAACTTTATAAAAAGTCCCAACATTTTATTTTTGGATACGATTAATCGGTTTGACATCATTAGAACACAAACGTTTATTTTGCACGCTGGTGTATTAATAGCTTTCTTGTGTCCGAAGGGATGTGACGTGGATTCAGTGTGAAGAGTGTTTGAAATGGAGAGGAATCAGCACGCACCTGTTTGCTGGAAGCGTTCCTGATCCATTCAGATGCGGCATGCACCCGATACCACGCTTACGGTGAGTCTATTCTAGGCTTGCCGCGATAGACGGTGTTGGCGGTGATACCAAAGGTTACGTCACTTGGCCAGCTTGATTTTTTTTTTTTATAATAACAACAATTATTTAGTTCGGTGAGAGAACAGACAATTAAAACTGAACGTGACTGCTAAAATGTAGGTCAACTAACGAACGACAGTCGCGCGCAGATCATATATCACGTGAGGAGAGCGAGTCAGCTGACTGCCCAGTTAAAACTATAGGTGTGTTCGACTTCATGCGGCTCCGCAAGAAATCGGCTGCCGCCTTACTAAACAATGCATTCTGGGAAGATCATTTGTCCGACTTTAATCGGCGCTGCAGCCGCCTTTCGATCACATGTGCCATCA
>JAUCMU010000026.1:4510840-4522688 GCA_032275025.1 Enteromius treurensis | reverse complement strand
TTGTGTACATGTACTGAACTGTTATTATTCAACCATGCCAAAGTAAATTCAGTTTTTCATTCTATGGCACCTTTAAGTGATAATGGGGGGTTAAAAGTTTTTTTTTATGTAAGGTTTTTGTTTTATTACTCGTTTTGCTAATAAATGTCATAATTAGCCTATTTGTTCCTCATTCTTTACTGGTTTTTAGTTTTGTATACTGTACCTATTTAAACTTTGTGTAATTTGTTATTTTACATTAGGCACGGTGTAGCTAATTTTATTGTTTTGTTAATAAAGCTTCTATGTTCTGCGTTGTATTTTGATGTCAAATTTCTGCTAATGTAAAAGTGAAAGTAAAATGCACAGTTCTTTTTAAACTAAGCTATTTAAAAGCGAAGGAAAGGAGGAAAAGACGGAAAGCTCACAATGTCGTTACATGACGATTAACCGAGGCAACACTAGAAAGCAGTACTAGTATACTACACATATCAAATATGCACTAAAGTATGTATACTGTGTGCATTAAGCAGGTTTTCTGTGTGAATGAAGTATCCAGATGACCCAATATACCAGAATGTGACATTTAAAAATGAAACGGATTAACATGCTACCGGATTTGCTTTCTGTGTTAATATACAGATTATGTGATAAACACATTGAGGTCATGAGACAGCATAGTACACAACATGCATCAACGCAGTGCACTAGGATCCTATTCTGAACACACTGCTTTTCTTCACTTCTTATTTAACTAGAATGCATAGAGTTAAGGCCTTTTCACATAACTGGCTTAAAAACATACAATAACCATAGGGGAAAAGATAACTGGATGGCTGAAATTCAAATTCACTGAATGTGTGTATTGCTTGGTATGCTTTAAACCACCCACTACGTATTGCATTTCAAAGTACGTCTTATTTATTCTTGTGTTTTTGTTGTGTAGGAGCTGTTTGTTACCAGAAGATACAGAGGAAAATGCCGTCACAACACCCAGCTATGAAAAAAAACTCAAAAAACAGTTAAGACCGTAACATATTCTCTGAACTGCAAGAAAATAAACAGTATATTTTATAAATGATTACAAAGAAAAAATGGCAAGTGAAAATCAAATTCAACACAACTTTTGAAGACGAAATATAACGTTCTTGTAAAGTGAATGCCAATGATTTTCACACAACTTGATTTAAATACATTATTGATATCATTTGAGTATTAATGCATGTAGTGTTTCAACGTGTGTTTTGTTGTGCATAGGGAACATGCCTCCATCAAGAGAAGAGGAAGATCTCTGGAGGTATTTACCTCTGTTTGTCAGATGAGGAAGTACAAGTTTCTCAGGAGTTTGTGACTCTCACGAGTGCGAGGGTGTGATCACACTTGCTGTGGGCTTGTTGACTCAGTTCTGTGTGTTTGGTCTGTATAAATGTTTTCTGTAGGTCTGCATGCAGCCCTCTTCTTTTGCATGTGGCAGACATGACAAATGAATGTGAGAGCTTTGCCTATGCAAACACATTATTGCTGTGTGTCTCAGTGTTTGTGAAACAACTGCAGTATTTCGATAGCCAAGCGACCCAATAATTCTTAGTCAGGCTGTCCTTTGCAGATGCTTTATAGTTCATGGATAGGGGAGGAGGGGTATTTTTTATTAGTGGTTGGTTCTACTGGCTCCAATTACGTGTCCATACTGAGGCATTTATAGAAATTACATACATTAATGTGAAATTTCACTTCTCACTTGGTTTTGACACATTGATCTCACTTCAGACTATAATAAGAGTGTGTGTGTGGTGTGTGTGTGTGTTGTAGATGAGTAAAAGCCCAGTGCATACTCTCTGTCGAGGGCTATCTGAACCAGCATCAGAAAGCAAACAGGAAGAGGTCACTGTAACCACGACGACAGATACACAGGAAACAGCTGAGGATGGCGTCGTTGTCACAGAAGAAGAAGAGTCTTCCCCCACCCCGAGGTCTGACAGATACACTCGGCCATTTACACACATTAAAGAATCACGCTTGCAGTGCCTAATCATTAGGAAGGAAGCAAGTACACAAGTACAGTTGCAAACCTTGGTTGATGCATTGCAGTGCATTTAACACGTTGTTGCGTTACTGTTAATGACCATCTACTGTGACTTTAAACAAGTTCCATTATTATTCAGGAGGCTTTTAATATGTTATTTTTGCTTTTTTAATGTAATAAAAACAAAGAGAGAAAGACGTTTTAAAATATAAAATGTAAATCAAATTAATGAATTTATAAACAGTTAAATAAAAGTATATAATTTGCTGGTAATATTTTATACAAATTTTGAAGATTACAATATAACAGGGTTTTTATACATGAATATTTAAAGCTGCCTTTACAACTTGGTCCCACATATGAAATCATTAGGTTTTAGCTAACATATTTTGACAAACTTTGCACACTTATTTCTTTTTAGAAAAAAAAGAAAAGAAACATGTTCAGACATTGAAAACAACAATAAGTCCCCAAACCATGCTGAAGTTCCAGACGTCCCATCTGAGGAAGAGTCTGAAACAGTGGACAAAACGCAGGATGGACCAGGGACAAACAGCAGCACATCACAAGCGGTGGATACGGTGGCTCAGGAGGACACTATTCAGCCAGAGGCCACTGTACTCGAGGGCCCCGTTGAGCCCCAGACATCTCAGGGGCCACAGATGCCCAAAGATCAGCCTAGGATCCCCCCTCACCCGCTCTCACCACACAGCTCCACAACCATGACTCAGACAGTGGTCGTCACTCCTCTCAGCCGGCCAGGATTTCAGCCGGTGTCGCCGTTACCTGTAGACGGTTCTGACCGCGCGGCACATGCTCAGAGACTCGCTCAACTGGAGCGGGAAGCCAAGCGCCTGAAAAGAATCCTGGGCATCCGTGAGCCAGAGGTTGCTATGGCGACAGAGTCGGAAGGAGTCGGGCCATCTGATGTCAACACGTGTGATTCCGTGTCATGTGACCAAAATTCGGAAAGATTGAACCCGATGACAAATGAGTCTAGCAGAGAGGAACTTCCAGTTTGTCAGGTAAGGATGCCAGCAGCCAATCACATTTCAGTGGCTAGTGTCAAAAATAAGTGGCTGGCTGTTATGAAAATTAATGCACAATTAATATGTGCGCCCATTTCTATGAAGATAATAAGCAACTTTCCTTTTTTTGCAAATAACGTGATAGAATCAGAATTTCTTGTTTCTTCAGAATCCTAGCTTTAAGCCATAACAGGTGTAGATCTCATTATGTTTATTTCTAAAATGCATATATTTTGAATGTGGATCCAACTTTATCTATAGAGCTCCTATAATTGGCATAATTTTGTAGACGAGATTTGCTTCAGTATATATTGCTTTGCATGATAATACTGTAAATATAAATCGAAATGCACAAAAAAAGCAGTATTTTAATATTTTGATGCCTTATCGTCGCATTTAGCAAACAGCTATTTTGCGACTGTATAAAAAAAGTTCAAATTTGGCTAATGTCAAGTCTGAAAGGCTTTTATATTCAGAATCAGATATATTCAACTTTGCAATAATACAAAAATATTTTCTGACAACATAAGCAATTAAGCAGCCATAATTGGTATATATATTGTATAGTATATATATGTATTGTTGGTTCTAGAAATCAGAGGAGCAGGCCAACAGGCCTCCATCCAGTTCGTCCCCTATCCAGCAGGAGGCAGAAACGAGTCCGAGAGATGAGCTATACTGGAGCAAGACATTAGCCAAACTCCAGAGTGAGAACCAGACACTGCTAACTGATCTGAACAAGATGAGAACAGAGAGAGACCAACTGCTGAACCGAGTGAGACAGTCAGAGAGAGACACTGAAGACAGGAGAGACCAGAGCACCAACACACCCAACCACAGTTACAATAGGTGTGTTTCGCTACAGCTGCACAAAAGTGCTAGGATACAAATCAGGTCTTATTTTATTATTATTATTATTTGCCATTTCCCTGCAATATTTAATTTTTAAAAATTCTATATATTTTTGAATACATCAATTATATGTGTAAAGAAATTAATAATTTTATACAGCAAGAATGCGTTTAATTAATCAAAAGGATAGTTGTGTCTTTTACGTGCTGGACAAAATAGCTAAAAATAAGTCATTTAATTACATTTGCATATAATTATTTTTAATTGTCATTTTCTTTTTTCTCACACTTTCTTATTAAAAATGTTTATATAAAAAAAAAAAAAAAAAAAGTTTTCAGCATTAAATTGATCAAAAGTGATTGAAAATCTCTTGCAATACTATGTCATTCCTTTCTAAATTAATACTTACTTTTTTCCTGTTTTTTTCTTGAAAATAATCAGAAATCTTAGAATTAAATATTAGAAAATATCAAAGTTTTCTGAAGGAAATTACATTTTAAAATAATAAACATTTTAATCAAATTAATGCCTGAATGCTATATAATAAATATAATTGCATTCATTATATATAAATATATTTATATAAATAATTTAAATATATTTATATAAAATATAAATGTTTATGTTTTAAATGCATATACCCATTAATTTGTTTAAAAACACTGTAAAATATGTGTAATAAACACACACCAATATAAACATGTCTCTCGTTTCTTCCTGACAGCAGTGTGACGCTGGAAAGGTTGCGGTCTATCCGTCAGAATGTGGTTGCGTTATTGTCTTCCATCTTACCAAACCTGGACATGCAGGGAATCAGCTACGACACAAATGATGTAGACAGCATCCTACAGCAGATCATACAAGCCAACAACCTGTGATTTTTCAACCGGATTACAGAGCAGTGGCTGCCTTATAACTGGAAAAGAATTGATCTGAAGCCAAACCAAAGGCAAAGGTTTGGTGGACAGAATTATGACAGATCAGTCACAGCAAAATTGGTGCATGGAAAAAGCAGCATTAAAAGAGCTTTTCTTTCATAAACATACATTGTACTGCCATATAAATTAAAGCTACTATACATTTTACACACTTCATTATTCTAAAAGCCCACATTCTTTTCACTTACATTTTGCATGCATAGATTTTGCATGACTGAAACAGTGCTAAAGTGCCCCTATTATGGATTTTAGAAAATGGCCTTTAAGGGAATGAAGTTTTAAATCTGAAAGTGCATCATGTATATGACACATCATCACATTTCCTGCCTTTCTGCGTCCGCCTGAAAGAAAAATCCTAATCCATTTTTGCCACTACGTGCTGCTTTTGGATCTTTCGTTACCCATAATAGGGGCACCCTAAAAATTTTAAACTGCCTGTTTTTATAAAAGTATTTTTAGTATTATTATTTTTTTATATATATATATATATATTTTAAATGACTTCGAAGTTTAACCACTGATGAACACATATTAATGCAAACGTTGGTCATTTTTCTTTTGTTTGTTACATAATAAAAGTCACGAGTGCTTTATTTTGCAAGAGGTTTCTTGGCACATTTCTTTCAAGGTTGGTTGCACTTTGGACAACGTGCATGAAAAGGCTAAATACGCTCAGCTGTTCCATAACTTGATTTTTATTACATAATACTGGTTTCATGACAATAAGTTTTAAAACAACTTTTAAATGAGTGGACATCAGCTCACAGACAGAAGCCTACAGAAATAGAAACTCTCCAAAACAAGAGAATAACAAGGAAAGATTCACTCCTTTTGCAAAATGCAGGATGAAAGTGGAAACAGTGTTCATTTGTGCATTAATTAACACAGTTGATTAGAAACACAGTGAAGTGAAGCCAGTTATTTTCACAGTTAGACAGAGGTCACGTGGCAGGAGCGGGAGATTCAAAATGACAAAAGTGCATTTCATAGCAGAGATGAAGTGATGTTTTAAATCAACGCATCCAATTTTAAAACGTTTTTTTAAATATATTTTAATGCTGCATCACTGATTTAAAATCTCTCATTTCTATTGGTTTCTATTCTAAATCCTTCCCCCATTTAAATCAGGTTAAAGCTTTTTCAACATCCGGAAATTAATACTGAAGCCTTTCAGAATGTATTTTCTTAAACTCAACAGGCTTCATTTAAAGCTAGTTTACTTGGTACAAAAGCAACTGTTAAAAATCACAAATACTGAATAAAAACAAATGACAGGTGACAGGTCAAACAAAAGCAGAGTTATGCATGACTATAAACAAACGAGAGCAATCATTGCAAACATCTGACATTAAAACTTCTGATATTGTAATATGATATGCAACTATTTACAGGTTAAGAAGCTACAACTACATCTGATTAAATGCAGACTCTTTCAGTCATGCGATTAAAGATCAGGATGAAAAGGCCAAGCCTTAAATATTTATCTCAACGTACAAGGTTTTTTCACACTAAAAGGTTTACAGGGTTTCTGCATCTTCGTTTGATAAAAAGGAAACGGAAATGGTACGTTTACTGCATGTTCCAAAATAAACATAACAGGGCCACATTTAGAAAACACAAGCAAAAAAAAATTAATTTTAATAATTTACAGAGAAGAAAACATATGCAAACATCTTGTTTTTTTTTAAATTATTAATTTAATATTATAATTTATTTATGAATGATTTCACTAAACTCAAACTTCAGTTTCTGTAAATACAATTTCACACAGATGTAATTTTTTAATGCAACAGTGCCGAATGTTTTGACTTTAAATCATGCACGCAATGCAAAAAAATTTTAATAAAATGACAAAACAGTAATTTTATGCAAACTGATGCCCTAAATTTAATTAAATTTACATAATCGTTTCTTTAATATATATATTTTTTCAGTGTATAAATGTACATAAAAATTGTTTAAACTAATGCTATTATTTATAAGAAACATTTCTAAATGAATCAATTCATGTATACTAAGTGTTTGCTTTTAATGTAACACACAATGCATAAAAACATCTGTAAAACTATAAACTGATGGACTGAATTACATTCAATAACTATATTAATTCACTGGTTTAAATTATTTTTTTGAATGATTATTTCCAATCCAATGCATCTTTTTACATGCATTTACAAATGTTATTTGCACTGTGCATTTAATATAGTTCATTAATATTCATTTATTTCAAATGCCTTTTCACGTAATTTAATCTAATTCGCTCAGCTTGAGTTTTTTTATATATATATATATATATATATATATATAAATGAAGCCCGGTGATTGTACTTGCTTACTCTGGCCTGACAGCAAAAGTAAAAAAAAGTGGAGAATAAAAGAAACCATTTCTGCTTTACCTGCTAAAGGCCATTATAGTGCTAAATAAAATTGGCTACATGCGTTACATTTTGGTTGACGAAGATAAGCCAGTGCTATACGTTTCCAGCAACCAAAACATCTGATAGAACATAATGATGGCGCTTTCCTCACACATCTGTACACGTCTGATCATTAAGGCAATGGCCTACTTAGAAACAGTAAAGCTGATTTTCACCACACAGAAACACGGCTTCAAGAACGAACGACTCTTTCCATCTGAGGGGTTAAAGTGAATCTGAGCAGAGCTATGAGGTGGACTCTTCACCGGAAGGACACTTCTTACTGCCAAATACACACAATATATCTAGCTGTAGCACACGTGCAAGAAAACATTAGTGACGTACGCTTTTAGCGCGGGATATTTCAACCTGGGACTTGAGACGAGTGTGCAAATCAATTTTTTTTTTTAGTGTGACGTTTCTTAGATATAATCCTCTATTCCAGACCTGCTAGTTGATGCCTTCAACCCATCAAAACCCGGATACTAGAATGAAACACGGTCATCACGTATAAAACTCCAGAGGCTACTTGTCTAGAATGCTGCTGGGGTGGATTTGAAACACTATTTGTTTGATTATGACACAGAGGTATCGGACTCCTATAGATCGTAACAGGACATACATACACAGATATGCTCGTTTTGCATTAATGTGTTTGTTTATGCGTTCATGCGTGCTTTTATGAGCGTGTCAGTGTGTGTTCAGAGAGAAATCGTGATCGCTCGACGTACTTGTCTGTCTCTCCACGGCTCTCAGTGACTTGCATGCTATTATTTTGCTCTGGATGTCGTGTTTTTTCTCAAAGTAGTCGACCAGCGATGTTTCTGTCAGGAACGATGCTAAAACCTGCTCGAACGTGATCGACCAATCGGCGTCCGGCGCGCTGCCCCGCCTCCGATCCGCCGCGTCCCCGCTCATGCAGCCAATCAGTACAGTGTCGTCGGCGATGTCCTCGCACTGCAGCGACCCGGCACTCACTACGGAGTACGAAGAAACCGACGTGTCGTCTTTGGCCTCTTCATCAGAGCCGGCAGCTGTAGGAGGCGGAGTCTCGAGCTGCGCCTCTGCCAGGGCCTTGGAGACCAGGGACTGTCCTGATCCTCCCTCCCCGGACGAGTCCTCCCTCTCCGGCTGCAGAGTATCGACCGCCGAGGGCAGCTGGGTTTCGGGTTTCTTGCTGCCGTTGTTGGTAAATTTCTTGCCCACTTCTCCGATGCGCAGCAGGAGACTCGCCACCGTGGCGATGCCATGATACAGCTCCTGCTCCATGGGATCTTCACTGAACATGTTGTAGAGAGTCTTACACATCTCAATGAACTGCTCCTGTAATTGAAAATGAATAGAAAAATGTGTTTTAGTGATAATACTAGTCTTCAATAGGTCAAACAACTGCATTACTAGGTTGCTTCTTAATAAATGAACCATGATTTGATTGTAAACTAAATCAAAAAAAGGTCAACAAATGGTTATAGGTTTGTCTGCGTGTGTGTACACAGACATTCACACACAAATACAGTGGGGGAAATAAGTATTTGACATGTAAGCATTTTTATCAGTAAGGGGATTTCTAAGTGGGCTATTGATACAAAATTTTCACCAGATGTTGCCATCAAGTCAAATATTGACTTGGGAATAAGTTAAAAATGACACAGGGAATAAGTATTGAACACACTTCACTTAAAGGTGCCATAGAATGGAAAACTGAATTGACCTTGGCATGGTTGAATAATAACAGTTCAGTACATGTACATANNNNTTTTATGAATTCAATATTTGACTTGATGGCAACATCTGGTGGAAATTTTGTGTCAATAGCCCACTTAGAAATCCCCTTCCTGATAAAAATGCAGACGTGTCAAATACTTATTTCCCCCCCCGCTGTAATTGTTAAAATGGTTTAAGAAAAAAAATGATGTTCACTTCAAATGATAATATATAGCATTTAGAATATGTAAATACTCTATATAATTAATCATTATTTTTAATGTAATGTTTAAATGTAAATGTACTTTAATGCAATTCCCTCCTAACGAATGAGATCGAGATCAGCGAGTACCAGTCACCTGATTCATCCGAGGCAGATCTTTGATACTCTCTTTCTTTGGCTCTTTTTCTTTGGCCCACATTCTCAGATAATACTTGTAGTCCTTTGTCTTCTCCTCTGAAAAACACAAGACACTGCCATTAAAACAACAATAAGATTAAAACCCCTAGCTGGATTGTTGGCGAGTATTATCACCTTTTCTCTCATCAATGTCTCCGGCCGCCGATGCGTCTCCTGCCTCCTTCAGCTCCTCATCTGTTATGACAATAATGCTGCATTATTAATAAAAAAAAAACTTACATCATAGTGACATTTACCCATTAACCGTTTAAAAGTGTACAACAGGAAAGTTTCATGACATCAAAACCCATGGTTAAAAATAAAATGAACACCACAAAGGTAAGATAATATCGTGTGAAAGATAGTGAACTGACACTGACTGGGAAACACCAGTCCAAATAACACCAGAGAGACAGGAAACACACTCTACATGACAGAAACAAACCTGAGGTCACTTCCTGTGCCAGGAAGTCCAGATGAGACAGGAAGGAAGGATCTGGAGTGATCAGATGAGAAAGAAAGAAGAGAATGAGAGAAAGCGAGTGTTAAGAGTTGAGAGAGAACGGGGGAGATATGGAAGACAACAAATGAGGAAAATAAGAGTTCAGAAGATTAATAATTAGTTATCAGTCATCAAACTTGGAGTGAACATCCACGGGCACATGCAGGGAGATCAGAAAAAAGTCATGTTCATTAAAAATAAATATACATATATTTATCAAACAAGAAGCGACTTTAAACCCTTGAAGTGCATGACCTTTTTTTACTCTCATTGTGCGTTTATTATTGTAACCAAGGCAAAACAAGCTTCTGTGGAGCTTAACTTGTACTGAACCTGAAATATTTCTTTAATGTTGGCTTCAAATGTTTAGGCGGTAATGTGTTTCGTACCCTGAGGCGTGTCATCGTCAGTGAAGAAATGCGTGGCCTCCAGCGCAGACTCGGCCTCTTCTGGACACAGCGCTTCAGAAACAGAGACCAGAACAATCGAATTAACATATCACATACAAAATGACTCATTCCGAATCTCATCTTTTCTACAAATCTTCTCCACACAGTCCGAAAAAGTGCTGGTTTCTCCTTTCAATACACCTCAAACACACACAAGAGTGTATGCTGAGAACAGCGACCTGTTTTTCTGCTACACTATTACACTCTTTTCATAGCCAGGGGAGTTTACCAAACAAGCCAGACTTATTTCAGTTAGTCTGACTTGTTTTGAACCAAATCAACTGGCGATGGCGTATTTGGTAAACTTGTTTCATGAAACAGGCCCCAGGTTAATAAAGTTTCAGTGACTGTAAACATACCAGGAGGAAGGTGGAGTTTGTAGAGCAGTTTGAGTTTTTCTGTCATGTCACCATGATACATTCCACCTGAGAGACAACACAAACCGTGAGCTTTCCCATGAATCAAACTCTGACTTTATCTATCTACAAGCTGTGGTGTAAGCGCATCCACTCACTGAGTCCGGTGACAAACTCTTTGAAGTTGATGAGAGTGTCTTTGTTTTGGTCGAGGAGGCGGAAGAGTCGGCTGGAGAGTGTGTTTGTGTGAAGGCCACAGCTCCAGGGCGCCAGAGCGGAGAAGATCTGAACGAACTGACCGCAGTCGATGCGGTACTGCTCCAGATACGGCAGACTCGGATCGTGCCGCTCCGCCGCGGTGCTGCTCGCACCCCAGTAACAACTCATGATGTGCTTCGCCTGGGACAGACACACATAAACTTACATTAACACAATTACGCATACAATAACTAGAGCTGGAGGACATGACGGTAGGCTCTGCAAACATATACAACAAATGAATGCAACAACACAGTTAAGACTGCACCAAAACGAGAAACACCTTTCTGTGAACTATTTAATTACTGGTTCATTAAAAAAAACAAGCATTACTACAAGGTTGTTTAATATATAGACCATTATAGTTTAATTTTAATTTAAAATTCCCCATAACGTGATGGATTTAGGTGGTTCTGTCCAACTACGATGTGCATAAATACACAGACAGCAAGCTTATTAAGTGAAAAAAAAAACATTAAGGTTTTTAAAATAACACAGATCAGATTAAACACATTCACAATGACAAACAAAATAAATAAATGATACCTTGCTTAGAAAATATATTACTACTGTTGTAATATTAATGTTATAATGTTGTTAATAATAATAAATAAATAAATAAATAAATAAAACATACAATTAAATTCTAGTGGTATGGACCAACTAAACAAATATAAAAAATAAAGTTTATTTTTTTATAAAAAATAAAAATAAAAATAAAAAAGAGCATTAGATGTAGATCAGATTACAAGAACGCAGATCAGGAAAAAAATACAAATAAAATAAATAGCAAAATAAGTTAAAAATAAATAAACAAAACATAAATGTATTAATGACACATTATTTATATATATATATATATATATATATATATAAATAATAGTATAAAAATAGTCATTATATATATATATATATATTATATAATATATATTAATAATAATA
>JAUCMU010000026.1:4435171-4446240 GCA_032275025.1 Enteromius treurensis | reverse complement strand
TGCTTGTTTATAGCGAGATGGCTCAGCCGCATTGAAAATACTACCAGCGCTCTTCCGCTATATCTCCGCTTCCGCGCCGCTCCGTCATAATAAAAGTGCCACAATAATACTGAACTTCTTGCGGTTTATTCACGGCACATACGCGCGGTCTTTTGCACAACAATCATAAGTCGGGTTGGTTAGGCTTGCAGAACTAATGAGGGCTTGCACATTTAGGCAACAGCTTTGATGTTCTGGGTAGCTGGCTCCTTGTTTTTTCTTTCCCTTTCTCTTTTTCTCTCTATCCCACATCAAAAATGGAAGGGGAAGCTGGACAAGGAGCCCAGAAGCAGATGTTTCCAGCTGTTTTTCTTCCCCTTTTCCTTCGCTTTTGATGTACCTAAGTACGTGCAATATCCACATATTTCCATATCCGATAACATTGATATCTCATTTTGTACTACATATTAATTACACTTATCAATCTATTTATCTATCTATATATTCATCTATTCATTTGTCCATCAATCCATTAATCTATCAATCTATCTGTTCATCTATTCAGTTGTCCATCCATCTATACATTCATCTATTCATTTGTCCATCCATTCATCTATATCTGTGTATCTATAATTAATCTATTTATTCATCCATCTGTGCATGCATCCATCCATCCATCTATATGTACATTCATCTATACATTTGTCCATCCATTCATGCATCTATCCATCCATCTATTAATTTGTCCATCCATCCATCCCTATATATCTAATATTCATCTATTTATCCATCCATGCATCCATCCATCTATCTACTATATCTATCTATACATTAATCTATTCATTTGTCAATCCATCCGTCGATCCGCCCTTCCATCCATTAATATAATTCATCTATATTTATCCGTCCATCTGTGCATGCATCCGTCCGTCCATTTATCCATCCATCCATTCATCTGTCTATCTATCATCAATCCATCCATCCATCCATCCATCCATCCAATTCATCCATTTATCCGTCCATCTATGCATGTGTCCATCCATCCATCCATCTACTTATCTTTGTATCTATATTTCTATTTAATTAATTAATTTATTAATCCATCATCCATTCATCTATTGATCCATGTGTCTGTCTGTCTGTCTGTATAGTAGCTAAATGACTCAGTATTAGTTCTGTGGTCTTCTGTCTTAACTGTGGCAGTGTCTGGTTGTCATTATTCTTTATGTTGTCAGAATGTTGATTTGTATGTGTGATTGGCTGCACTGCATTTTGTTGGGGGAGGTAGGGAAGTGGGGGGGGGGGGGGGGGGGAGTGGGGTCTATGGCCATCCAATTTCTCTGTCTCACACATGGGAGAAACAGCGACAGGAAATTCCCTCTCGCTGCAGCTCCAGGGTGAAATGATAAAGGAATAAAGAAATGCAAACCAGATATCCAGCGCTTTATCATTCCACACCACTCTTTTTCTAGTTCTCTTTTGCTCCCATTTTTATTGCCAGAGGAAATACCACGAGAACCAAGTTCGATAACGCCAGCAGACCGTGGGTGGTCACTTCACTCAATCCACAGCCGCCACAGCGCATCCTCATTACAGAGTCTCATGAGGAATCATACAGAAAAACTCATTTATTCCGAAGATGTTTGTGATTGTTGTCCATTCAGAAAAGTCAGACAGAGTGTAGACATCAGAAGTGCGACTGTATTTAATTAGGAAATCACACAGTGGTCCAGTCTCTGACAGTTGCAGATTCACAGACAAGGACAAACTGTACTCAGCAGCACATGGTGCAACTTTGGACAGCTGATCCCATAAGACCGGTACATCTGCTTATAAAACTCTTTATGAAAAACTATCCCTGTTGCCCATTATCAGAGGTCAGATTCCGTAAAAAAAAAATCTCCAGAAGAGAAGAATATATCTAATACACATCTATGATCCCTCCTTTGTTCTAGAGGGTCTTTCCTGGTTCTAAAACCTACACACACACATGATAAACCAAGAAAGGATTCTTAACCAAAAATTGAGGCGTTCTTGATAAAATTACAATGATAAAAGTCTCAAGAATGCAAAAGGCAGCAATACATGAAAGTTAATTTATCCATATAATTAATTTGATTTGCTGATTGCTCAATAGTAATGTTTAAAAATCCCATACATCAGATTCGCTGTAATATGATTGTAACGGCAACTGTTTAAATACAGCTTAACTCCGGACTTGAGAGTATGAATGTCTTCCCATTCTTGCATCAAAGGCATCTGGCATCCAATATTCTTCAGCAGTATGAGATGTGTTTTTAATCAGCTGCAAAAAATCCACGGGAGGCACAAGTGTTCTCCAGTCGTTCCTTCACTCTATCCATCTCCGTTTTCTGATTGGTCTGTCTCTATAAAGGTTAGGATGGGGTTACACAGCATATCAACTTCACAATTGTCCTGGTTTTCATAAAAACCAACTAAACTCAGATCCCTACACAAGGCACATTCTCAGTCGATGGCCAAGATTTGCTCCAGACTTTGGAGAGTTTTCTCTACGACATCTTATGAAACCTCATAAAAGGCACTGGGATGTTCCTTTCAATTATCACAGCCATTGATTCTTCATGATCAATGTGGGCAAAGTTCATAATACTGTGAGATACAGTGTTTCAGAAACCTCAGCCCTACTGTGATGGTACTTCACCATCGAGAATGATTACAACATAAACTTCTCAAACTTTCTGCCAAAGTAAGGAATATACATTAAGTGCACTTTTTAAATGAAAAAAAAAAGGTAGACCGTAGCAGTGCTGATATTTCTCAGGAATAATTTGTTCCTGCTGTTACGCCTTGTTATTTGGAGGAGTGCAGATGGCGTTCGGGCCATTTGCTTGGTTTTGGAGGCTGAAGATTCCAAGCAAGGAAAAAAAAAAGTCAAATGACATGAGTCACCTCCTCCTCAATCTCTGACTTGGCATTTTGAACATAACAACAGCAACACAACGCAAATGGATCCCAGATGATGAAATTTAAGGAAGGAGAGAAATGGATAAACAGACACACTGTAGGAGAGCAAAACACACAGGCATTCACAGGTTGTTGTCTCCCGGTCCAAAAAAGAAATGGGGATTTGGATCAAAATGGGTTGGTTACTTGCACACATTAACCCACTCCGTAACCCTGCACTCTTCACAGAGCACGTAGCAGCACCAGTGGAAGCGGCAGTGACACCGCTCGCTGCGTGCCTGTTTGAGGATGTTGTGTCCTCTGCCGCAGCACAGCGACCCACAGCCGTCCATGCTGGGGCTGGTCTTGTTGCAGATGCGCCCCTTTGTGCCCGGCGAATCCACTGCGGGCTCACGGTCGCAGAAGTCGGGCGATTTCTCGAAGTACACTAACTCACGGGAAATGGTCCGCCGCCGGCCTCTGAGCTGATCCGAGCCAAGGCTCTCAACAGTTCGAGAGTTGAATACTCCGTTGTTCTTGTTCTGAGAGTTTATGAAGATGGCGGTCAGAAATTTCTCCCGTAGCAGTGATCCCACGAGCCGGAATTCAGGAGAAACATACCAGCAAGTCTTGAACTGGCAGCTGCCTGATGTGCCGTGACACTTGCATTTTCTTTTCATGTTGTCAGTAACTACCTGTTAAGGCCAAATACATAATGAAAAGAATGTGGTATCTGGATATCTATATATGGTATATCTATCTATCTATGAGGTAGCTAACTAAAAAATGGGTCAATGACATAAAAATCTCCATATCAAAAGAAATAAACATCTTCTGCAAAACACAAATTTTTTTCTTTAAACCATGTTGATTATATGATTTGAATAACAAAAAAAACAAAAAACAAAATTTTTCAAGAAAAATTTAAATTTAGTGGCTGCAGGTTTAAAAAAAAAAAAAGCTATATATGTGTGATTGTACACACAATTTTGACTTTTGGTCCCTCCAAATAAATAAATAAAAATAAAAGGTGTATTCAATGAGATTTTTCATTTTTATTTTTTCAATAGAGGTCAATAAGTATTTGATCACCCTATGATTTTGCAAGTTCTCTTACTTAGAAATCATGGAGGGGTCTACAATTATCAGCATATATGCGTTTCAACTGTGAGAGACAGAATCTAAAAAGAAAAATCCGGAAATCACATTGAATGATTTATTTAACAATTTATTTGGGAATTACTGTGTCAAATAAGTATTTGATCATTTGCTATTAGCCAGATTTCTGACCCTCAAAGACCTGTTATTTTACTTTAAAATAGTCCGGTTACACTCTGCTCATGATTCTAAATTAGTAGCACCTGATTGAGGTCGTTAGCTGTCATAAAGACACCTGTGCACCCCACAATCACCCAAAGTCTATACAGCAACATGGGCAAAACCAAAATCTGTCAAAAGGGCTATGGGGCAATTGCCAAGCAGCTTGGTGAAAAAAGAACAACTGTTGGAGCAATTGTCAGAAAATGGAAGAGGCTAATGATGACTGTCAGTGTTCCTCGGACTGGGGCCCCGTGGAAGATCTCTCCTCGTGGGGTATCAATGATGCTAAGAATGGTGAAGAATCAGCCCAGAACTACACGGGAAGAGAGCTGGGACCATCGTTTCCAAGGCTACTATCAGTAATACACTAATACACATGGTTTAAAAAAGGTTCCCCTGCTTAAGTCAGCCCATGTCCAGGCCCGTCTGAAGTTTACCAGGGATCATCTGGATGATCCAGAGGTGTTTTGGGAGAAAGCACTGTGGTCAGATGAGACCAAAGTAAAACTTTTTGGTTTTAACTCCTTTCGCTGTGTTTGGAGGAAGAAGAATGATGAGTATCATCCCAATAATACCATTCCTACAGTGAAGCATGAGGCTGGAAGCATCATGTTCTGGGAGTGTTTTTCTGCACAGGGGACAGGACGACTGCACTGTATTAAAAGATGTATTCAATTTTTCTTTACAAGCACAGTAGGCCTACATGCTATGAGGAGAGGGCAAGTAAATTAAATAATGTAAAATATAAAAATAATGGAAAGCCTATAAAGTATTATCATAAACTGAACAAAAAATATATTTTGCGTTTTATTTTAGCTCTACAGTTCAAAACAGAACACAAATTAATAACATATGTAAAAGTGTGTCCTATCTGTAGAGCTGCGTATATTTTCTGATATTGCTCTGTTCTATACCATAAAATTTAAAGGATTTGCTGCAAGGCAATATTTTCTGATTTGAGAATTATTTATTGGCCTTTTTTTTAATCCATGCAGCAATTCATCCATGGCTGGTTCAGTCAACAGAAATAAGGGACACAAGGGTGTATAATTTACTGCTGAAGTGGCAAATCGCAGGTCAGTCTGAGAGACTATTGTTTGAGGCACTACTGCACGATAATGATGTGGTAGCTATGAGCGAGAAGCTGCTTATGAGGTCCTGAGATGAGAGCGTAGCATTCAAGATGCCCACAGTAGAGGATTTACATTGAAATACAATGAAAGGGTTTTTTTAAATAATAATTAAAATCTAATTGCACACTAATCTTGAGTAAAGGGGCGTAGAAAATAATATTTTTATTTTAAAAGTTTACATTCAGCTAATTGATGGATTAAAAACAAAATTGTTAAATTTCTTATAACTTATAACACCCATAAAATCATTAAATAAATGAATAAATGGTCAATAGGGATTTCTATATTTCTTATAACGTTTACTTCTATCCACGTTTATTTATATCCACAGCACAAACAGTGCAGCACATGCTAGGAATCAAAATGTAATTTTTAAGGTAAGTATTGAAATCCCTAACCCTGAGTATGAGCAATAGTAGTAGCGATACTTGGCATGGCAAACACCACTAAAATGACTGCTTTCCTTCCTGAAAGGTGTGAAGGGAAATGATTAAGCTGCACTTTGCTGCATTAAAGAACTGATTCAGATTAGTGCGTGGGCACCCCTCTATGTTGCCTGTGTGGGTGTCAGTCACCCCAAAAACCAAACGCACAACACTGAGCACTAAACCACATCTGCTTGTTTAAACGTTGACACAAAATGATTCTTGCTCAAGACTAACGCCCACCTTCCTCGATAGGAAATGGGATGAGGGATATGTGGCATAACAGGATAGCCGCCAGAGCAAAAAATAAAACGTATTTAATTTGATCCAAATGCGAGAGTTTGTGTGGTTGGGCCCCTTAAACCATAAGCTGATAGTATCTGAGCTCAACCAGCTGCATAAACCCTAACTTAGCTGCTCAATGTGACCTCAATGCATGATCTGTGGCATTCTTTGATTAAAGGCGAGGGGAAAAGAAAAGATAAAAGATAAATGAAAGAAAAGTGATGATGCTCATAATTTATTCACCCTCACGTTGTGATACTGATATAATCATGAAGTTAATATAATATATAAGATAATATCATGAAGTTATGAGTTTACAAGTTGTAATTACGAGTTAAGGAGCGCGTGAGGGCTTTGGCCTGATAGTGTTGCCATAGAAACATATAATTTCGAGAGTTAATATGTTAGAGTTAATATGGAGTAAAATGTCACCTTTTGTCATCCTAACTACAATAACAACAAATGAAGAAGTATTAAGATATACCCTGCTGAAAAAAAAAACAGCATGTGGTGGTTAGGTATGTTTTGATGCTGGGATTCTGGTTTAGATTGGTTTATGGCGGTCACGTGCTGGCAAAGGACCAGCTTAAACCTGAATCCCAGGATCAAAACACACCTAACTATCATATCCAAGCATAAACAGGCAATATAGCCGACTCAAGTCATATGTATTTAATTATAGCAGTTGTTTGTGACAGGTTTGGGTTCTTGTAGCCTCGTCAGCCATCCAGACTTCATTTACCTGGATCCAGAGTGCATTGTTAGATAAAAACAATTAAAAAAATAAATAAATCAAATATTTCTGAGTTGCCATAAGCATAGATGCAGGTTTTCAATACGACCAAATCGTCCCATCTCTGCCAACTGTGCAACTGCTATTAGGAATGTTAGCAGAGCTCTCTACGCAAGTACTCTTGCTTTTTTGTTTGTTTGTTTGTTTATTTTTTAACCAAATGATCAGTTTCCTCTTTCTTATAGGCTACTGAACCTCTCTGCACAGTGTGCATTGTACCCCTGACCTTTGACTCCAGACCCAGCTAAAAATATTTTACATTCGGTTTCACTATTTTATCTCAATATTAACATTTGTCTGTGCCAGATATGAATGCATTTCTATGTAAATAAATGACACATAACATGAAATGACACATAAACTGACCACAATCCAAGTTCAAGCATTGAGAGCACAGACATCCTGCATGTTAACAGCACAACTGCCATGCATTTCTAACAGTCTCTGCAGAAAGACTACATGCAAACATGCGCGTCAGACCTGCACATTCGCTCCAAAGACAGACAGAAAAAACAATACCTTCCCTTTTACTTTACGTACAATGAGCATTAATCCATAAAAAGCCGCATACATAAACGCTTCATCAAACACTGCATACTGTACAAAGTACAAACCTTCTCCAGTCTTCAAAACGCTGTATTGTCATTAAGATTCACAACACATCCCAATTCACTGAAACGATGGTCTTCGAATGAGACCCACTAACATAAACACATATTAAAAGCGATTGGATGCAGTTACACCTTTGACAGGAAGCCCCTGAGGTTTCCTGTCTTGTGTGAACAGGGCACTTGAATAGCTGCTGTTTACCTCCAAACACCAAGCAACAAACACACCGTTGCAGTGGCCCGTTTCTTATTTTGGTTTCATAAAGTGACCCATATAACACTAAAAAGTAGCACGCTGCTCACATGAATTATTCTGTAACATTTCATTGTAATTTTGGTTTCTTCAGGCGGATATGGAAACAGTGTTACTGTAGTATCATTTGTGTATTATCGTATTTTGAATTGGATTTTATTCTTTAGATTTAGTTTTTTTTTTAATGCATGAAATGATATACATGACTCATTCTGTAATTGCGGGTACATTTGGCATCCCCGTCTCTCACCGTCAACTCTGTTACCTAGTTAGACTAACAATAGTGTAACAGAATTCACAATTGTATTTATTTATTCCAAAAACTCCAGTTGCTGGCATAAAACAAGATTAAAAGACCTTTAAATAACCCAAAGTGAGATCAGTAATAAATTCTGTTTTCTGTTTTTGATATCGTGGTAACAGAGTTGACTTTCTTAAAATAACTCTTGGTGTAAGTTACATTTAGATTTAAATATTTTCTTGGAGAGAGCACAGATACTTTTCAGTGCTTCAGATCTTATCAGTGAGTAAACGTGACATCATTTCCTGTAACTCACACAATTCTGGGAGATAATTCCACTAATTTTAAGGCAAAATATGATATGGGAACATAACAGAATTGGTGCAAGATTTAGGGACACATATTGTTCTAAGAAAAAAAAAGTAATTTAAATAACTATTTTATAAATAAACTGAAGAAAAATTAAATAAAAAAAAGTCATTTAAAATATTTAGATTGCACAGTAAAAAAATATAGTGACTAAATTTACTATTTTTAGCTTAATAAAATGAGTTATTATATTGCTATGGACTGTGGATGGATCTTGTAATTCATAACAACTAGTAAAAAAAATAAATAATAATAATAAATAAATAAAACATAACCATTTGAAAAAAAGCAGAAAAAATAATGACTTTATTGTTGCGGGGACACCAAATGTACCCCCAATTATACAATCACCCATATATACACATTTAGTTTTAGTAATTTTGCAGGGTTTTTTCTTATTATATTGTGTAGACTCTGCTACACAAGAGTGAAACAGAACTTGGTTAGCTCTACTAGTAAAGCTCTACTTCTAAACCAAACGTGAGCGTTTATGCAAGTTACTGACATTAAAAATCCAAGGTTTTTTTCATCTTGATTCGATGAGGAACTTTTGAACGCTGAAATTCGTTATCAGAATAACAAACAACAAAATGTTTTATTAATCAAGAAAAAAATCACAGAAAGTTGATTGCTTCATAATATGACTCCTTTAAATATGGCATTTCAGACAGGAAAGCAAACGAATGACCAAAACAAACGTTTATTTTCCTTCGCCTTGGAAACAAAACAGAACACCCCCTTTTGCTTTTAAACACTGGCCTGTCTCTGGTTTTATTTTATATCTTTGCACTTGTGTAAAGAAACTTCAAATCCAGCCCATAAACATATCTCTTTTCTGTAAGTGCCTCACATTTTGCCATCGAGAAACAACACAACTGAACAATTTCAACATTTTCAAAAACTAAACATGCCATCTCAATGGCTCATGGCATCTGCAGGTGGCTCTCACATGGAGAAATGGTCACTGATCGGCGGTTTCTCCACCCACTGGCCGTAGCCCTTCCTCTCCAGGTAAGACTTCAGCACACTCTTTGCCTCCTGGTACGGCTTTGCCATCATCTTGATGTTCAATAAAAAATAAGATAGTCAATATAAACGCTCAATCTGCTAAAGTGAAAATCTAGCAGCGGCTGCAGCAAAGCTTAAGATTTCTTCCAATAAAAATTACTCGAACTTGACACGTTTTTCAGTAATTGTGAACCAATGTTTCCATGGTGTTGCTAGGTGTTCTAGGTTCCATTACTGATATATGGACTAGCGCCATGTCACCTTTACCACAACCTAGCATGACTTATCAAAATAAAACTGAAACTGTGTTATGTCTTAGTTTAAAACAAACAAAAAAAATCACCAAGACTGCAATTTAATAAAAAAAAAATACATTTTATGTTTAACATTTTAGTTATGCAGTAAAATGTAATATTATTATTACATTATTATTTTTCTTGAATTCTTTTTAAATACTTTTCTTAAATATATTTTTATTTCCCAGTAAAATATTACAATTTCTTATTTTGCTGATTATTTTTATAATAGTAACAATCACATCTTACATCTATGGCCAATTTATAAAAGACCATATGCACCAAAAATTGCTGTTTTTTTTTGTTTGTTTTTTTACTTTTTATCATTTTCACGAAATCATTATTATAATACATAATGTATTTTTTCATTATTAGAGAAATTAATTTATAAAAGTTTTGCACATAGTTATTAATGCACATTGTGATTGCCTACTAATCTTTACCTTTTCCTAAACAATGTTGAGTATGGTATATATGCACCAAAAAAAGCATGCTTATTACTTGACATATGCATACGAATATTTTCATGTCAATTTCTGCTTTTATTAATCCCCGTCTATTTTTTACTTTTGATACAAGATAAAATCTACAGTATTAAGTACACAATTTTTATAAATTAGGCCCCTGGAAAATTAAATTACAATAATATCTTTTTGCCATAAAAAAAATCTCTTACATTACATTTTTGCCTTTAATCATACAGCCCTTCCTTAAAGGAACAGTTCACCCAAAACTTCCTAGGTGTATATGACCTTTTTTTTTGTCTTCTTTCAGAGTTTTTTCAAAATGTATCCTGCCTCTTCCAGGCTTGGTAATGCTGGAGGATAGTGTCCGTTATTTTTAAGATCCATAAATCGAATATATTTGCAAGTACTGTGACGTAAAACTAACCTATACGCCTTCAGGGGGTTATCACATGTTTCATTTTTTTTGGGTGAACTACTCCTTTAATGTAAATTAGGCAGAATGCATTACCTTGGCCTCCCTGTAGGAGACAGCAGTGAGTAGCTCCTCCCTCTGCGCATCTTTAGCTACCAAATTAAACCGGCTCAACATCGCTGCCTTGCAAAGTCGGCTAGCCAAGGCTGGACTGCTCTTAAATGGAGAACTGAAACAAGCACACCAAAAATTAGGCTGAGGACATGCCAAGCGTATTAGTGCAAGATGATTATTAGTTTTAATGTAAGATTGCTGTGGTTAATTGTAACTTGAATGAGCAAGGCTTCTATTTACTATCAAAAATCAGCTTGTTATTTTTCTAGATATTGTAACTGGTATTTGTTTTCATAATATTTTAAAGAACTACACTCAACAAAAATATAAACGCAACACCTTTGTTTCTGCTCCGATTTTTCATGAGATCTAAAATTCATTCCAGATACACAATATTACCATTTCTCTCAAACATTGTTCACAAATCAGTCTAAATGTGTG
>JAUCMU010000026.1:4332590-4343806 GCA_032275025.1 Enteromius treurensis | reverse complement strand
GTGTGGTGGGACTTCTGCTAGTTCTGGAGGCCAGGGGGAGGCGAACCATCGGTTGCGATAGAAGCCTCCAAAGCCTAGAGAGGGAGCAGCGTCTGTAAATAGCTGGATGTCTACGGGGTCGGACAGGCAGTCCTTGTAAAAGAATGAATGGCCGTTCCACTGTGAAAGGAAAGAAATCCAGGGCTGGAGTTCTTGTGGACAGGGGTCGGTTAGGGTTAAGTTGTCCTCGAGGGAAGGGACTGAAGAGGATAGGGCGAGCAAATGGGAAATGAAGGGGCGGCCTTGGGGAATAATTTGCACGGCAAAGTTTCAGTGCCCCAAGATGAAGAGGAGTTCATGTTTGGAGCACTGGGGTTGGGCTAGAAAATTGGTAGAAATCATGATGATTCTATCCAGTTTCTATTTTGGAAGGGAGGCTTGGTCCTCTTGGCGTCTCTCTGGGGAAGTTGTTGCAAAAGCGAGATGAGGAATGAAAGGGAAGCTGTGATTTATAGTGCTTGGAAAGGGTTTGATTGGGTGATCGTAACGAGGGGAAGGTTTAGCTGATTGTTAACAGCTGCAGGCAATTCGTACAGTGATTCACTCAAACTATGTTATTATCAAAACATGTATTTAAATAAATGGATTTCTTTCTCTTTAAAGTGCTAGTTTTAAATTGTGTCATTTAATCACCCTCATGTTGCTCCAAACCTGTACATGTCCCTCTGTAAGTGCACAAAATAAGTTCTGAAGTTGTGTCAAATGAAAGATTAGCCATATGCGAGTCCAAAAATAATGTTCATGAGTAAACATGGCAGCTGTGTACAGTACTTCCAGCCGAGCAACTTCCACTAAAATGAAAGGGAATTCATTTAAACATAACACACTATTTTCTCCAGATTACTGCATTTACATAAGCTAGTCTGATCTCAATATAGTGAATGTGAAATGGTCATGTTTCACTGTAGTGTAACTTGGCCTAAGCTTAGGAGTGATCAGAGAACAGTGTGATGCCTCCAAGGCTAGTCTGTGTGCTTGCAGTGGTGTACAACTGCTCTCTGCTTTGCTATGACATTCGGAATTGTGGCTTGTTAGAAAACCACCCCCTCTTAGATCTCTACGTTAATGTTTAATATCTGGGTTCCCACTGGGCCTGGATATGTCAGGACATGATTTAGACTTAAAGTTGTTGTTTTAACCTCCACAACAGCCATTACTGTAGTGTGGCCTTGCGTCTGGTTAAAGAAAGAAGTTATTCACTAAAAATCCAGAGTTTACAGAGTTTGTGTGCCTGACTTGTGAATTAATAATTTGAGTCAGAACGAGTCAAATCTTTTCACTGACTCGCTGATCCAGCTCACAAAACTAGTCTGAAAGATTCATAAAATTGATCGGATATAGACTTTTCTCTCTTCTCTGAATTTCTTTTTTTTTATAGCCAGTGTAGTAATTTATACTTAAACTTGACATTGCAAACATTGTGGCTTTTATTATAAAATGCTTTTGATGTTAAAAGTGCTTGATAAATGTCAGTGTAAACTCAATGATCCAATTGCTATGGTGATGGAAATATAGGATAATTTTACTTTCAATCTTTGAATCTCATTCAGCAAGTAATATTGTTAAATTTTCAACATTCAGATTCCCCAAACAAGTTCAAATGTGTAATATTTGATCATATTCCCCTATAGGAAATCATTATAATAAGTCAAAGATAAATTATGGGAAATAAGGGAAAAGTGATTTGTTAATTTTGTTAACAAAAGTATAAAGGCTAACAGTTATTCAAATAAAGGTGAGGTTTTTTTTATGGCGAATAAAGGACATTTAATTATATGGAGTATCTTTATGATATGTGACACATACAGTTAAAGATCAAGGTAAATGGAACGTTTTTTGTCTTCTGACAAATTACTTTAAAATAAATTTATCATTACTTGATACTTACTATAGTTGCCTGTGAGTCCATCAGTGGTTCTCAGTCTAAAAATATGGATCTCAAAATCATAAAGTCATTGTTGGAAAGGGTTCAGATACACACATGAAAAAGATAGAACATCGAATGGTTTGAGGGTGTCGAAGAATTTTAACTGTTTTTCAATGACAAAGGAATTACAAACAATTATCTCAACAAAAACAAAAATACAAAACCAAACCTGCTGCGGATCTTTCAGGTAAGAACAACACAGTATTAAGAATCAATAAGGGGATGTAAACTTTTGAACGGGCCATTTTTATAAATTCAACTATTATTTTCTCTTATATACAGTACATGTAAAGATGTTGTGTGTGAAATATCTTTTCAGGTATGCTAGGGTTAGTCAAATAATTAACATTTTGCAAGGTGTATGTAAACTTTTGATTTTGACTGCATATGAATGTATGATTATTTTGGATTGTTGAAGCTTAGTTATGAGCTGGTTAAATTCTGCTTTGGTTAATTCGGATAATTAATAAATTTTTTTTACAGTGGAAAATAATTTGAAACAATTATAAAAAAAAAGCATATATTAAAAAAGAGAACCGTTTGACATGTTTATACATGAATGACAATTGCCGTAAACGAAATATCACATAGCAGGATGTTGATTCTCATGCCCAGATGGCAGAAAACAAGACTTGCACTGACTGTGAACATTTGTAAACAGCCAGATTAAAACTTTTAAAATTACAAAAATACAAAAAAGATTAATATTAAACATCTCAATACAGCACTGAAAAGCACAAATAAGTAAAATAAAGTAAAATGTTATTTAAATTGTGCATCTATAAATCAAAAGCCATTGCAAATTCAGTAACAGGAAAATGCCTGTGCTAAAACTAGCTGCCCTGCCCCCTAGACCTCTCTTGGTCATAAGAGCTTCATCTCGGATGAAAAAACGCATCCTTGCCCTTGTAAGTGCAGCAAGCACCTTGTCTTGTTGGGCACAAATTGGGCTCTGATGCGACCTGTTTTAGGTTGTAGGTATTCTCTGCTGCCACCACCTTTTGACCTGCCCTTTCTCAGTGATGATGGCTGCCTATGACTCGCGCTGAATCCAAATCAGCTCGGGCTGACAGGGTCTTTAGGGGCCCCGTATAGAGTTTAAAACAAGAGTAGCCCAGTTTATAGCATTAGTCCCTTTAAAAGCAATTAGTGTGATTGATCTGGGGAGAGTGCATTTGAAGAGGAGGAGAACTGCAGACACAGTGCACAGAGAAGAGCTAATTATTTCTAAATTATGGACAGAGTCAGCATGGATGAATTGAATGGCACTCTTGTGGAAAAAGGGAAATTTACACCTAGGCTGACCCTGCTGTGACCCTGATATGTTTACTCTTAATGAAAAGAAGTTAGAGATATGGACAGAGATAGGGAGAAACGTTAAGTCTGGCAGGTAATTGCTGGTGGTAATCAGGGATGCGTAAAGAAGGGAGGTGACCTTTGGCATTTCAACTGCGGCAGTCGAGTTCAACAGTCAAACACTCAGTGACCACGAGGACTGAGTCAAACTAATTACTTCAGCATGCTTGTGCTTGCACATAAATGAACATGCGCACAATTAACATATTTCAGTCTTTATTATGAGACTTTGGAGAGCCAGAGTTATATGAGCGTTGTGGGAAAGGTATTCTATTACCCAGTGATACAATAGAAAAAAAAAAAAAAAATTCTGGTCTCATAAAAATATGTACATCTGTGCACTTTTTGTGCAACACCCTTTTTATGTGCCTTACCTCACTCACTTTCAAAGAGAAATTTCCTCTGAGTGGCGATAAAACATAGGTTAAATATGTGAACCCTGGCTTTTGAAGTAGCTGAAATAAGGCTCATACTTAATAGTAATGCACAGTACTTTTGAGTAACCAGTCTATTAGGCTAGAATATTTACTTCACAATGATGTGAAAATCAATCCACTTGCTTTTTCAGAGAAAACACTACAAACATAACAAACGTTCCCCAAAATTCCTTGTAAATTTCAAATTTGGAAATTTTCCAAAATTCCCCAGACGAAGTTTCCATGTAAAGTTTTCAGAAATTTAACTGAAATATTCCGCCCCATGCAACCCTACTCATGATCTAACAAAGACATCAGATTTCTATTTTTAAATCGCTGCATACTGATGAATATGGCATACAAAGGCAAAAAATTTAATTCTGAGTCTTGTCATTTGAAGAGGGCTGATGCAGTGTTTAGATTTCTTTTCTTTAGCGTCTTTATCTTTTTCTTTGGTTTTTCGTTAGAAAGTGTTGTAATCAATCGGTATGTGTTAACTCACTATTAAGGTCACATCCCAGCAGCTCAACCCTCAGCGTGGGCTGTTTCTGAAAGGTCAGTGGGTGAATTCGGATGTAGCGGCCCATAATAGGTGGAGAAAACAAATTCTCCTTTACTCTGGAACCGTCCATGTTTCCATTAAAGGTCTGAAGACAATTAATTAAGACAACAGATGTGAATAATACAGATTTTATCGTTTCTTTTAAATAAAAGTATTGTCATATCATATACAGATATTACGATCTTAACAGCAACCAGTCAAATTAAGTTTGGTTTAACTTAAAAAAGCTGTTAAAGAAATAAATCACATAATGCAATGACAGTACTACATCTAATAAAACAATTATTAACCGTTAAAACTATTGTTTTCTTTTAAAAAGGAATATTTACCAGAAAAAAAAATATCTGCTTAAAGGTTTTTAGCAGAAACATGTAAATACTTCACATTGGTACAGTAGTCATAGTACTAAAGTGGTAAAAATCTTTAAATTATGCTCACACTAAATAACAGTGAAAGAAATACTTACTAACGTTATAAGAGAACTTTGGGGATGGAAAATTTAAAATGTTACAGAAAACACACAGTTAAGTTAATTTTTGAGAAATTCAGATACTGACCGTACTGTTTCCTCTGTAGGTCGTCCAGTTTTCCTGGTCAGTGCTGTAACTGATGCTGTATAAGATAGTAAAATACTCGCTCAAACCCATCGAGGTCTTTGCACCCTGAGTCTGAATGCCTTGAAGAAGCATGGGCCTCAACAGATCCACCTAACACAACACACAGAGTAACAAAGAGAATAGATATGGAAAGTTATCTCATTCTGTTTTTTAACAATGAATTTGTGTTTATTTACTAAAACAATCTAAAACAATGAAATCGCAAGTTGCACATCACTCAATATAACATCCACAACAAAAAAAAATTATAAATGCCCAGAACTCTTCAGGAAACACCACCATCATATGTACCCTGCTAAAAATAGTTGTTTTATATCCTACACATTTTCTCTCTTTCTCTTGGTTCCAGGCACTATTGAAGCAAAGGTTACATCAAATCTACTGTGCAAACCTATTTATAGCATTATAGCAAGTATTTCCCACTTTGTCTTGCTGGCAGTTTAAGTATAATGTGTCATGACTTGCTGATTTTGCTGCAAAGGGTCACTATTGTCTGTGACACATGTGAGATATGAGCCACAAATAAATCATAATTTATTTTTAACTTTATATATGAGCAATCACTGTTCATGACCGGGTAAGCATTTACACAGAAATGAGCCGAAGGACAGCATGTTACGACAGATTCCTTTTACCTGGAGCCAGGAGTCTTTGCTGCTGCCCATCCAGGCGTTAATAGAGCCAGATAGCTCAAGTCTGGCTAAACTTGGCTTCCAGTTACCTGAAAGAAAAATAGGATTTCAACAATTCAATAAATGTGAAAAATATTTGATTTAAAACGCTAGATATACTGGTCAAAGTCAAAAGAGCCCTATGGATTTTCTACGGGATTTGCACTAATTTTATCTATGCATTATTAGTTAACTAAAACGAAGCCTATAATTTTTGTTTTCATTATTTAAAATAAAATAAAACAAAAAATGGCTAAATACAACAAAAAATATTTTTTATAAAGTAAAAACAAAATGTAATTTTTTAAATTGCAATTCTGCATATTAATATGATTTCTGAAGAATTACGTCACACTGAATTAATGAAACCTAGAATAACAATGTTGAAAATTCAGCTTTTTTTTAAGCTTATTGAAATAAAAAAATAAAGTTAAACAGTAAAACTGAATTTAAAATCCATCTAAATTAACACAATAACAAAAACTTTAATAGAATATTAATGGTGCTACAGAAATACTCCTGTTTTCTTACCAAAGTGGTCAGAGGCTGTTATTTGTTTGTTTTCGATCCATCCCGACTGCATTCCCAATGGCTGAATGCATCCTGTTAAATGAAATGAGTCAGTTTCAGTTGCTCTCTAACTATTAGTAACTCAAAACATGACAAGAAAGATCCATGACAGTCTCCCATTGAGGGGAAAGCGTTAAAGCTCTTACGTGGTGTGTAGACTAGCAGCTTGGCCCTCATGCCTGCCATCTGATGTTCACCTATAGTGCACTCAATTAACCAGGTGCCTACGATAGCTGGCCTCATTTGCACCGTCCCAAAAACTCCTGCCAAATGAGAGAGATATTATCGTTATTCAATACCGACCAAAAGGGTGGAATAATTAAGATTTTTCAATGTTTTGTTAATTTAACAGTTTTGCCTATAATGTAATTATCTCTCCTTTTCATGTCTAATATTAACAGCGTTTACTTGAATGTTTACAGATATTGTTATCAGTCAAAATAATGGAAGTAGTTTTTAAATATGATCACTTATTATCATTCTTGATTCTTTAAGGCAACATAATAATGATACAGTGTTGTTTAAAACATCTGTAATATTGCTGTGGAAATAATCAAGATTTTGGGGGTTTTCATTGGATTAGAATAATGTTACATTATGGTACCCAGTATTTGAGGATGCTGTTATTGCATTCATAGAGCAAACCTGTAAACTGAAGTTACTGCCATATTTTGTGCAAATCAAATAAGAAAAGGTGGATTATTTCACACACACACACACACACACACACACACACACATACATGTACTGTATATATATATATATATATACACACACATATACATATACACACATATATATCTATATATATATATATCTATCTATATATATATATATATATAAAGGTTATTAGTTAACATGAACTAATAATGAACAATACTTTACAATACAATACAATACGATACAACATTTATTAATCTTAGTTAATGCACTGGGAGCTAACATGAACTAACAATGAATTATTTTTATTAACTAATGTTAACAAAGATGAATAAATACTGCAATCAATGTATTTTATGTGTATATTTATATATAAGGCACCTGGTGAGAGATTTGTGTATAAATTACCAGGATAGAGATTGAAAACTCCCATACGATGTTCCTGATCTTTTCCGACTCCGAACGGCAGTCCGTGGAAGTGTACGGCGTGAAACTCGCCTTGACTCCCGACGTTGAGGAGGTGCCAGCGAGCTGTCCGGTACTGTTCAACTATCAGGCCAGGAAGAGTCTCCGACACATAGCCATTAATCGCTACAAGCATCCAGAAATACAACACGACAATTATGGCAACTATTATATTTCCTAATAAGCGGTCATAGGTTCAATTGCCAGGGAGTGCTTGAACTACAGTAAATAAAATGCAAACCTTGAATGCATTGTAAGTTGTTGTGGATAAAATCACCAAGCAAATGCATAAATCTAAATATAGTTGTGTTGCCCTGGGTCAATGAATAGTTTATATTTAGAAAACATTGGCAATTGGATAATTAGTTCAGCATGTGTTCAGCACACATTCTGTTTCTTTGTACTGAGGAAAAGTCATAGAAAATTGTTTGCGTGTGTGATTTAACCACCAAATTACATAAGAAACACAACAACAGGCACAAACACTCTGTTTTGAGGTATTAGCGCTGTCATAGAAACTAAGAACATAAAAAGGTCAGAGTGGTAGTCTCATAAGAGATGAATGCAGTGTTCATCACAGATTATTAAAATGTACCTGCAAACTTGTTGCTCGTCTCGAACCATGGGTCATCTGCTCTGGCCTGGCAGGGAGGGATGCAAAACTTTCTGGTGTTGTAGTCGAGGTACCAGCTCTTTCTTTCATCAAAGGTGGTAAAGAGAAGGAAGAAATCTGTCATGTCGGGCTGAAGCAAGGTGCGTGGATGAAGGGTACCAGGACGACATATCAGCACTGGACCGATTAGACCAGAGTTTATGTCCTTCTCCTGTTGAATGTACAGAAGTTATTTATTAATGGCGGACATTTTTATCCATGCAGTCAAGCTATACATTTCATCCATACTCTGAGAATGTTTTAGTCGAGTGTCATTTGATCAGGATTTTGAGGTTCGTATGTAGTGAGAATATGAGTTTTCTAAAAATTCTAAAGATTGTGTGCAACAGGTTTGTCTTAGAAACGTGGCTTTACAGGATTAAAGACAACATGAAAGTGTACAGTTTTGTGCTTCGAGCTGATTTTGATTCATGTGTTGTACATTGAATTACCATGTTGACGTTGGAGTAGTAGGCCCCAGCCTTGCAGTCAAACTCTGCCGCTGAGGGCCCTTGTCGTTTGGAGATTCTCCAGCTGTAAACCCTCTCCTCCCCTGGAGGAACTGGATCACCTGGTACTTCCTCAGCCTTGCTGCCTTCTGGGCCTGTTCCAGTGCTAAAACTCCCCTGCGTCTTGTCGTACACCCCATGCAAGTGGAAAGAGTACGGTCTGGATGCCAGGTTCTTGAACACCACCTTGCCGGATAAGAAATGCAAGAAATTAGCTTGTATAATGATAAAGGTGTGGTCACGTTTATCCATACAGCAGATGCTTTTATACAAAGAGACTATTAAATAGAGCATTTCATCACAGAGCCAATAAAATCTGCAGTATGCAATGCCACATTTAGTAGAAGGAGATTACAACCAGCTTGAGCCCTTTGCAATCTGTGTGGAAAAATATTTCATATTATCTTGAATTTCTATTAAGACAATGAAAATGCATCCAAATAACTGTAAATGCAATAAGAATGCAATGTTCAATCAAATTAAAAGGTTCCTTTTAACAGTTCTTTAATGAAAAAAACTTACAGTAAGAACATTATTGACTTCTGCCTTTATCACAGGACCCATAATGCCGAGGTGTTTGTCCAGTTCTCCTCGTTGAATGGGATGCTTGAAATCTCTGTCCTGATAGGCTCTGAAAACCACTTTTTTATAGGCTGGGAAATATTTTCTCATCCCCCTCCGCATCTCCCTGTGAGCACATGAAATATTTACTGCAAGTACAATTGACCAAGCCCTTAAGGCTGGTTTTAGGCTTCATTTGTAAAGCAATAATAATAATAATATCACCATCTAAAAAAGCATTGCATTGTGACATAATAAGGATTGTTTTTGTGCTCTTGAGACTAAAGCTAACCATTTACAAACATTTAAATAGATTTAATTCAATAGCACATAACCCCAAAAATGAGATACAGTGTGTATCATATACTGTACTTTGGTGGCTAACGTTAACCTTTCTATTGCAACTGTATTCTATTTTGCTGTTTGTACATGTATGTTCGTGTTTTATACTATTGGTATCTCAGGGATTTAGCTTTATTGAATTGAAAGGCACTTATAAATAAAAGGTATTGTTATTATTTAACATTTGAAACATTAGAAATCCTTTAGAACAGTCCACTAAAGTGACCAAAATATATTTGTGGCTCATCAGAATTTGTTGTTACCTTGGTTTGATGAGTTGAGCTGGTTTATTGATCCCATAATCCCACATTATTTCCTCTGCTGCGATATAGTAACTTCTGAACCTTGATTCTGTGGACCTAATGCCGACATTATCTTCAACATGATGCTCCAAACCGAGAACGCTTCCTTCATCGCCGTAATCATCATAGTCACTTGTCTGTGATTTCCTCCCATGGGTCTGGTTATCTGACGAATTTGACACTGGCTCCAAAACCAAGTCCAAGTCTGCTTGGAACTTTGTATCTTTGTATTTGTAGCTTTGAAGATTCAGACTTTCCTCCATCTTGTCCTGCTTTAGACCAGAACTTCCAGAGTCTTCCAGAACCTCGTTGTTGCTCTGCACTTTCACATCACCTTTGTTTATTTTGTCTTTTCTGACACTCCACAGCTCCCTCCGATTCCTCGCTTTCTCTGATTTCTCCTCCACAGAGTCGTTTAGAAGTTGGTAATTCAACAGGTTTCCTTCTTTAAAAAGGAATTTCCGAAAGAGGTCATTTGTTGGATGTTTTTTATTGTCATCATCTTTATTCAACCGTATTTTTGCAATGTTCATATTTTGATGTTTTTCTTCCTTGTTTTCTGCTGTATTTGATGTGACTGTAGGATCAATCACGTTTGGCCTTCTTCTGTAAGGCTTGGATTCATGGAGGGACCTTTTTTTACGCTCCAGTGAATTTCCGCTCATCTCCCCGTCCAGTTGATCCAAAATATCCTGTGGAATACCGCCCTGTGATAAGGCATCCAAATCTTTTTCTCTCTTTACGGGAATATATCTTATCTCACAAACACGAGTTCTGTTTTGTCTCTCAGTGTCTGATTTCATGTTTTCTTGCCAAGTCGCGGAGTCTGACAGAGTTTTGTTTCGGCACACACGAACTGCGATAGTATGGTTCTTTCCCATTGTGCCTCGTGGAATCGGGAAATTCTGTTCAATGAATTCATTAAATTCATCATCGTAGTCTTCACTGTCCACCACAGGTAGGACTCTTTCACAGTTGACAACCGTGTAGCGAACACTCATGCCTCGCTGTTTCAGAGACGGGTCAAATGCACTGACCTCCCATTCACCTACAAAGTTTAAATATTATAAAAATGGTATCAAAACTGGTTCCTGATTTAATTATGAATGACTCTTATATTTATCTTCATAATCATTCCCTAAACATTTTTTCTTTCAATATATACAATATACTGTATATATATACAGTGAGGTCAATAAGTATTTGATCACCCAGTGATTTTGCAAGTTCTCTTACTTAGAAATCATGGAGGGGTCTACAATTTTCAGCACAGGTGCATTTCCACTCTGAGAGACAAATCCGGAAATCACATTGTATGATTTTTTTAACAATTTATTTGGGAATTACTGTGTCTAAGTATTTGATCACTTACTTATCAGCCAGATTTCTGACCCTCACAGACCTGTCATTTAGTTTTTAAATAGTCCAGCTACACTCTGCTCATGATTCTAGATTAGTAGCACCTGTTTGAGGTTGTTAGCTGTCATAAAGACACCTGTTCACCCCACAATCAGCCAAAGTCTAAGTAGCAACATGGGCAAAACCAAAGAGCTGTCAAAAGACACAA
>JAUCMU010000026.1:4310882-4324130 GCA_032275025.1 Enteromius treurensis | reverse complement strand
TGCCATTCCTCCTTGCAGATCCTCTCCAGTTCTGTCAGGTTGGATGGTAAACGTTGTTGGACAGCCATTTTTAGGTCCCTGCAGAGATGCTCAATTGGGTTTAAGTCAGGGCTCTGGCTCGCCCATTCAAGAACAGTCACACAGTTGATCTTGGTCTCATCAGACCAGAGAATCTTATTTCTCACCATCTTGGGGTCCTTCAGCTGTTTTTTTTAGCAAACTCCATGCAGTTTAAACTCCATGTGTCTTGCATTGAGGAGAGGCTTCCGTCGGGCCACTCTGCCATTACGCCCCGACTGGTGGAGGGCTGCAGTGATGGTTGACTGTCTACAACTTTCTCCCATCTCCCAACTGCATCTCTGGAGCTCAGCCACAGTGAACTTTGGGTTCTTCTTTACCTTTGCAGCAGAAATGTTTTTGTAACCTTGGCCAGATCTGTGCCTTGCCACAATTCTGTTTCTGAGCTCTTCATGCATTGTGAGCTGTAAAGTCTTATATAGACAGGTGTGTGGCTTTCCTAATCAAGTCCAATCAGTATAATTAAACACACTGATACTACAGGGTTACGCCTGGTTAACCTTGACAGCATGCACCATGGTTTGGAGATGCAACAAAAAGACCTGGAGTGCATCCAGGACCCTCAACACGTAGAATTATACACAAAGACAGGGACACCTCAGAAGGGTGGCAAAGTTCTAAATGTGCTTAGATATGGCAGGGGGTCTTCCTCGTTGGAGAGTTTTCACCGTCACCAATGTGCCTTCATTCCTGGTAAATTCTGAACATTTAGTTGCTTTATGTTCTGTAGATTTTTATGTTTAAAATATTGTTAATGTGGCAACATAATAAAAGTAGAACCCTGGTTATCACCTGGGTTTGGCTAGTTTTCATAGAATAATGAGACAAGTAGCTGGTAGTAAATTCTATGTTACGGTTCTATAACTGCGTCGTTATTGCATTAAAATAATTGCTAAATAAATCAAAGCATTGTCATTCTTAGGATGAAGATGCAATGCTATGCACACACAAATGTACAAGATGGAGTCGGCCTCGAGGTGGAACATGCAAAAGAAGCTGTATCTGTGGTGGGGGCCTCAACCTTTAGGACATTTGATGTCTACCTAATGTCTCATTTAAACAACATGAGCCAACGGATCCTTGGATGGGCTTTGATGGCAGAATTCACCCCTCCAGAAAAAACCCACTGGTAAGATATCTCTCAGAGTCATCATCTCTCTCTCCTGTCATTGTGTATGTGTTATCTACCCATTAACAATGTGTTCAATATTATTGCAGGGGAGCACATTGCCGTGGAGTACTTGTTAGCCCAGTCCAACAGGGGCGATCAGTTCATTACACACCACAATGACATGCCTGAAGTCCCCCCAGAGGAGCCAGAAGATAATAAAATTGATACAACTGTGTGCCATGCAGCTGACCTTAGGGCTGATGACTCTGATTCTCTAGTAGCTGTCGTGGGCGCTCAGGTGACTAATCGGGTGGGTGATATTGGATACAAATCCCCAGATCATGAGGTCACTGAGGAAGTGGAGGATGACACTACAAGTTCTAGCACATCAGGTCAGGTAATCTTTCTATCCTGTTATTATTTAAGTGTTTTTGGTGCGGTGCAAAACACCTATCGTCAAATGTTTGAAAAGTTAAAATATATTAATGTACAATGCAAAATAATTATTACAACACTGTATATTTATTGAACTGTGGTTGGCTTGTTTCTCAATTTATGTATTTTTTTTTTACACAGTACACAGTGCGATTGCGATTACAGAAGGCCCTGGCAGCCTACCTGGTTGGCCTAAACTGAATGAACACCGCCTTGTCATCACAATAGCAAGCTGACATAGTCCAGCTGTACATGGCTCTGTACGCCATGGACAAGGTGCCATCAAAATACTGCCAGAGAGTTAGGAAGAAGACTTTACCAGGATCTTGAAGAGCATCCAGGAAGTTTATAACCTAGTATAGAGTGCAGATTATATCATCCTTCTTTTCCATAGACTGTTTATGACGCATGGGCAGGCTGCTCAGGACCCTGACGTCCACAGTGTATGTGTTTGCCTATGGCTTTTGTAAGAGTTTCAGCAAGATTTTTTAGTCTTCAAAAATATTTACCCTTGACACAACACTCCGTATTATTGCAAGACACCACTGGTGTCGTAAAAATGTAAATAACATATCTCAACATATGGAGCCAATTTAATAATCACAGTACAAAAAGACCGTTTTCTAATATGTTACTGTTACCCAGGTTAACCCTGTGCACTTTGGCTCAGATGTGTATTTTATTGGAACATTAATTACAGGATCTTCTGGACAAAAACGTCCACACTGAAACCCATTAAAACTGCTATTCTTCATTACAGTGCCGTTTAACTGCTGTTAAATGATGCAATTTTTGTTAATAGGCTTTCATTCCTTTGGCAAGGTTTTAAATTATTATTTTTTTTTTACCAGATGGTACCACTTTTTCAGGTTTGGCCTATAAAGAAAATACTACTTCTGTATATAGAGTTTGTATGTATGTCATTAAAAAAAAAATTGTATGTTCTGTAATATTTGAGAGAGAGAAAAATCAAACCAAATCAACCACTGTGTGCACCAGTAGAGTTTTGCTCGCATCTAACTGGGAAAATTTGGTTCTGCAGCCAAAAAACATTTCACAACATTTTTTTTTTGTTACATATTTATGTGTGAAACCAACCGCAAATATGAAACCCTTGTGTAGATTTATGGCTTTGATTTTCTTGCAGGCCAACATGTTTCATAAAATATACAATTTATATAAATTGTTTATAAATAATTTTCAGAAACTAATAGTAACTTTTTTTTTTATTCTATCATAATCTGCGACCAAACTTCAGTCTGTGCTGCCAATATTCAAATTTTTGTGACTATTGTTTGACAAGGACATTTTTGTCTAAAAGTACTATTTACTATTTATTTTAAATAAAGAGATTTTGTTCTAAAAGCACGTTTTTTTTCAGATTCATGGTGTCCCAAAGTAACTTAAAATATCTAAAATATTTTTTAGTATATCGTACAAAATTAGTTTGCAAAAACAAGAGCATTTTACGTACATTAGGGGAAAATCTTATATAAAGTGAGTGATATATGAGCAAACCCCTCTGCAAACTCCTTCAGATTACTAGATAAAGTTTGGTGCATGTAAATGATAGTGTCGATTCATGGTGCAGTAAATGAGAAATACTTCAAATGGAAATGACACAGAAACAGGTAGTAAAATATGCAATAAAATGTGCATTTTGGATGTTTTCTTTATATCAATCTGAAATACATTATTAAAGTATTTCAAATTGTATCTTCTGGGAAAATGGAAAAACACTGAATTTGATTTATGTAAATCAAGCAAGTAAATATGGTTCCTGGCTGTTCCTTTTTTTCGCTTTTTTGATTAATCGGCCAATTAAAAAGTAAATTCAATTAAACGTTTTATGATTTAAAAAAAAAAAAAAAGTTTTTAAACAATACTAAAGACACATTCATCTTCATCACAAGAAATCCAGTTATCAAAAATAGAAAAAACAACAACAACTAAAAATGTACTAAATATGTACCTCCCAATAAAAAAAACAGACAAACATAAAAACACTGACTTACATACATATGAACAAACATGAGCCATACAATCAGGATGGAGAATTCGTTCAGGTTAAATAATTTCATCTAAGATTGTGAGATGGAGAACTGAAGTCTCCAGGGCTGGTACATCCATTATGTGCCGGTGAGTCCTTGAGTTTTATCACTACTGAGCTGTTTCTCTTCTGAAGACTTCTTTTTCTGCACAATAAAAGAGCAGTAGAAGTAATTTACATACAGAACAATTAATCTTAATCAGTTGTGTTATTATAAAGGGTTTCTGTCGTTTCATAAAGACTTTATTAAGACAGAGTAAAGACCATTAAAGAAACAACAACTACACTTTTGAAAACACAACTTTCAACCAATCTCCAATACGTTTCAGCAACTGTGTGCTACTTCAATCCTGCAATTCATTCACCAATTTTACCTTTTTGTGCACTACCATCTCATCTGGAAGAGAAATAGGAGGATCATCAGCCACCATCTCCTCCGTTTCTTCAACTCTCACCATTTTCTTCTTTTCTGTAAATCATTTCAGTGGAAAAGACAAAAACAAAAACTGAAAGCCGCAGTAAAATAAAGCCACAAGCCAGGATTTACATATATTTTATCACTTACTCTTTTTCTTCTGACTTATTTCTACAGGAACAGATGCATCTTCTTCTTCTGCTGGTGGTTGAAGAGCATCTGCATTTTCACTCTCGTTGCTCTTCTTCTCTTTGTCTTTCTTGGCCTTCTTTGGCTCTGGCATGGCCTCCTCCAGTGCTGGGACGTCACAAGCATCTTCCCTTTTCTTTTTTCTTTTTTTGGAAGGAGTTTTTAGATTGTGACTAGAGGTTTCATAATTTCCCAAATCATCCCCATCTACAGTTTTAGCTCGAGATTGACTACTTTTTAGAGGCGTTTCTGAAGCAACGTCATTCTGGATCTCCACATCTTCGGCAGCTTTGATTTTTCTTTTTTTCGAAAAGCTGTTTGTAGAGTTTGTCTGCAGGAGATCAGCATCCGATGTGGCTGTTTTGAGCTTCTTACTTGTCTTTTCCTCCACACCAGATTCTTCCATGCTTTTAACTTTCTTGGCTTTAGCTGTTTTTAATGGCGTTTCAGACGCGACGGTTTCTGACTGGCTTTTACCATACTTTTGTTTGGCTTTTTTAGAGGGAGCGTCTGGTTTAACAGACTCTAGGGAGACATCAGCTTTCTCAGATGTTTCTTGGTCAATCTGAGAAAGAGCTTCTGTTTTCTTAGCCTTTACCTTCTTTGAAGGCGTCTCCTCAGAAACAGGCTCGATAACACTTTTAGGCTTCTTGTTTTTTACTTTTTTTAATGTTTCAGGCTCAGTTGTTTCTGACTGGCTTTCACAGTCTTTAAGTTTGTCTTTTTTAGAGGGAGCCTTAGGTCCAACGGACTCCAGACAGACATCAGCTTTCTCAGATATTGTTTCTTGATCATTTTTAGAAAGACCTTCTGTTTTCTTTGCTTTAATCTTCTTTGAAGGTGTCTCCTCAGAAACAGGCTCAACAACACTTTTAAGCTTCTTGTTTGTAACTTTTTGCGATGGCGTGTCTGATTGGTCAGAGGTCGCATTAATCGTAACGTTAGTTTCTAGCAGCTTGCTAGCAGCTTTCTTAACCTTGTTAACATTTAAGGCACTATTGTCAGTTTCAACATTACTGTCTTCCGATTGGCGCTTCTTTTTTTTAGCCTTTTTAGATGGAGTTTTACTACTGATCTCAACTTGCTCTGAAAAACTGTTACTTTCTTTAAAGTTTACTCTTTTAGGAGTCTTGTTGGCTTCTAAATCTGATTTACCAACCTCTTTAGTCCTTGTCAACGGAGTGGCAATTTTGCCCGTTTCTAAGAGTCCATTAGTTTCATGATGTGCTTCTGGTGCGTCAGTCTCATCCTGAACAGATGAGTTAGTAGCTTTAGTTCTTTTAGGAGTCTTAACCACATCAGTTCCTGAGATACTACTATTTTTCTTATTTCCAACCTTTTTGGATGGCGTCTTAACTTTATGATGTTCAGAAACAGCTGCAGAATCTTTGTCTTTTAACTTTTTTGAAGGCGTCTTAGATGCATCAGTCATGGGATTGGCAGTCGATTTCTTGGCTGGTGTACTGGACTTTCCTTTCTTGGCTGGGTTTCTTTTTTTTTTAACTCTTGCTGGCTTTTTTGTGGTCATTCCCTTCACAGGTGAGGAAATAGGAGATTCCTCCAAGATGGAGAGAACATCCATCTTCGTTCGATCAGCATCTGGTTACAACAGACAAACTTCAATAATCATATATTAAGTTTCTGCATTAATCTCATGTAAACACCTCTCTCCAAGAAGGTAATACTTTTATTCAGCAAGGATGCGTTGCCATTTATAATGTAGTATAAGCCTTAATTATGTTGAAAATATATATATATTTTAAATAAATGCTGTTCTTTCGAACTTTCTATTTATCAAAGAATCCTAAAAAAAATGTTTCACGGCTTCCACAAAAGCGGAGCAGCTTTTTCTCAATATTGATTATGAAAAATTGTCACTTCATTTTCTTGTGCCGTTCCTCATCTTCAGTGTGACATGATCCCTCTGAAATCATTCTTATATGCTGATGCATAAGAGAAATAGTTAACTTTTCATGAGCATTGGGTAAACGTTACTCTCATTACTCCAATGCACTCAGATTAATTACATTTTCAGTGTTTGTCTCACCTGATAACTCAGAGACCATTTTCTTCCACTTCTCCACATCCAAACTGGAGTCTGAGTCTGAATCGTTCCCTGCAGGCAATGGAGACACTGACTTTTTTCTTTTTCTTGGTTTTGTCACAGTTTCTTTTTTCTTCTGTTTCTGTGGAGTGGGGTTAGTGATGAATATGTCAGGTGACACATTTGTACGGTGGCTCAGTTAAGTTTGGGGAAAATATTCTGGTCAGTTTTAAATTAAATACCTTTGATTTTTTCTCCAATCCTGGGGCTTTCTTGTTCTTCACAGACTTTTTGGGACTAACTAGTTTCCATACACAAAACCAAAAATATAAATAACTTTAAGAAACTTTAACAGTGGGTTAGTACCACAGTTCAGCTTTAACTAAGAGTGTGTGTACTACAAATGTCTAAAAGCTTCCTATTTAATAGAAAAGTTTTACCAAATATTAAAATTTGTTCAGGCCATCCAAGATTTAGATGAGTTTGTTTCTTCATCAAATTTTAAGAAATGTAGCATTACATTACTTGCTCATCAATGGATTCTCTGCAGTGTATGGGTGCTATCAGAAAGAGAGTCCAAACAGATGATAAAAACATCACAATAATCCACCTATAAACTCCAGTCCAACCAATTAATGTCTTGTTTCTTAAAACACTTGACAAACCCATCACTTCTTGCAAAGATATGAATCCATAATCCACTTCCTCCAGTGAAAAATGTACATCTTTTATGGTCCTTTCACATTCAAAAACTGTTTAAGACCATAAGACCATATTTCTCTCTAACTGAGGCGAGATTACTTTTCCATTGGAGAAAGTGATAATATGGATAGAGGAGATGCTTTTTAGACAGAAGAAATGGTTTTAGTTAAAAAATGTCTCAATAATATGGATGTGTTTCTTAAAGAGACACAACTTTACATTTCAAATTATTCAATGGTCTGGAGTCATGTGGATTATTGTGATGTTTTTAATCAGCTCTTTGGACTCATTCTGACGGCTCCCATTCACTTCAGAGGACCCATCAGTGAGCAAATGATTTGATGCTAAATTTCTCCAAATCTGTTTCCATGAAACTCATCAACTAATCTCAGATGGCCTGAGGTTGAGTACAATTTCAGCAAACTTTAAGAGAGATTTGTGGCAGCTCCAGATAAAGGTCAGACAAAAACATTACTCAAACACACATTACACAATATAAACATTGAAATGAACTAGCCATTTACCAGCAGAGGGGGCTGTGATCTTAGACTTGGTTCCTGACTTTCTCTTTGCAGGACTCTTGAGTTTAGGAGTAAAAACATCTGTGGATTCAAAGAGTTTCAATTGGTCTCTTTTAATATTAGTGATCACTCCATACGAGTATGAAATTGTCAGTTTCATGTACATGTTTACAGAGTGAATCTTTCGATTGATTATATTCAGTAAAGCCTCTGTTGTACATACCATCTCCATCATCTGAGCTGAATGCGTCAAGTTGTATAAAGGGAGAAAAATTCAAAATTAGTTTGGAACCATTTCAATGAAGCTCACAACATATGAAACACACATGCTCCGTTTTACCTTGCCCACTTCTTAAAGATCTCGCTCAAGGATGCTTTCACTTCTTCGGTCTCAACCTATTGACAGCCATATATAACACAAGCATTACATCCATTCAGACAGCAGTGCATCACAAATCCGAGCTGGTTTGACATCGACTTTAAAAAAATACAGCACTGTAAAATGTTGCACTGTCCTCAGTGTGTGAAAATCTACCACAGGGCAAAGTTCATTTGCACCACATGCATCAGTTTTAAAAGCTTGTTTCCTTCATGCTCAGGTCATTTCTAACGCATACATTCAGCTAGTACCAACCACAGTGGTAGAAATCCAGCTTTAACTAATGCATTATGGACATCTTGTAGTATTGTCACTGAGAGGCAGTGATTTCAGTGTGCTCTGAAGCGATGAACACCAAATAGACTAGTAACGTTATTCGTAAATGCATCGAAGTAGGTTCGCGCCTCAAATGCATTATTTTTAACTCCTTTGACATGTTTCAAAATGCATGCAATAATACAGTTTCAAAGCATGCACCCGCTCTCTCTCTCTCACACACACACATATACTGTATACAAACACGCGAATAAATGGATCTACACCTGGGGCGCGTGCTTTCTCAGCACGTTGGCTGCTTTCTTGTGGCCGTTGTCCCTTAAATAGTGATAAATTAAATTTAAAAGCTCGTCCTGCGAGGCGTCTGCAATATTTGAGGTCATGTTTAAGATGGAGATACGTTTTTAAAAAGGTGCGCGCGAAACTTATGAAAAACTTTGCAGCATGTTTCTATTTCCGCTACGTTTGGGCAGCACCGACATGCGCATTCCTTGACTCTGACCCCTGAACTCTCCACCGCTCGCACTGCTTTCTGGGAAATGTAGTTCCTTAAGGTGTTATCAGGTTTCTTAGAAAATTAGAGGATTTATGCCATCTGTGTGTGTTATAGTAATAAAATATAATTTACAATTATATTACAATTTTACAAAGTGTTTCATTGCCATTGTTTCTCTTCTTATAGGTCCTTATGCAATTTTACATCGCTGTTGTGAACTTTAATGAAATAGTTAGAAATATATAATGAATAATACAGAAACATATATTATAATGATATTTTAATAAAATATAATAAAATAGATAAATAAATAAACACACATTATATATATATTTATATATAATCTGATTTTACAAATTGACTCTTCATATAACTTAATGGTATGCATTTGATTTTATTAATGGTATACAAAGTGTTTGCATATCATTTTATTCACTAAGAATGCATACAATTACAAATCTAAACTATAAAATAATATATAATAATATAAATAAAATACTTTATACTATAAAATATTAAGAGTTAAAACGCACTAAACACTAGGCCATAACTCATTACCTGTTAAAGGTTTGTAAGAAAATTAACTAACTTAATTGTATGCAATATGATATTATTTCCTATGCTAAATTTCCAAGAAGCACTAACATTCATTTTGATCATTTTCATTTTCATTTTGAGACATCACACCCAATGTAGATATTGTGGTCTGTCTTGAACATGAGCAGTTCACTGGGGTCAGGATCCTCATCTGATTTCAGAAACAGCAGAGTCAGCGTGTCACATCAGGAAAAACATCTCTGTGTAAGTGTTAAACCACAAACAACCGCTGCTCCAACGCCCGGCTCCGACCAATCAAGACCAATCAAATCCAGACATCCAAACTCGCCAGTGTGGTGAAATGAGTATGAGCAGGTGTGTTTGGATTAGGGTTTGAGCTCTGGAGTGTGTGAGTGCGTGTATGTCTGTGTGTGAATATGTTTATTTTAGAGCAACGCAGCCCACTCGTGTTTACATGTTTCTCTAAAGAAGAGTCAGGGTAAGAACAAACTCAGATTAACCCCAAACACAACTGCAGTTTCAAACTTTCACGACTATATGATGAAACTAATAATTGCCTAACATTTGGCTCTGTTTGCATGATTAATGAAGGGGAAAGTCTTCCCTAGCTCTTCGGGTTGATGGTAAGTAGTTCAGGTCAGCTGACAGGAGGAAGGGGGTAACTAGTGTTCACAGAGCTCCATTCATGAGTATCTGAGGAAAAAAAATAGTTTGTAAATGGTTTTGCCAGGGGGTCAGGGTTTGGCTGGTTCCTCTGCAGGTATCGTCTGCTGGTAGATGCTATAACTATGCAATCATGTGTGCATAGACTGTTTCTCTCTTGACAGGCTTCAACAGTCATGGCATATTCTGCAGAACTTTCTAAGCCAGTCACCTGAGCAGTGATTGTCATATGACACATGATACCATTATCAACAACAACAACATGCACCCAAATATACTTTAAAATGTAATTTATTTCTGTGAAGCAGTGCTGAAATTTCATCAGCCATTACTCCAGCTTTCAGGGTCACATGATCCTTCAGAAATCATTGCAATACGCTGCTTTATTATCACTGTTGAAACAGTTGTGCTGATAAATACTGTTTTGGGACCTGGGATACTTTTTTCAGTATTGGTCAGGACTCGCTCAAACCTTTTTTGCCTTTTATTTATCTCAGAATTCTGAAAATAAAAAATCAAAGGCCTCAAAAAATAATTATAAAAATTAATAGGCACAAATGTTTTACAACAATGATTAGAAATGAGCATATTAGAATGATTTTTGAAGCATCACATGGCACTGAAGATACGAGTATCGATGCTGAAACTTCAGTTTTACTTTACAGGAATGACTTTGCTTGTGCATGCATGTGCTGCAGGTTTCATCTAAAGTTTCCCCAGGTAATAAATGAACACACATTCCACATTTTTAGCTGTTCAGAGGTTTGACCACCCTCTCTTTGACAACTAGCTTCTGCTGAAAACTGCTCAACAGCCACCCCACTTTTCACTACTGGCCCCTCTCAATCTACGACAACAACGCTGTTTAGCTTCTAGATGTGTGATTGGTTACTTATACATAAGAATTACTTTCAGGGCTGGTTGACATATAGTTCCACACAATACTCCGTCATACTCTAAATCAGACTGAGAATATGAACTCTAAAAACAAAATAAAAGACTAAACTCGAAACAATCATGTTTCAGAAACTGCTCATAGCAGGAAATAAAAATCATTTCCAAATCAGAGTTTAAAAAAAGTCTCTCTGAACAGACTATATGTAAATACGAGAACCTGAGATCCTTTGAAAGCTTGAAAATGAAAAGTGTGCCGTTTTACTGGAAGTGGTAGATGATTAAATAGAGTTAGTGTTAGTATGAGGGGAAGGGTTTTTAAAAACACTCTCGCAATGCCAAATTCAACATCTCCTCAGAGTCTGCTGGCTTCTCTTCTAATTATTTCCTTTCATCTTCTCACTTTTTCTTAGGCCATAAAAGAAAAAAGGTCAGACTTTGAGTTACAAAAGAGTGTGTGTTTAATATGTTCATACAGTAGGTGACAATAACAGAAGATGAAGCACTTTTACTCTGCCAGAATATAAATACGTAAGTTGAGCAAACAGTTGTTCCATTAAAAAACTGTGTTTTTTAGTTTTACGTTGTGATATATTGTATATCAGTCATCCCTCCACTACTGCTGATATAAATTAAGGTTAATAATGGGTCTCTATGGTTGCTGATAAATAATTTCTGATTCGATATCTCAAGACACATAGATGTAGTGTTAGATTGGTCATATGTACGGTGTACATTTTAGGACGTCCTCAGACCTCAGTGACAAAAATGAAAATGTGTCATGCCTCAGACAAAACGGCCTTTGTCAATGGACCAAACGGCATCGCGACTTAGACTGACAGGCTTCAGGTCTCTGAAAAAATGATGTCCGGTGTCAGGTCTCATACAATCAGGCATAGGGCGAAACGGACTTAGATTAAAAGGCATCAGACAAAAAGTCCTCAGACGAAACGTTCTCAGATTAAAAGGCATCAGACAAAAAGTTCTCAGATTAAAAGGCATCAGAAAAAAAGTCATCAGGCGAAAGGGACTCATATTAAAAGCCGTCAGAAAAAAAGTCATCAGTTGAAACGGACTCAGTTGGAGTGTGATGTGTTGTGTTGCACCATGTGACATCACACGCAAGCGGTCGGAACTGTTGAGGATGGCAGATGGAGATAAGCGGCTTCTGATATTGTTTATTTTAACAGTTTTATTAAATGCTAAACTAATTAAATGTTATGCATAGGATAACATGCATTTCATGAGTATTTTGTGCATGTTTAAAAAGTTAGTAATAGTACCATCACATGGTAATGTGACGTCACATGGGGCGGGGCAACGCAACACATCAAACTCCAACTGAGTCCGTTTCGCCTGATGACTTCTTGTCTGATGCCTTTTAATCTGAGTCTGTTTCGCCTGAGGCCTTTTTGTCTGATGCCTTTTAATCTGAGTCCGTTTCGCCTGAGGCCTTTTTGTCTGATGCCTTTTAATCTGAGTCCGTTTCACCTGAGGACTTTTTGTCTGATGCCTTTTAATCTGAGTCCGTTTCACCCTATGCCTGATTGTACGAGACCTGACAATGGACGTTGTTTTTTCCGAAACCTGAAGGCTTTCAGTCTAAGTCACGATGCCGTTTGGTCCATTGACAAAGGCCGTTTAGTCTGAGGCATGACAAAAAAAGTGAGGTGTGCTCTGATTGGCCAGCTATCTAGTGTGTTGTGATTGGCTGAATACCACAAGTGTGTGATGGAAATGTTAAGCCCCTTACCATAACGTGATGCCATGTCCCTGCGATATGACACAAAAACAATAAAACCAATTTCATACGAGGCAACAACAAGTTCTCCCATTCACTGCTCAAAAATTGTGTCTGAATAGTAAGTAGCAGGTTCTTTTAATAAGAAAATGTAACGTTAAACATTATGAGTCAGAAGTGCCACACTGTTCTTGCTGAGAACAGTTCATGCAGTGGCAACTTCATTGCCACTGCATGTGCACAGCCAGCATAGACTTCTCTGTCATGATCAAGAATCAGTCCTCTGTAAATGTGCTGAACACACGAGAAGCCCCTGTCTGTGCATCTGGGGCGGGGCTGCACGTGTCGCCCCAGCCACATGCATTCTCATTGGCTGTAGCTAAATTAATAATGTCGAGATAAGGTAACTCCCACAACTCATCTCATTGGTGGCAAAGTAATAACGTCAAAACTTTCATTTCCGGTCTTCGTTGCTGCGTGGTGAGTGAGTGCACCTGCAACATTTTATGTGTAAATTGTTCATTTACAGTGTATAATGAGTATGTTAAGTGAGTTTTTTATGTTTGTGTGTGTGTGTAATGTGTTTAATTAAAATGCGGGCGTTAATTCTAGGGTTGACTACCGAAACCCGGTACCATTATGGCACCGGTACCTAAGTAACCGGTATGTACCGAACCGAATCAAAACGCGGATTTC
>JAUCMU010000026.1:4299278-4310782 GCA_032275025.1 Enteromius treurensis | reverse complement strand
GGGCTGCCACAGACTTGTGGTGGAAGAGGAAGAAGAAGAAGGAGAATAATAATAATGCCAACGGATACAATAGGTGCCATCGCACCTTCAGTGCTTGGTCCCTAAATATAAAACTTTGCAGTGAATGGGTCCAAACTGTTGATAAAACACCACAATAATCCACAAATACTGCACACTACTTCCGTCCATCGGTTAACATCTTGTGACAAGAAAAGCTGCGTGTTTGTAAGAAACTAATCCATTATTAAGAGATTTTTAACTTTAACTTGCAAATTAATAGTCCATAGTGACTCTTTCTCCATTCATTTGTGAGCTTGTGATATGCTGTAATGCTGAGTTTCTCCAAACCTGTTCTCATGAAGAAACAAACACATCTACATCTTGTATGGCCTGAAGGTGAATACATTTACTGGTCATAATTATGACTCATTCATTCAAGTGCAGATAATTATTACTTACACTTTAGTTTTATCTTTCATCTCTAGTTCCATCTTCAATATCCACAATCACAACATCTCTAATCCTAAACATTTGTTCGATACCCAATTGTTTGACTTTATAACTAAGAACAGAATGCTAAATATGTATGTTTGACACATGCTTATTTCCTCTCGAATAGACGTGATATTGGGCTGAAGCATTCTGGCATTCAAGCAACATATTTTTAGCATTTATTTTACAAAGAATTTTGACTTCATTGCACAATATGTTGACACTAGTGCTAAATGGGCACAGATGTGAGCAGAGATGTATGTTTCTGTTTCAGATCTTATCAGCGGAGTGTGTGTGGCTTCAGGTGATGTGCACACAGTGAATTCAGTGACCGCCAACTAATATATAATAACAACGCTCAAACTCCCAATAAAAGAGCTCTTGTGCGCACAAACGCTGTCTCTGTTTAAGCACGGTTTGTACCCCTGGTCCCCCTAAATACTCCTACGGCATGTTTTAATAGCAGGAATCCTTAGGGGCCTCAACTTGTGTTTGGAGATTAATAAAAAACATCGACCAAACGAATAAGAGCAAAGCTAAAGACAGTCTTCCATTTACTGAGCTAATGAACAGGTTGTAAAAATGATTGTATTTCCTATGCATCTGCAGCCAGGTCATAATATGACCATGATGATAAAATGATAGCATAAATCAACAGTTATGTGCAAATGCAAAAAGGACACTGGCCTAATGCATTTGTTTTATAGGCTATTCGTTTAAACACAGGCAAGACATCACACACTGAGAGAAGACATCTCTTTTTGAATATGTCTCTTTGTTGCACTTAAAGGGCGGTGAAGACTTAATCCTAGAAGGCATAAAAAACTAAACTGTGGCTGTGTGTCAAAACCTAGTGAGCTGTTTACTTAGGAATTTCATATGTTTAAAAAACACCACTAAAAGGATTTGGAGTATCCAGCATTTTTAGGCATCCAAGACAAAATGTAGTCCACTTTAAAAATGAAAAGAAAGATAGGATAAAGATAATAATATATATAATATATAACTCTATAACCATGAAATACTAGGAAAATGCTACAATCATTGATTAATGTAAAATTCACTTACTTGGTAAAACACTGTAATGCATCTATCATGTACACTCTATGAAAAGTCTGTAAAAATAGTGAAAACATAAGGAATTTTCCATATTGATTTTTCACAGGTGTCAAATGTCTTTAATGGAATTTGTAAACTACTATTAATTTCCTGCAAAAACATTATCCTTTTTTCTATTGACTTTTTTCAAACTAATTTGTAATTTTACAGTAAAAGATTACAGTAAAGTTTTACAGTCAAATTCTGTCAAATTAGCATTTTTTTTAAAAGTAATACATTTTAGAAGTAATACATTTTAATATACAAAACTTTTAAAAAGTAAGAAAATGCAATAGCAGCTTTTTAAAACTGTAACGTTTTGGTAAACTTTTTCTTTGAACCGTGAATTAGCCTACACGTTATTATTTTATTATATATACACACACACACACATATATATATATATATATATATATATATATATATACACACACACACATATATATATATATATATATATATATATATATACACACACATATATATATATTTATTTATTTATTTATTTTTTTTATCCTATATTTCACAGTGTTGCTTGCTTTAGAGATCATCACATCAACATCAGCAATGCATTGTGCACTTCATAGGGACCCTATGCCATCGTGTGTGCAGCATTTGTCGGTATAAAATATTGTGACAGTATTAATCTCTCTAGAGTCTAAACATTGTTTGCGCGTGCAGCAGTTTTGGGCACGTGCAGGAGAAAAAGCGATAGGCAGCTCACTAGTGCTTGAAACACAGCCAGACCCCTCAAGGCACGCACATACATTGCTCTGCCTCCTCAGACAAATTTTACGCTCGTACCTGCAGTTTAGACGACCATTCATGATTGTTTTCCTCCAGTGCATTCGATTGAACGCGTTGCCATGACAGCAGCGGCTCTGAGGACGCTCTCCGTGATGAGTTTGCTCAGTCTGGGCTATCTGTCCCAGGACTGGACGAGTCCGAACCAGGTAGAGGAGCCGAACCGTCCTCGCCCGCATATTATATTCATAATGACGGATGATCAGGGCTTCAACGACATCGGCTACCACAACAGAGACATCCATACCCCGACACTGGACAAGCTGGCAGCGGACGGCGTGAAGCTGGAGAACTACTACATCCAGCCCATCTGCACTCCATCCCGCAGTCAGTTCATCACTGGCAGGTAACTCACTCACTCACGAGCTCCAGTCAGCTGTTTGCACCATGTTTGTGGACTTTAACTTCTTATTTTTGTTGGTAATGAGTGATTAATAAGATAAAAGCACCATGGTCAGCACATTGAAGTTGCACAGTACTGTTATGCAAGGGGGATTTTGTTATGCGAAAGCAATTTAAAATGCCATTTAAGGGCCACTAGGGGGCTCAAGATGGCTTGACATATTTTGATTTGTATAAACCTGGAAAAGTCATGTATATTTTACAATAATGTGTCATTTGTTAACATGAACCAACAATTAACAATGCATTTACTACACTAATTATTCATCTTTTTAAATTTATCAATAAAAATGCAGTTGGTGATTGTTTATTCATGTTAAATAATGTTAATGAGCACAATGTCTGATTTTCATAATGCATTAGTGAATGCTTAAGTAACATTGACTATGATTAATAAATAGTTTATTTTTAGTTTCCTGTTAACTAATGTTGTTAACTAATGAACCTTGTTGTAAAGTGTTACCATAAAATCGTATAGTCCTGTGGGCATTTAATGAAAACGACAGGCAAGCTAAATATTTAATCAGAAACTGTATGGGAAAAATCCAAGCTGTATGTAAATTCTTATCCAGTAAAACAGAAACAACTGGAAAAATCATGGGGGCTTTGAATATTTTTGTGGACAGTTGTGGGGAGTTGAGATACTCTGATATAAGTCAACTAATTACTGATTATTTAAAAACAGACAATACAACAGTGTATTTGGTAAAACATACAGTATTATTTTCCTGTTAATAGACATTTTGCGTTATTGGAAAGCATTATGCATTCTCGTAATATTTGTGGCTATCATCATCATCATTAATATTTAATGTACAAATTCGCTGCACTGTTTGAGTAAAGATTAAACTAAATTACTATTACTAATTAAATAACTAATTAATACTAATTAGTTATAAATACTAATAAAAATACTAAAAAAAGTATTTTTTTTATTTTAAGAATTCAGACAAATTTGTCATAAACCCAATGTCCATGTTATGAAAAGGAAAAAGTTAATTAAGTTAATTAATTAAATCACACATTTCAAAAAAATTTAAATCAGTGCTGTCAAATGATTAATCGTGAGTTTACATAATATGAGTGTGTACTGTGTATATTCATTATGTATATATAAATAAAAACACTTGCATGTGTATATAATATATCCATGTGTGTTTTTATATAACAAAAATACACACTAGACAAACATATTATGTAAACGAAAACATACTGGAATGTGATTAATCATTTGGTGGCACTAGATTAAATACAGTAAAAATACATTGATTAATGCATAATGAAATTACATTAAATATGAGAGACATAAAAAAGCACAGGAGGATTAAAATAAACATGCAAGTAAATAATTCAGTTATGTTCAGTTCTGATGTCTATGGCAATTCAGTGTGTGAAATCAGTCAATCAATCCATGTCTGTTCACGTGATGTGTTTGTGAGCTCTGATCCACTTATGTTCCTTTCCGCTCTAGATATCAGATCCATACGGGTCTCCAGCACTCGATAATCCGCTCTCGGCAGCCCAGCTGTTTGCCCTTTGACCTCCGGACGTTGCCGCAGTGGCTACAGGAGGCTGGATATGCCACGCACATGGTGGGCAAATGGCACCTAGGCTTCTACAAGCGTGACTGTCTGCCAACCCGCCGTGGATTTCACACGTACTTCGGCTCTCTGACAGGCAGCGTGGATTATTACACCTACAAGTCGTGCGACGGGCCGGGAGTCTGCGGGTACGACCTTCACGAGGGCGAGCATGTGGCTTGGGGTCAGGGAGGGCGTTATTCCACCCATTTGTATGCGCAAAGAGTCCGAAAAATCCTCGCCGCTCACAATCCTTCATCCAAGCCTCTTTTTATTTTTCTCTCTTTCCAAGCCGTGCACACGCCACTGCAGTCGCCAAGGGAATACGTCTATCCGTATCGGCAAATGGGAAACGTATTTAGACGGAAATACGCCGGGATGGTTTCAGCCGTAGATGAGGCGGTAAAGAATGTGACATATGCGCTCCGAAAGTATGGCTACTATAAGAACAGCGTCATAATCTTTTCTACGGATAATGGCGGACAGCCGCTCTTTGGCGGGAGCAATTGGCCTCTACGGGGAAGAAAGGGAACATATTGGGAAGGAGGCGTCCGTGGGATTGGATTCGTCCATAGTCCACTATTGAGACGCAGGAAGAGAGTTAGCAAAGCTCTGGTTCATATCACCGACTGGTACCCAACGCTAGTAGGACTCGCAGGAGGGAACGTTTCTCGGATTGACGGGCTTGATGGATATGACATGTGGGAAACCATTAGTAGTGGGAAGGAGTCTCCACGTTTGGAGATCCTACATAATATCGATCCGCTGTACAATGCCGCCAGGCATGGATCTTTAAAAAACGGATACGGCCTCTGGAATACGGCAGTACAGGCAGCTGTCCGAGTCGGAGACTGGAAGCTCTTGACCGGAAATCCTGGATATGGAGACTGGATCCCGCCTCAGATGCTTGGAAACTTTCCAGAATCTTGGTGGAATTTGGAACGGCACACGGAAGCAAAGAAATCCTTGTGGCTCTTCAATGTGGCGGACGATCCGTATGAGCGCTACGATCTCGCTGAGCGCCGGCCAGATGTGGTGAAGCAGCTGCTGGCCAGGTTAGCGTTCTACAACCGGACTGCCATTCCGGTGCGCTACCCAGCAGAAGATCCCAGAGCCGATCCGAAACGCAACGGAGGAGCTTGGGTTCCTTGGGAAATAGGTGAAGAAAACTGGGAGGCGTTTTATTTACGAAAAAGGAAAGTCAAGAAGCAAAAGCGGAAGTTCTGCAAAATGAAGTCATTTTTTAGAAGACTTAACATTAGAATGATGTCAAATAGGATTTGAACACATCCTGCAATAACTGACAATTACAGATGCTGCTGACAGTAACACATTATTATTTTAAGACATCCGATTAGGAATTTGCCTGATATGGAGAGGCCCATGATCACATTCATTAAACCATGTGTTTCTGCTTACTGTTTTTGATCATCCACATCATTTCTCTGAGACTTGCGGTTTTCTGATAATGTGAGCTTGAATCCCTGTGCAATGAATCAGTTTAAAGAATCAGTTACCGTGTTTGCACCTATCAGCTAAGAGACTAAACTCAATCTGTTAAGTTTTTTTGAGCATGTATGTGACTGTTTATGTTAGTTTGCTACCTGATTCTACCTATTCTTGTTACAAAAACTCTGTGTTTTGCATAAATAAAGTTGACTTTTTCAAAAGAGTCGAATTGTCTTGTACCCAAACTCCTGGATTTCCAGTGGACTGATTACCAGGCTTGTGCACAATTCAGAATTTCAGAATTGGCCGCCATTCCATTCATGAGTTGGAATTTGAATTGAATTGACACCACCCCACAGGAAGTTGAATTTGAATTGGAGTTGGAATGACAGGAAGTGGAATTCATGGCAATTCAAAGACATTCCACACAGTCATACAACAGAAAGAATGTGTTGAATCTTACATACAATAACATTAATTCTGTAATTTAATTGCATAATTTCATTACACATAATACTGTAAAAAACAACTTATAGAATCTACTCAATAAAACTGAGGTAACAATTTGCACTCAGTTTGTGTAAGTAGATTATATCCTGTATATTTGGGTAAAGAATACTTACAATTAATTACCCATTAAAACTGAGTAACCTTTAAAATGGCATAATAGGTGCACTTTAACCCAGTTACGTTTAGAGAAGAAAGCATTTTATTGTGTGTGTAAGGAGAAAATTTGTTTGTGTGTGTGCAACTGGATACGGTGATCTGTCCACGGAACTCATCTAGGTGTTCTGATGAAGATCATCTCTTTGTGCTGGTACACCATCTGATCTGGAAGAGTCAAGAGTATGAATCTCAACAATGGTGACCATCAAATGCAGCAGTGCATTCTGGGGCCACCAATAAAAAACCTCATCAACAGCTCCCATCATGCATTGCGACATAAATAAATTAAGAGCAGAATTGTCTATATTTCATTCTTAAAATTGTCTTTTATTCTTGCTTTTTTATGTGATGTTTTAATCAGTGCGTTATTAGTATGTTCAGAGTTGATTTGTTTTTCTGACCATCATCACCTGATGAGTTTTGCTCTTGGTTTGTCTGGCTGATATAACTTCACTACAGCAGACAAATTAACATTGAATTCTACTAATATAAGGGTCAAGAGCCCATCTAAAGCACACTGACACTGGAATGGTGACACACAAATTGTGATTGTGATCGAACACTTCACTTATTTAGGCTATATGAATTTCTTGTACTGAATTGCAATTCTGCTTCCTTTAATTCAATTTGAATTATAATTCTAGATCCTGTTTTTGACATCAATTCAAATTCAATTCAAATTCAAGAATTGAATTGCAATTTAGGAGTCATTCTCAATTCAATTCTGAATTGTGCACAAGCCTACTGATTACCTGAGATTTTTTTATTTAAACTACTGGATAAATAATAAGGTATTTGGTAGGCTTGCTATGCTATATCTGATTTCTTGAATTTTTTATTATTTATCTTTTTTTTAACATATGCATAGCATATCGCCTGTTTATCTATGAAAAAAAATACTGGTTAGGGGCCTTCTGGGAATGTACTATAGCTGCACACAGAGATTGTATAAAGGCCTCCTTGTTGAATGTGTGTCTTTAGAGAAATGAACCTCTTAGATGAGGGCGACAGACTCTAAACTGAGAGACTGAGAGACTTCTGATTGTTAATTGCTTGACTTGGTTTTATTGAGATGCTTTCTGTACTGCATTTTCTCCTGACCATAAAGAAATTATTGAGTACTCAGAACCAGAAAGGCGTAAGGGACATTTCACCAACTTTAGGAGGGCCAATACCCTTTTACCATACAACGATTTTAATCGTTTTAAACAAAAAAGTAGCCTCATGACTAACATTATAATTTTGCCAGTAGAAAGAGATTTTTTGATATAGTCTATATATCATGCCTATATATCTGCATTTCACCCAATACGTCACTGGGTAGAATCATTATTTAAAAAATATTCTAGGTAAAAGTATTCTAAGAAGTATTCCATTGATTTTCTTCTATTTTTAGCTTTTATTCAAGTTGCAAATATTTCGCAGCATAGGTCATTGTGTACATGAACAACCACTTTGGGGAAAAATAGTGTATCTAAGTTCCACTCTGTGGAACATCAGGATTTTGACCAGCCTCTATTATATATATTTATTCTCTGATTTCTGATTTCTCCACATATCCCAGCAAGCAATTTTTGGCCTGAAAAACGTCTATTAGCTGTTGAAACACAGCCCAGACGCCTAGGCTAAAATACGTTTGTCAGTGGGCTGTCAGTGAAAATGTAATAGACGTCTAACCATAGCCCCAGAATAGACTAGACATCAAATAAACAGCTAATGAACGCCTACAAATATACATCAAATAGACAACAAAACAAAAAATCATCCAAACTAATAAAACATACAGCTTTTATTAAGAAAAATAAAATTTTCAACAATACAAAATGATAAAAAAAATAGTAAAGAAATAATGAATTTTTAACAAATTAAGATAATTACATATAAATTAAATATTTTAAATAATATGTTATTAAACTTAACATTAAAACATTGAATAAATGACAACATAAAAAAAAAGAAAAAAAGATTAACCCTTTTGTTGGCTTACTCATTTGAACAATAAAAGCAAACAACAGTAAACACTTCATTCGGCAGCAGACCATAATTCATTTTGAATTTGGACATGATGGAATTTTTTAAACCCCTATAATGTAATACAGATTGAAGTGGTTAAACAATTGGGGACAAAGTTTGACGTTTCAAAATAAGCAGTGAGTATTGACAGCACAATGTTTGATTGATGAGGCATGTTTTACAGACGTAACCTCTTCAGCTTCCTTCTGACACGGTCTTTGAGGGTTCTTTTTTCAGTTCTGCACAGCTTTGACACCTGAATAACACATGCTAATGTCAGCCGGCCAGTATTATGTGTGTCAGTGTACAATTTATCACTAACCCTTAAAAAGTCTTTATTCAATTCAATTCAGGACAAATAGCTTTCACGAGTTTGCTCTTTCTCATTAATAAGTAGTTGAATAGATTTAGAATGAAGCAGATTTGGCGTGCCGTCCGGGGAGTGAGCCGGTAGAGCAGCGAGCCGCGGACCCTGGTGGGCCGAGCCCTAGCGAGGGCAAGGGTTCGGTGCCCAGCTCTGCCTCCGACTGCCCCCCTGGACAAGGAAGGAATTTGGCTAAGTGGAGGAGAAGGGGAGGAGGAGGGATTGCAATTGGGAGCAGCTGCGATTAATTCAAATTACCGCTCCTCCTGAAACTTTGTTATTATGAAAACATGCACTTCACGAGTTCGCTCTTTCTCATTAATAAGTAGTTGAATAGATTTAGAATGAAGCAGATTTGGCGTGCCGCCTGGGGAGCAAGCCGGTAGAGCGGCAAGCCCCGAACCCTGGTGGGCCGAGCCCTAGCGACTGTCCCCCAGAAAAGCGATGGATGAAGATGGCCGCCTGGGTCTGCTGCCCCCCAAAGAAGCAGAACGAGTGTGAATTGATAAAAATTTTTTTCTTTTTTTTTTTTTGGTGGCGGCGACCGACCTGTTGAAGAAGCAGAAACAAGGATTAGTAAGGGTCTGCAAAACAAATGAATAATTTAATTTAATTTCAAATAATCTAAAGGGCCTGGTGGGAGCTATATATATATATATATATATATATTTAAGGGGTCTCTGTGTAGGGGTGGTGTGTACCTCTGAAGCGGGTGCTGGGATGTTGTGCGACTCTGCGGAGATGGGATGCCGACAGAACCATTTCTCTTTTTTTTTTTTTTATTAAGTTATTCCTCTGCGCGGAAAAAGAAACTTGCTTTGCAGAGCGGGTCCTGTCGGGATGGGAAAAGCTGTTGCGGGAGCTGGGGTTTATGGGTTTTTTTTTTTTTTTTTGAAGGGGAAAGCTTGCTTCTGCTGAAGTGGGTCTGCGAAATCTGGGGATGCTGCTAGACAGGGCTGGACTGGGACCAAAAAACGGCCCTGGCATTTTTGGCCATAGCGGCCCACCATGATTATTTAAACAATATGCTGAGGCATATGACACACCAAAGGGTATATGCGCTAACTGTGTTGTTTCAAACATTAAACCACAGTAACCTGCATGGAAGCAAATAACCTTGGTAAAAAATTATTCTTAATTATAATTATCATTATACAGTCTTTTATTACTCTCATTACAATAATCCGACTTGGAAGAGAAGGCCACAGTGACAAAATTCCCACCTTGTAGCAAAATTTATTGTCAAACAAAACACTGCTTGAGATGTCTTTAGACAAGTGTTTAATAAATTGTACTGTTCACAAATAATATAAGTCAACATAAATTAGGCCTACAGTAAGACCAGTAAGTCAAATGTCATGACAGCGCCTCAAAATGGCACCTTAAAGTATTAAAAAAAAAGAGAGAGAATGAGAGAGAGACAGAGAGAGGAAAACAAGGGAAAAAGAGAGCAAGGATCAGAACAGGCATTGTTTAAATAACTGTTAGGTGAACAGAGTGATAATAGCTTATTTTGTACTTACATATTCTGAGACAAAAGGCAGCATGCCCCTTGGTGCTCTGAAGGACACAAAAAGCAGAGGTAAGTCAGACATGCTAGATTCATCAAATACTGTCACTTCTAGAAGTAGAATAAGAGCGATTTAGTAAACTCACAATAAACAAAGAACATATAACTCCACACCAGGAAAAGGTCAACCTTCACTGAACATATGCCTTAAGGGGAGAAAAAATGTAGACAGGCAAGTCAAGAGGACATTTAGAATAAGAGATTGATGAGATGCTGTTTTTTTTTTTTTTAAATACATACACATTGTTGGTGTCTTAAAATAATGCAATAATTGAGTTATATTCATCAGTGGTAGGCTTTATCATCATCCAGGTGTATGTATGACCACATAACAGTATACATATTAATGATATTCTATGGTAAACTTACAAATGTGAAGAATGCCTGTGAAGTTCCCACCAATGAAAAGCATATTTCTGGAACATCTCTGGGGTAGGGCACCCTTGAAGATAAAGAGTTTGACAGACAAGACAGTGATACACATCAACCACATTAAATCGAATTTAAATAAATAAATAGAGTTAATTGTAGATTAAAAGAGTTAAAAGTAAATATATAGGGCTAATACAACAGTATAATGTACCATATATACTGGCTGAGAAAATGTTGAACTGACCTCTGATAATCCTCAAAAGTATGTGAGGCACTGGATGATTACTTGAGCAACTGAAAGCAGCTAGTAAAGAGAGAGGAGATGGGGGTAAAGAACAAAGCGATAGTCACATTACTTTCTGTCAAAAAGTAAAATTAGTCTTTAATTACAATTCACACCATGTAGCCTTAAGTCTATAACCTATAGTTTGGGATGTTCTGTTTAGTACATGGTTAGCTGTAAAGACACCTGCTGGAGTCAAATTCTTTGCATGTGGCAGAAAAAGCTAATTCTGTTGCCTCTGATTCTTAAATTAAAAATTAAAATCCACTAATTTAACACAAATGTATTTCTAATAAGTCTCACCTTACAAAAGTAGCTTCTTCATTAGTTCACTCTTCTCTGCAACTCTGTCAATCACTGTGTCATTATCAAGGGACACAAGGACATCCTGTTCGATGGCCATCAACATAA
>JAUCMU010000026.1:4250804-4266781 GCA_032275025.1 Enteromius treurensis | reverse complement strand
TATTTATATATACTTAATAAATATACACAGTACATACAAATATATTATGTAAAGAAAAACTTTTATTTTGGATGCGAATAATCGCCATTAATATTTTGACAGCACTAGTTTTATTATTTTAAAATAGAATACATCTATTTTAGTATTTCTACTTCAAAATCTAATACAATGTGTTATTTTCTGTAATTATTTCTAGCAATTTCTGAGGGAAAAGCATTTTAAAGTAAATGCTGCACCTGTTTTATCGGTATCTATGTGCTTGTGTGTTTGTGTAGGTTTACAGTGAGAGTGTGATTCCTCGTATCGCAAAAGCAGCGAGCGGCGTCACAGGAACTCCCTATAATGAACTCATGAACTCATGGGGGGTTTATTTCCTGGGATTCGTGGGGAAATACGGATATGACAGAATCCTTAAAGTGTGTTCAGGTTTGTGTGGATCTGTGGACTCAACATCCTTGTTGTTTTCTGTGGATCAACATTATCTTTAAACAATCCTAAAATTTGTCTAATAAAGTGTGTGTTGCGTCCTCTGGTGTGTTTTGTCTGTTATACTGTGTGTCAGGTGTTAGGGCGCCATGTGTGTGACTTTGTGAATGGTCTGGATAACCTGCATGAGTACCTGCGCTTCAGTTACCCAAAAGTCCAGCCGCCGACCTTTTTCTGCCAGGAGGAGTCAGCTACAGGAGTTACACTGCATTACAGGTCTGTGTGTTCCAAATCAGGACGCTTTTGTCAATCAAAAACATACAATACTGTTCAAAATTTTGGGTCGATAAGACCCAAGAAAAAAAAGATGTCTCTTTTGCCAAGACTTCTTAATTCAAGTAATAACTAATAATAATAGAGAGAGCTAATATATTCATATTCTGTAAAATTACTTCCTGGTCTCATGGGATAAACTTACCTCAGTGCACGTTTTAGTGAGACATGAAAAACTTACCAACAAATACATATCACTGCAGTTTCTAAAAGAAATGAACACTAGAGTGACAACTTTTATTCTTTTTCACACAGATGTAAAAGTTTTGATTAATAAAGCAATTACTTGAAGAATATCATGTTATGACTTTAAAGCAATATTAATATGCTGGGAGATTTAAAAACCGATGCTTTTGAACGTTAGCATCACACTTATCCAACTTCATATTTATGGGTTTTCAAAGATGGTAGGTTTGTTCAGTAGCTCACGGGCGACAGAGACGTACCTAAGAGGCAAGAAACTCCTCTTCAAATCCTGTATAAATACGGTTCGACAAAACAGTTCAAGTATACAGTATAAGTATAATGTGCCAGGGTTCACACATTGAACCTGTGTTTTAGCGTAACTCAGTGGACATTCTCTTTGAAACGGCGGCAAAACACACGAAAAAGTGCACAGAGGTACATATTTATACAAGATCAGGTTATAAAAATACATCCACTGTATAACATTTATTCAGCAATACATTTAGTCTTTAGTGTCACATGATCATTCTAATAATTTGCTGCTCAGTTGAGCATTGTCAAAGTAGTTCAAAGAGTTCTGTGTTCTTGATTCGTCTCTGTATGTTTGGCCAGGAGCAAACGTAAGGGTTACCTGCACTACGCCATGGGTCAGCTGAGACAGATGGGAAAACAGTTCTACGACACTGACATCCATGTGGAGGTTTTGTCCGAGCAGCTGGTCGGAGATTATTCTCACGTCACCATGAGGTTAGACGCATGGGAGCATATTTAATCACCTGATATAATTTAAATAGTAACCATTTGTGGATGTATCACAACTAAGCATTAAACCTTAAAGGACAAATGGCAGATGTAATAAAACAGTGATATTTTGATTTCAGATTAAACTTTTGATAATTCTGCATATCGATATATCCAGAAAGAGGATGAAGAGGAACAAGAGATCCTCCCCATCACCAGTGACTTTTTCTTTGAAGTTTTCCCCTTCAACATTGTTTTCAGACAGGTAGCTTTCTTATCCCCTCATCTCATCTCAACTCAAACCACAGTATACATTTTTTTATCTTTGGTGCAATAGGATATGGTTGTGCATAACGTCGGCTCTGGATTGGCGACCATCTTTCCTGATTTGGATGGGAAGAAGATCAATGATGCTTTTCTCCTTGCTCGTCCTCTTGTGGAGTTCACATGGAATATGGCAAGGCATTTGTAATGTTAATGTTATGTATACGGATGGTTATATAATATAATTGTATTTAATCACATAACATACTAAGTAATTTATTTTCTTACATATATATGTGTGTATATATATACACACACACACCCACAGACACAATATAATATAATATAATATAATATAATATTGAATAAAATATTTTCATGGAACATGATCTTTACATAATATCCTATTGATTTTGGCATAAAAGAAACATTTATAATTAGGATCCATACAAAATATTGTTGGCTATTGCTATGAATATACCCGTGCTACTTATGACTGGTTTTGTGCTCCAGGGTTACATTTTAAAGTGTAATTTATTCCTGTAAACACGGAAAAAGAGCTTATCCACATCATTTAATAAATCAATCAGTAGTCATACCAAACTTCAAACCATGAATAAATGCCGTATTTATATTGAAGAAAATCAGTCAATAAATGAATCAATGGATTCTGTGACAGATCATCTCCCATCCCAACAACCTGTTTGAGATCATGTCTAAGGAGCCGGTGAAGCGAGAGAGGAACCTTCATAACAGAGTGCAGAGTAAGGAAGGTCCTACTGTCCATCTATTCACTGACGACCTCAGAGCTACGGGTGGATCTAATGTGTTTTCATGAGATGATTCTGTTCTCTCACAGACTCTGATTATGAGAACGCCAATCGATCAGCAGACGTGGATGTGGAACTGATGGCCTTTCAGTCAATTATAGGGGATGATTACAAAGGTCAGTCATTTCCCTGTCGATTCTGCCCATTCAAGACCCACAAATGAACATTCTGTTGTTGTTTACTCACGTCAATGATTCAGAGCTGACTACTCTCTTTTTTGCTGTATAGGAACACCAGTAGAATGTCCAAGATGCTCTTTTTCATATAATTAAAAGTGACAGATATAATCAACTCTATAATAACAAAAAGTATCACAATATTTGTTTATTTGCACTTTATTAATTTACTGCCATTTTATGCATTTACATGCATTTATGTCCAAATTATAAGCCTGAATAATCACATCCAAATTAAAAGATTTTATTAACATATTAAATGTGTGTACTCTGTATATGTATGTGTGTATATATATATATATATATATATATATATATACACACACAGCATATATTTAGAAAATATTTAGATGTATTTGTGTATATATTTATATTAATATATCATATATAAATATATTTAATTTAATTAATTTAATTTAATATTTTCTTAAGTGTATACATGTATGTGTTTGTATTTATAAATACATAATAAATATACACAGTACACATGCATATGTTATGTAAACATAAACTTTTATTTGAGATGCAATTAATTGTGATTTTACAGCGCTAGTTGAAAGTCACATAGGTTTTTTTAAACAAAATGAGGGTGAATAAATGAGTTATATTTTGAAGGTTTGGGTAGGATTGACTTGAACGCTGAAATGAAGTCTAGCTTCACTATATTTTATGTTAAAGAGGAAAACACATTACTTAAGTAATGCTAACATGTTTGTTGCACTCTAATGGTGTCAGATGGAAACAGGGCTAATGCGATGGAAAGCTGCGGCGATGGCAGCCGCTACTTGAAACTGAAGGGTCAGATGAGATACATGCCAGAGTGGGAGTCCATCATCTTCCTGGGAACTCCAGTGTAAGACACAAACACACACACACATCAAACTGTGTAGGTGTATTTCTGTTCGTTTTCTGTATGATTGTAGTGCTTAAATGTGTATGTGTGTGTTGTCTTTGCAGCATGGAGAGTTTAAGTGCCATGTTTAAGACAGGCCTGTACATCAATGACCTGAGCATGCACGACTCGAGCAGAGATCTGGTGCTGGCGGGAACTCAGCAGTCTGAAGAACTCAAAAGAGCCCTCATACAGGTACAGCTGTCGGGCCTCAAGAGCCCCCTGCATTTGATGGACTCATTAACAGAAATCCAGAGCAGGCTCTTAAAGGGGTCATATGATGTTGTTAAAATGTGTTTATGGGGTTTAAGGTTCAAATACACATTATTTTCCACATACTGTACATTATTGTTTCTCTTCTTACCCCCGCCTTTCTGAAACAGGTCAATTTTTTAACAAAGCTCCTAGTTTTAAAAAAGTGAGGAATGCTCGGATTTGCCAGCTATTCAGTGCATTGTGATTGGCTGAATATTACAAGTGTCTGACCGAAGTATTATGCAAATTACATTTGTTGCATCCAGTGGGGATATAATTACTGATTATAACGACTTAGTATTGTCTTGTGTCTATGTGTTATCACGCCCTGTAAATGTTACCATGTAATGCATTTGTGATCAGAGAAATGACAAACACTACCCTTCATTGCTTAAAACTTGTGTTTGAATAGTAAGTAGCAAGTTCTTTTAAAGAGAAAACGTAACTTACTTGAAGGTTGTGAGTCAGAAGCGCCAGACTGTTCTTGCTTCACTTTATAGTCTCTGTGTACAGCCAGCATTGGCTGCTCTGCAGACCTGTTCTCCTCTTGTTACCTGTCTATGTCTTAATGTTTCTCTTTGTGCCCCACAGGAACAAAAGAAATCCAGTAAACTATAGGAAAGCATGAAAATGTTGGACTACGAGATGAAAAAGACAGATGATCTTCTGTACAGAATGATTCCCAAACCTGTTGCTAAGCGACTGCGGAAGGGAGAACCAGCTGTGAACACCTGTGAGTTTAGAACATCTGCACCTCTAACTCCATGCAGGTGTTACTAGTGTCTAGACCAATTTGTCTTGTTTTTGTCTCTTCATGGGAACAGATTTATAGAAACCTAGCAATACATGACTTGCTCACTGGTGGATGCTCTGCAGTCAGAATGAGACCAGAAAAGCTTTTATTCTGACAGCAATTAAAATTTTTTGGTGAACTGTTCCTTTAAACTGTTACTGGTTCAAACCTTTTATTTTGCCTTGACTTTTGAACATTATTGTCTGCATCTGATCTGTTTCAGGTGTTTCCTGATGTCACCATCCCGTTCAGCGATGTGGTGGGCTTCACTCGTTTCTGCAGTCATATCACACCCATGCAGGTGGTGTCTATGCTCAACACCATGTACACGCTCTTCGACACGCTCAGTGAGAAAAACAGAGTGTTTAAGGTGAGCTCATTTCTTCTGTGCTTCCAGAACAACCACATGTCGATACAGATGTCCCTCACACTGATGTGTGTGTGTGTGTGTGTGTGTGTTTTAGGTTGAGACTATAGGTGATGCCTACATGGTGGTGGTAGGCGCTCCAGAAAAGACCAAGTATCATGCTCACAATATCTGTGACATGGCTCTAGATATGGTTCGTTCTATAGATCATCTCAAAGACCCGTCCAATGGAAACAACATCCAGATTCGAGTGGGTATGTCTTTTGTTTTTACCTGTTTGACATCAGTATGATGTTAAAAATAAGTCTTTTATGCTTGCCAAGGCTGCATTCATTTGATCAAAAACATGTTACCTTGTGTAATGTTGTAAAATATTATTTCAATTTGAATAACTGTTTTCTATTTTCATATATTTAAAATCTAATTCATTTCTGTGATCACAGCTGAATCCTCAGCACCAGTCTTCAGTGTCACGTGATCAATCAGAAGTCACTCTGCTGATTTGAAAAATGCAATTTAACAGTAACATTTAACATTTTAACATTAATGTCTTTACTTTTTATCAATTTAATGCATTCTTGCTAAACATATATTTTGATTTCTTTCAAAATGCTCATTACTTATTAAAACAAGAACTGTTAGGTAAGGACTGATATTTAGATCAAACCCATATTTTATTATGACTTCTATTTTGACCTGTTTCGTTCTTCTCTTAGGTATTCACTCTGGCATGGTGGTGGCTGGGGTCGTAGGTCACAAGATGCCTCGCTACGGTCTTCACAGTGATACAGTCCACACGGCTTCTGCCATGGAGAGCAATGGGAAGGTAGATGGAAAGTGCAATTTCATATATATTGCATTTGTGCTTCCTGAATTTGAGCATTTACTTGATGCAGGAGTGATGGGGTTAGTGCAGTTTTAATCAAAAGCACCATAATATCACACACTCATTAGATTGATTTTTGTTGGTTTTATTGAGCGTTTCTCTGTTTATCACAGGCCTGAATGCCTGCTGTCTGATTGACATTTGACTCTAATGATCAACTAACCTGTTATTTATAGGAAATGCACATAAAGCTGAGCAGTGCAACTTATGAGCACCTGAAAGGAAGTCACTTTATCTTCGAGAGAAGCGGTACCATCACCATCAAGGTAAGTAACTGGACTGAAAAACTGACCCAAAACTTGTTTACCCAGACATTCTCAGACAGGACCATCTGAGGTCCAGTGAACTGATCCGAGACCTGCTTGACCACCTTTATAATTAGTGCTGTAGTGAGTATTGTTGCTTTATCAGAACATAACATTCATACTTGGACGCATATTTATGGTATATGGTATACATTTTTTAACATAATAGAAGGAAGGTGGTTTCATTTGAAAGATGTGACCACTCCACCATCAAACTAAAACTAGTTTATTAATGTAATATATTTTTCTCTGACAGGGGAATGTGGAAATTGAGACATACTGGTTGAAAGGAAAGAGAGATAAAGACGGAAACGCTCAGGCTGCGTGCCCACAGTTTGAAGCCCAGACCATCAGTAAAGCTGCCATCTCTCCCCCCGATCCACCCATCGATGAGGAAGTGCTGGTGAACACATACAATTTAAAGCAAAGAACTGAACTTAAATTCAACATGAAATCAAATTTTAATCAAATTACGGTGTTCAATGCATGTTCCTGGTCTTATTGTAAAAGATTATAACCCCAGCCTACTCCCCCCAAAAAAAATAATAAAGTAAAAATATTTATTAATTAAACTAAACAAAAAAAAAGTTCAGTTGCCTTTCTAACTACTGTACACCATCTAGTCAATCTAGGCCAAATCTAAAAACTGTCTTTACTCAGTAATATGTAACACAATAGACGTTTAATATAATAAAGATGATAGTGATTATTGTTGTTGGATTCATGATTATTGTTATTATGTATTGTATAATGTATATAAATATTACCATATATTGTAAATGTCATATATATATATATATATATATATATATATATATATATATATGAAAACACATACATAAACACGTATTATTATTTAATTAATAAATTACTTATTATTGTTGGTATATTGTGTATTAATATAAATATTATCATGACCATCATTAATTATTGTTATTAATTATCTCACTATTTTCAATTCAGTTGTGTTGTATTTTAAAAAGCTGTTTGCAGAATGGCTAAGAACATTGCGTTCTCTGCTGGATTGTCCTCCACAGGTGTTCCCTTCAGTGGCCGGAGAGGATGAGGACGATGTGAAGTCTATTCGCTCTCACCGCATGAAGATGGAAACCTCTGGTAACTCTCTGGAGATGTCGATGGAGGAGTGTCGGGTTGAAGAAACGTCAGTCAGTAAGGTAAGATCAGTGATTTCTGTAATGAGATATTGTCAGTCAATAACTGTCTCTCAGTCTCATTATAAGGACGCTCTTCAGGACAGCAGTCTGCAGGACCCGCACATTGAACTCAACTCGGCTGAGTTTGACGGCCGAGATTCAATAATGGAGTCTCCCGCTGGCTCGTGTGATTCCCGCAGCTCTGAGAAAAGCACTATGTGCTCTGTGTCCTAAACATAGTGAACATGACACGGCTTTGAAATTGATTTTTGAGTCTTTTTTAAAGCATTCAACTGTTTCAGCCTTTGTTTTTCTTTGTCTATCCTCATAATCGTATGGCTATTGATCTGCATGTGTTTCCCAATTAATTCTGTAATAAGATTAGAGGTAATATTGAGCTGAAATGTGCTTATTGTTTGTCTTCTCGTCTGTATTCTGACTCATTCAGGTTTAAGCTTTATACATATTTGTTCCCTTTTGCTGGTTTCAGGCTTTATATGGACAGATACCTTTTATACCTTTTATATAAAATAATTGTTCCTGCCACGCACCCATTCGTGACAGAAATGATCAGCCCCACAGGACTCAGCAACTTTAATTATCAACCACCGGTAAGAGGGGATTCCCCGTCTCTATTCACCGGGTATCAGAGTCTCTTCACGCCGCCACGGCAGGACTATAACCACGCTTCAGTGCCCAGATTAAGCTCGATTTTTCAAGACGGTCGGGGAATCGAGGAATATGTTGCAGAGTATATTGAATATAGTCATCTGTCCAGCTCGAACGAGGAGCAACTCAAGGCATGTTTTCTGATGGGACTAGACTCGGATTTGCTGTATGCTCTGCCCGATGAGGATCCTAACTGGTCGTTTGTGGAACTAATAGATTCTGTTCTACTGTTTTGTGGGTCTTCCTTCACGGTGGGAGAGGTGGAGGAGGACATCTCCAGCGATCGCGAGGGGCAACGCAATCACTACTTCACGAGCACCTTTCCTGAACCATCGCACAAGATGGCCGCCGAATCTGAACTTTCCCACACGATGGCGGTCGTTCCTGCATCACTGCACCAGCCTTCAGCGCAAGAGAAAGCCACATTACAGTCCTCAACCACCATGGTCGCCGCCCCCGTGTTCCCCGGCGTTGTGAAAGCGCCCAGTGAGGACAACGAGGCCCCTCCTAGACTGAAGAAGCTGAGTTCCCATCTGCAGGACACCCAGTTGATATCTGTGAGGGCGGCTGGTATGTTCAGGATCTCCACACAGGCCTGTATAGAGATTGTTCCTATGTCTACTATGCTTCCCGTAATGGCCGTTGCCATTTGGTGTGTGTGGGCTGTGCACTGCACTCCTGAGGCCGCTGATGATTTTGATTTGCCTTGGCCCAACCCGCCTGAGCCCGCCGAGGATCTGGATTCGTCATGGCCCGATCCACCTGAGCCTATTCAACTGCCTCAGTTCAGTCCCGACACAGCATCAGAGTATTCCCCAGCGGCTGCACATGCTCCTGAGATGTCGACACTAATCGTAGATTCTCTGGGGTCTCCGCAGGTGGCTGCACAGCCTCTGAGTTGGTCCGTCGGGGCATTACTAGAACCAAGGCATGATCCCGAATTCATCATAATGGCCTGTGAACGTGTACCCTGCCCTGAATCAGCCATGGAGGCCATCATAGACTTTTCCATCAGCCCAAAACCATTCAAGGAGGCTCTCAATAAACTCACGCCCTGTTCTGAATCGGCCACGGAGGCCATTGTTGAACTGCCACCCTGCACCAAACCAGCTACTGAGACCAGCGCACTATTAATCTGCCCTGATCTAACCCCAAGGGCTGCTGAAACTTCCTCTGGACCTGCCCCAGCTGTCGAGACCACTCGTCCAGAGCCTGGTCCAGGTATGATCTCGGCCTTACTAACCTGTCTGTGTTCTTGTGTGCAGTACGGTCTCCTGTCGCACCCTGGTGGGTTTCTCCATACCTGGTCGCTCTAGTAGAGCTCGGCCGCTGCCTGGTCGGTCCAGGAGGGTTAGTTGCCACCCCGGAGGGCCTCGCCGCCGCCTGCTCCTCCCCGGTGGACTTCACCGCCGCCTGCTCCTCCCCGGTGGGCTTCGCCGCCGCCTGCTCCTCCCCGGTGGGCTCCTCCTCTGCTCCTTTTTTATGTTTCTCTGTCTTGTGTTCTATCCTGCATCTGGATTATTGTTACGGACCCCGCCTGACTCTGATTACTCTTTCGCTTCGCCCCCTTGGACACTGTTTGCTGTTGCATCGACCTCTCGCTATGGACCACTCTCTCGCCTATCCTCCAACATTGTTGTTTTGCTGATGTATGACCTGCCTGTTTCGACCCTGATCTCGGATTATATTAAAGCTTTGCACATGGATCCGAATGTTTCCCGTTTCGTTCCTGACACACACCCATTCGTGACATCAAGATTATTTAATAATTTTTTTTTAATCAAATTCTGCATTCCATGAGTATAAATGAAATATTTCCTCATTAGCCAGATTCTTGACTAGTTAGTGGACTCCACACCTCACTGGAATAAATGACTTTGGTCTCATTAATCTATTCTAATATGTGCATTCAAATTCTTATTGCAATCCTTAAAGGTATTTATTTATTCACTTCAGAATACAAAACACTTACAGTATATACTATTAACTACAGCTTTTCCCTTAATAAATTAAAACTATCAAAACGATCACATTGTAATAAATATTTAGTATGATTGCTTAATAATATGATTTTTTTTTTAAATATATTGATTATTTTATTTTTAATAAAACAGTATTTATCATTAATTTATTCATTCATCTTTATATTCTATTACACCATTTTACAAAACAAAAGTATTTGACTGTTTTCCCTTTTATTCAGGATGCATTCAGTTTATCAAAAGTGACAGTCAAGACATTTATGCATAAATAATAATAATAATAATTGATAATAGATAATAATCAGAAATCTTTCTTGAGCAGCAAATAATCATATTAAAAAGATTTCTGATTACACTGAAAACTGGAGTAATGATGCTGAAAATGCAGCTTTGATCACAGAATGAAATTACGCTTTAACACATGTTAAAATAGAAAACAGTTCTTACCCTTTCAGTCGAATCACTTCGACGTTACATATGGGATCTCGCTTAGAGGCCGTTCGTCTTTGAGTCCTTTGGAAAAGGCCAATTGAAAAATGACGTGCAATGATTACAGCCAGGTGCATCTTATCATAGCGTGAGTATAAGAAGGCACGGCTGGATTGCACATGCAGCTTTTTGCCTTCGGAGCCTCGTCTGATGACATTGAGTCTGCTGGAAGAGAATCTTTGCAAAAAACCATCCAGAGTTCCTGTTCGAGTTCATGCTCTCTCATCGTTGCAGCAACTAAATCATCTGGGCGGCTGTCAACGGACCCGCAGGACTGGTAACCTTTTTTAAAGGCTCACAGAGCACCAGTCTTTTCCTCGCCAGCGGGAGATCTTGTCCACTGAGTGCATGCGGTGCCCTGAGAGATCTCTCCTGGGCAACCGGGCATCAAAAAAGAGCAATTTCCACCCTCGACGGAGGGGCAGCCAGGGGGTATGTGATGATCCCCCAGGTCGAGCGTGCTGTGGCGGTGCATCTCTGACCGCGCAGCGCAGCCGCCTGGCGTGGGCCGCCACGACTCCCAGAATCCAGAGCATGTAAGGTCTCGTCCACTCTCACGGGCAGGACTTACTATGCTGCTGTAAGGCGCCCGCCCAAGTTCAGGGGCGTTCTGAATACTTGTGTTCACTCGCAGATGCCGCTTTTCTTCGTGCGGAGTTTGCAGTCCTACTGGCGAAGGATGCAATTGAGCCAGTCCCTCCAGCCGAAATGAGGTTGGGGTTTTACAGCCCCTACTACATCGTGCCCAAAAAGAGTCTTTACCAAGCTTGCGAAGGGATCTCTGTCTCCCTTATGGCAGATGGGCATCCGCATCCTCAACTACCTCGACGACTGGCTAATAATAGCTCACTCGCTAGAGTTGCTGTGTCAGCACAAGGACCTGGTGCTACGGCACCTCAGCCATCTGGGCCTTCAGGTCAACCGAGAGATGTGCAAACTCTGTCCAGTGCAGAGGATCTCTTGTCTCGGCATGGAGCTGGACTCGGTCGCAATGACTGCCCGCCTCACGGGGAATAAATGGCTCCTGGGCCATATGGCAGCCGCGATAACGCTGCTGGGGCTGCTCCATATGAGACCACTTCAACACTGGTTACACGATCGAGTCTCGAGATGGACATGGCACCGTAGCACACTTCGGATTGCAGTTTCCCCGGAGTGTCACCGCCTGTTCAACCCGTGGTCAGACCTTGCCTTCCTTCGGGCTGCAGTGCTCCTAGGACAAGTGTGGTTTTTGCACGTCTGGTTCCTGGACGGGACGCGGCAGACCTCTCCGGTTTGCCAGCAGCCGTAATTAACATGATTAATCTCTCAGTCTGGGGCCCCCTCAACAAGCAGGCCTACGCTCCGAGATGGGGTCTGTTGCACAGAGATGTCCGATTGGAGTTGGGGACCTTCAAGCCTTCTCTGTCGGGTGAAGAGTGCCTAGAGTTGCCTTGCGCCTCTACACTGACCGCACCCGGAGCTTCAGATGCTCCGAGCAGCTCTTTGTCTGCTTTGGAGGTCAGCAGAAAAGGAATGCTGTCTCCAAACAAAGGCTGGCCCATCGGGTGGTGGATGCCATCTCCCTGTCATACTTATACCTGAGAGTCTGAGAGCTCACTCAACAAGGAGTGTACTCACGCTGTGATAAAATGCACCTGGCTGTAATCATTGCACGCCATTTTTTCAATTGGCCTTTTCCGAAGGATTCGATGATGAACGGTCTCTAAGCGAGATCCCATATGTAACGTCTCCATTCTCTCCTTCAGGGAACGTGGGTTGCGTTTGTAACCTAGACGTTTTAAATTGTTTACTGTTTTTTACTTTAGTTTTGATCAAATAAACGTAGCCTTGTTGAGCAGATTCTTTGCGCTTCAGTCGCAAACTTGAGCCCGGTCAAACATTTTGCTACACTGTCGAATTCAACACATCACCCTGAAGTATAAGAATAAATATGATTTTTTTCATTAGAGTAAATGTTTTTCAGTCAAAATCGTAACTTTTTCGGGCATGTGTTTTCCGAGGGCTTTGACAGGAGATCTCTGGCAGAGAGCCCCGCAGCTCTGATATTAAGCGTGCTATCAGGCTCCCGGAGGGGCCCTTCATTGTCCCACCACACTCCACTGCAGCACCACTAACACATCATTTCTTACCGCCCGCTTCACTGGTTTTAATTAGTGTCTCTGAATGCAGCCGCACAACAGAGGCTCGAAAAATCAAACGCCACTGCTCCAAATTTGTTTGTATCTGCTCCAGTTTCACCACACAGGTTCCTCCCTTCCTACAGCCAAATACACAAAGCTGTTTGAGCTCAAAATATTTCCTCTGTCAATATCATACTGTCTGCTTCACAACCTGGCAAACAACATGTTTTGCAGCAAACGCAACAAAGAAGTTATATTTAATGTGCCTAATCCTGCTGGTATGGAAAATTTTACGCAAGACTGCAATCGTGTGTGATTTGTGAAGTAATGAGATCTCATTACCTCATGTGGTCTATAATCATATCCATTTATGTTGTGAACAGAAATATGAATCATATGGAAAATCTTTCTTTTTTTTAGGAGTCATTTATTTAAATTAATCCTATTAAAAAACTGTAAACGATCCTGATTGGAAAAGCAGCATGAATGTGAAATAAAAGCAGTTCCTCCCTCTCGAATGCGGTTTATTTCTCTTTGAAACAGAGCAAGTGAAGACAGAATTAACCAAATCTGTCGTATTCTATATAAAGTGGGCAAATATAGCTAATGAGCTAAAGAAAAGTCCAAATTCACCATTGATTTTTCATTTATTTATGGTAAGCTTAAAGTAAGAGATGTATGTGGGGAAGATATTAAAACTGCTACGCTATGCATGCTTCCCAGGGTAAATGTGATTTGCTTGCTCATTTATGTCTATAATTACAAGTTTCTATCTTTCTTCATGTTTCAGAAAATGAAATTGGAGGAGGTGTAGTGACCTCTTATCAGTCGTCTAACATAGAGGGCCGTGGGGCAAACAGACGTCTGAACCAAAGAGCAATTAAACCGGCAATTACATCAGGTACCACTTCACACTCTATCTCTCTTTCTTTCTCTCTACACAAAGACTCTTTACAGTACTTGATCTCGTAGAATGCATAAACACAATCAAGTGTGTATTTTCTGCTGTGAGCAGACTTGAACACACCCCTCACCTGCCATTGGTTGGGCAAACAGATAGTCCCGCCCTACACTCACACCATTGGTTGAGGCACTGCTTCTGTTTTGAGCTGATCTAGATACAATTAGATTGCTGTTTTGAATGTTACAGCAACAGTATGTTACACTTTTCAGGAAGACAACTGACTTATTTTTTTCACATCAAGCTAGACACCTTATTTTAACGCAATATTGGGGGAAGCCTTTTGTAACTTGCATGTTTAAGGTTTCCGGTGTCATTTGTATATTTATTATTATTTTTTTTAAAGAAAATTTCTGCTTCTTGATGTTGCAGACTGATATTTATTATCATTTTAATTAATTGTAATATCATAATTGATATGATTTGTAGCAAAGTTATTATGCTCTTACAGGAACTAAAACACTTCACCCTTAGATCATCTAAGATATTAATACATTTGTTTCTACATTAAAATTGAAGAAATGTTGCATTTAATCACTGGCTCACCAATGACCTGCCGTCACTCTGCAGTGAAACACATCTTCATTTTGGATGGTCGGAGAGTAAAGCAAATTCTCAATGTTGGATGAACTATACTTTTAAATATTTAAACATAAAACATGTTTCACTATCGCTAATATATATACTTCCTTTACAAATAAAAGTTTATTTTAAGGTGTCATAATACAGAGTAATTACCTAAATAGTAATTATTGAAATAAGTTATTGAAAAGCCTGTAATTAGAATTTGTAATGATGTAGATGTAACAGCTACTGTTACACATATGTTACAGACTGAGTCTGTTACACAGATACTGTAACGAACGAGACAGGGACGTGCGGATCCATACGCAGGTTTCTTTAATTGTGGTCAGACAGGAAGGGTATCAACAGGAGCAAACACAACAATAAGGGCAATCCAAAGACAGAATCGTAAATCCAGGCAAAAATCAAGAAAAAGAGTATAAACATTCGAAGAACAAAAAACGAAAACAGGAGTACCGCTTAGAAATGACTCACAGGGGAAATCAAGACCTCGCAAACAACTGAGGGAAAGTGTGCTGAATTTATACTGGAGGGAAGGGGTGTGTTGACAAGCTGCAGGTGTGTGATTAGTCCAGGTGTGAGTGTAATCAGTCCAGGGATGAATCTTGGGAAATGGAGTTTGTGACTGTGGGTGAAGTTCTGACTGGAGTGCCCTCTGGTGGATACAACAAGGGACTCCATATGGATATCATGACATAGCCCCCTCCCTAGGAGCGGATTCCAGACGCTCCAACCACCATCGTCCAGGAGGATGGAGAGGCGGAGCTGGGGAATGTACAGGGGACCAGGTTCGGGAAGAAGAGACAGATGGTAAAGTTTTGGCGAACCTGGGGCGTGGAACAGAGGTAAAGGCACACGGGAACTTGGCTGTACGGGCAGAGCTGTACGGGCAGACCCATGGTGGTGCAGCTAGTGCTGGTGTCTCTGAAAGCCTCCAGGGATTAACATGGGAAGCGGATGGCCTCCAAGGCGGAGCTGATGGCAGTGAGATCCTGCAGGGCGGAGCCGGTGGGACTGGAACGAAGAGCACAGAGAGTTTAATTATGGCCTCTGAGGCCGAGACAGTACCTGTGTGGAGCTCGTAGAATGGCATGGATAGAGCAGACAGCAGAGATGTCCTCCAGGGTGAAGCAGATGGCGGAGACGGCCACCTAGGCGGAACAGGTGACTGAGGTGTCCTCCATGGTGGAGCAGGTGACGGTGATGCCCACCTGGGCAGAGCAGGCAGCAGGAACGCCCTCCAGGGAGGATCAGACGGTGAAGACGCCCACCTGTGCGGAGCAGATGGCGGGAATGCCTTCCAAGGCGGAGCAGGCGGTGGAGACGCCCTCCTGGGCCGACCGGACAGCGACAATGCCATCCTGGGCCGATCAGACAGCAGAGACTGAACTGTACAGAGGAACATATAGAGGTTATTGGTGGTTATTGGTGGTTCATACCTGCGACCAGATCCGGGTAAGTGGTCCCGACGGCCGGGGCAGGTCCGGGAGGAAGTTTAGCAGCTTCTGGGCCGGGATCTTGGCGGAGTGATAATTCAATGGCCTCAGTAGCTGGCTCAGA
>JAUCMU010000026.1:4215329-4240551 GCA_032275025.1 Enteromius treurensis | reverse complement strand
TTATAGCCAATGGCTTGGGCTGCTGCATCGTAGAGCACAGAGCTGATACATGTCCACTGTTGTTCCATAGTGGTTTTAATAGCATTATAAAAATTATTCATGTCATTTTTATTCGCAAAAGATTGGATTTCATTTGCCTTTTTAATCGACCATTCATTCTTCATTACGCATATTTCCCTTTGCACTTTCCCCTGGGTTTCTTGCCAATACTGTCTAATCTTGGTGGATGAAGGGTTTTCTAAAGTTGCCCGGTGTGCTTTGTTCATATCTTTAAGCAAGTTATGGATAGGGTTTGAGTTATTGTCAAACCAGTCTTGATGATCCTTGCTCTTATAGCCAATGGCTTGGGCTGCTGCATCGTAGAGCACAGAGCTGATACATGTCCACTGTTGTTCCATAGTGGTTTTCTGACCTCAGAAAGGTTCAGACTCCCTTAGTTTCTCATCTATGAGACGTCAGAACTCATTTCTTACTTCTGTATTTCCCAAGCGGTTACAATTTAGCTTCTTTTTGTTGGCCTTTTGCCGTCACAAAGGGGGCCGCACTCTCATATGGAGCTTAGCCACAATTATGCGATGGTCTGTCCACTACCTCTCATGGCACGAGTAAAAAGACCATGCTTGATGTCACTACACCGCACAATTATGAGATCAATCATGTGCCAGTGTTTAGAGCGGGGGTGCATCCACAAGGTCTTATACTTTGCCTTCTGATTAAAGATGGTATTGGTTATGGTAAGGTTATGTTCAGAGGAAAGAGAAAATAGTCTCACACCATTTGCATTCACCTTACCAATGCCATGCCTGCCTAGTACTGCACTCCATATCCATATTGTTCTGTCCAACCCGCGCATTAAAATCCCCAAGCAAAAAGATCTCATCGGTCTTAAAAAAATATAGCAAAGAGCTTCGTCCAGTACCTGATAAAAGCTTTCCTTAGCCTCATTCTCAGATGGTCAAGTTGGTGCATAAGCACTGAGAAGTGTGGCATAACGTTTTTTTTTTTTTGCCAGGGGGATACGGAGAGTCATTAGCCTTTTGTATAGCCCATCCCTTCCTCTGTTAGGGACCCTTCACCCAAAAGCCTGGTCTCACTCAAGGCCGCAATATCAATGTTGTAACAACTCAACTCAGCAGCAAACAAGGTTTTTCTCCGGTGGGGTCTGTCAGAGGTACCATGCAGGTCCAGAAGAGTCCTTACTGTAAAGTGTGTATGTTTTGTTGTCGTTTCTCCCCATGTGTTCTTTGTGTTTTTCCCCATGACCTAGTTTTGTTAATTAGTTATTTCGTCCAGGTGTGTTCAGTTCATTTACTGTGATTGTCTGCCCTTTTTAAGTTGGTTCCTGTCTTTCAGTTGTTGTCCGGTCTCGTCGATGTTTAGTGTGAATAACTATGTGTGTTTGATCTTTGTTTGTATTAAATATTGTTAAACTTTCTCCAGCGACTCTCTCTCAGTGCTTTGCCTTACTCAACTGTGACAGAGGCTCTTTCATTTTTTATATTATTCTCTAGTAGCATTATTTTGGCAGGAAAACAACAGCACAAATATGAATTAATAATTTCTGTTATTGTGTATTAGTCAGTTCGTTTCGTAATTACTTCATGGTTCATAGTTTAAAACGTGATTTAAAATGATAAATAATACATTTTACAATAACTGACATCCTTTTGTAATCCTCACAATTGTGATTATTGTTAACCAAAACTGAAACTAACATTAAAATCATATGCACAGCCTGAAATAAAATACATATTAACTGCAATCAAATATTATACAAATGATATACAAAACTGAAGCTTGTTTTATTACAGTTAGTTGCCAAGGCAATAATGATAATACTAAAAAAAGAACAACTATATAAGAAAAAAAATAACACAACAAAATTACAAAAACTTTCACTAAAATAGAATGAATTAAATAAATGAATGAATCAATATATAAACAAAGACAAATAGATAAATGGATAAATAAATAAACTCACAGAGATGAAGACAGAAGATGCTAAGCAGTGTTCTGCTAAACATTCTCATAATCAAAAGTCCTGACATGAGAGGAAGACATACAGGGTTTCATTTTACTCAACATATGCTCCTAGTTTTTCTCACTTACATTATAACTATTATTCTAGAAACTAATAACATACATAGATACAAATTGTGTAGAATTAGCTTTAATGATTGAACAACTTTCACTCAGAAATTGCTACAAAATTTCACAATCGGTTACAAAGAAACTGCAAGTACTTCTGAAGTAAAGAATGCCTTTTAAGTTTAAATTTATTTTAAATCATTTTGTTATAAGCTGTGTTGAAACAGAATCCTAAATGACAAGGCATTCTCTCTTACATAGAAAGATTACATAAAATATATTAAAAAGTCATTTACCTGCTATATGTGTTTCAGATGTGATAGTGTCAGGAGTAAGTCTTGGACAGGAGAGCTCTGTTCATAGACGCATATTTACACACAGATATACAAACAGATAATTATGCAAATCCCCTCAGAAAGCTGCCGGCAATATATGTCTATATCCAGCTGAACACTTTGCTTATTGTGATGCATAGAGGATTATGGCAAACGTGGAGAGCTGAATATATGACATTAATTTTTTATATCTGTGTTTTACTTGACATCTAAATTAGTTTGTTTCAATACCATTTCTAAGAATATTAATATAATTTCTATTTCTTTATTTACTCCGTGGCGTCTTGTATAATCTAGGAAGTGTTATATTATAATTAAAAAGTTATGCTATGTATTTGTGTTCAATATCAACATGCATATTTTCTTGAAAAAAATATCCTATACATAAAACCTCTTGTGAATGTTATTAACTTTTACGACTAAAGTAATAACTAACCTGATAGAAAGACTACCATTAGATGGCATACATAAACCATCAAATGCCCTACACAGTAAAACATTACACACTGGCACACTACAGTATGAACTCATAAATCATTTCTGTTTGTTTGTTTGTTCTTCTGTGTAACCTTTATGCACACTGTCTACATCATGTAAATCAACAAAGAACACATTTTAACATTTTAATCTCTACCATTAATATGCTAAGGATAAAATAACACCTCGCAGAGGTACAATGCAAAAAAATGTTTGCATGTAAATAAACATAAAATAATAAAAATCCCTCTTTACTTATGTGTTTTAGTTTAGTTCACCTTATCACCGTATCAAACTGCAAAATTTAAACTTAAATAGGTTCTATCTAGCCAGTGGAAGAACGATTTCAGCTTTGTTCTAATTTATCAAAAATTGCTTTTAAAACAAGATTTTTTTTTGCAAGCACTGTGAAAATATGCCCATATATAGCTACACAAAAATAAAGAAAGAAAGAAAATGAAATAGACATGGGATTTATAAAACTTGATTTGCACACCTATGCAAACTCTGACTCACGCGTACAAACTCTTTTCTCTGAGTGATATGAATGAATGAAGAAAAAAAAGGGATTTAAAGCTATGTTTTCATTTCGATTTACAGTACATATTTACTTGCATTTTTTAACTTTAATGGAGACATGCAGTGAAATTACGCTGAAGGTAAACCAAAATTAAATGAATTTAGATATTTTTATTAGATTGCGTATGAGAAAATATTAGTTTTTGTTATGTGAGAACAAGGATCAATAATGCGCAATACCTTGGATATGGTGGACACTGGATTCGGTGGTTGAACTATCCATTATTCGGACTGAATAAGTCTAATGATAGCTTACTGTTCAGCAGCAACTGCTTACATGGATGCTTTGGTGTCGCGTGAAGGCATCTCTAAAACATTAAAAGTACCGCTATTTGAAGGATAGGCTACAACTTCAAAATATTTACACGTTTTCTGTCGGCCCTGCGCATAGGCGGAATAGGCAAATGCTAAGGGTGCTAAGGGGCGCCAAAACGAGTCATGTTTTTTTTTTTTACAATGCATTTTTTTATTACAAAGAGAGAGAGATTGTCCCACAAAAAAATAACTATTTTATTGCTCTCCCAACGCGATGCTATCTTTTCGTTTTATATAAAATCCACTTTAAAGATATACTTTTCTCAATTTAATTTGTGGCGATAAGGTTAGAAAGGGCTATAACATTAGTAAAATAGTGCTGCCATCTGCTGGAAATCGAACACTTTTCATTAATAAGGTTAATTGTCAATAATTAAATAAAATAAATAACAAATACTGTTACAAATTTAATGTCGATTGTTACTTCAAGTTCAACCTGTCCATCAACTAATAATATGTTGATGTAGTTTAAAGTTGATTGCTCAGTTTGTAGAGTGATGCGTTAGGAAATAAGACGGGATCATGGGTCCGAGCGCAGAGAACGCATGTGCTCTCATGTTTTTACATCATTTTGTAATGGGTAGGTTTAGGGGTGTGTGATCGTACAAATTAATTGGCGTGTTTCCAATATAAATCCAATGTGAGGAAAGGGGCACGAGGTAAAATCTCGCCTAGCAAATTGGCCAGGGTAAGTGATGCAGTCAGATCATCTTACATTGCAATAAATATAGGCCTAACTGTTTCCACTAAAATAACTAAAAGAAGTGCACAATTTAAACAGTTTAAAACAACTTAAATATGTTCTATCTAGCCAGTGGAAGAACGATTTCAGATATTTTCTAATTTATCAAATAATCTTAACAGTTTTTGTTTTTATCTTGATATATTTATTCTAATACATAACACTGGATGATTTTTAACAGTGAAATTAATGTATGGCACCAATGGCATTTATTTGTACATGCAAATTTAGTGCGTAAAGTACATTTCCCCCATGTAGCCCACTTTTGACGATGTTAAACAGTGTCACGTGGATGGGAATATGCAGATGAGATTATGCATAGTAAAACTAGGCGTTGTAATAAACTCCATATGGATATTTCTGGGAGGAGTCGGGTGGAGATGCACGTACAAACAAATTTTGAATACAATGCTTTTTAACATGTCATACATTGTTTTTATGAATAAAATAGACATTTGTGTTGTTATGAAAATCGTGTTTGACATCTTTAAACCAAGGTTTATTCACCCAGTTATGTTTCTTTGTAATTAGCCTATTTGTGTAACAATACCTTGATGAGCTTAAATGCTTATTGACAAAAAACGTTCAAATGTTCGATCTACGTACACAGCGAACCAGGCAGCTTCTCTTTTGATCTTATTTTTATACTCTTGTTATGTTGTGTAGCACGATTTAATTTAATTTTATTTTATTTAAGCTGTCCGCGCATGCGCGTCAGCTGATTCTCCGTTCACCTGTTTGAAGTTGAAGCGCACACGAACGCGTGCCGCGCAAGTTAAACGCACGCTTTCTCTAGTGTTCTCGACTGCTGGTATTATGGTGGCGATAAGAGGTTTAAGCCAAAGCTTCTCTCGGCTGGCCAGAGGAGCATCTTTACAGATCAAATTTAGCAAGAATCGTGTGTTCAAGATGCGCTCGAGCTCGTACCAGGTGAGCGGGCAGGTGGATAAATATTTGATTTTAGGCTACACAATGATAAAAATCTGTATGCATACACACGCATTTGCTTATACGTTTATCCTTAATATAAAATAATAAAAATCCCTCTTTACTTATGTGTTTTAGTTTAGTTCACCTTATCACCGTATCAAACTGCAAAATTTAAACTTAAATAGGTTCTATCTAGCCAGTGGAAGAACGATTTCAGCTTTGTTCTAATTTATCAAATAATCTTAACAGTTTTTGTTTTTATCTTGATATATTTATTCTAATACAAAACACTGGATGATTTTTAGCAGTGAAATTAATGTACGGCACCAATGGCATTTATTTGTCCATGCAAATTTAGTGCGTAAAGTACATTTCCACATGTGGCCCACTTTTGACGATGTTAAGCATAGTGTCACGTGGATGGGAATGTGCAGATGAGGTTATCCATAGTAAAACTTAAGTCCATGTGTCATTATTTTACCCTCAATGTTTTTCGTGATTGTTACTTATTTGTTGAGTTTTAGCTGAGACTTATGATTAACACAATCTAAGAACATATTGATATGCTACGTTTAACAAGCTGTTACATAAGCTAAGCAGATTTATTTCAGTTAATATGAAACTACACTTTTCCGATAACTTCCCCTGGTCTGACAGTAACTATATCTAATCCATTCTGTTTATAGTTTAATTGTTTTTTTCCCACAGTAATCTCTGATTCACTGCACGTGTGACATCACAGTATGACAAATGCTGTGAAAAATATTGCTTAATTGCTCTCCACACAGGAGTGGGCGTTTTATTGTTCAACATCTCAGGCCAATTGTGCATGTCTGCATACTATACTTCAGTAACCAAGAAACTGGTTACGTTACTTGAGTGTTTAAGTACTTCTGTGGCCCCTAACGGGTTGAGGTTATCCGCTGAGGTTGGTTATTTGATTCTTTCATTCATCAGGTTCGTCTGAGTGGATAAGTGCAGGGGCAGGTGGGCCATAGAGTAGCTCTCATACCACACAAAGGGCTGCTTACAGTCGAAAGAGAGGTTTAGTCAGAGTAACCACACTTCCTCTTGCGGTGTGTTGCTATGGTAAGACTTCCTTTTGAAACAGGAAGTGACAGAGCTGTAAGAAAGAGGGCTGGCAGGCGGCGTAGCTGTAGAGGGAAGCAGTTTGGAGCGACGTCCTCAGTGTGGGCACCTACCCTGATGTGGCCATGTCCAAGAAAATGAACACTCTGGCAGTGCCAGCGGGTCAGATGGTAAGTCTGGGGCAGGCCTGCTGGTGGTTTTTCTCCAGCTCAGAGATGCAGCTTCGCTGATTGGTTCTATTTGATGGGTGTGTGCATATGTTCAGAGTCGTTCCATTGTAAGTTTATGCATTTCATCTTCTATTTTAGCAATACAAACTAGATTTGATGAATGTTTGCAATCCAGAAGGTGATGCATTTTGGTTTGCGGTGTTTAGTTGAGCACTGCAACTGCGAGATTGTGGCACAGGGAGAGGATTGCTATGAAGAGTTGCGAATCGGTTGCTTCTGTTTAACCACCGGTGTTTTCTTCTGGTTGGCTTGTATGACTAGTCTTGGCCTGTTTATCCATCCACAATCAGTCAAAGGCCACTTTGCATTTCCAAATGGGTGTGTTCGATTTGAGGACAAAATCGTCTCCAGAACTTCTGCTGAATCTGACAACACAGCTTTGGAGAAGTCTAGCTATGTCTTCAGGGACAAAGACGAATCGTAATTGAAAGTAAACCACTGGTTCAATTTCAGGGTGAGCTCATAAGGTGAAACTGCTTCAGGACAAGTGTCTGCCTATTGTGTACTAGTTAATATAATGCTAAAAAAATCAGCAACATTTTACTGTTAAGGAACTGGTATAGTTAATCTAAACATTGATATATGTCTGAAATATTGAAAACATTGAAATATGATAATGTCCTCACCCTCAGGCCTTCCAAGATGCAGATGAGTTTGTTTCTTCATCCGATTTGGAGAATCTTTGTATTACATTACTTGCTCGGCACTGGATGCTCTGCAGTGAATGGGTCCTGTCAGAATGAGAGTCCACACAGCTGATTAAAAAAAACATCGGAGTAATCCACTACAATCCATCAAGTGTTTTAAAGCAAAAAAGCTGTTTGTAAGAAACAAATCCATTATTAAGATGTCAATAATGTGTTTTTAACTAGTTCATAATTCACAATGACGCTTTCTCCAGTCTCCATTATTTTAAATTCTAAGTAAACTAGTCCTTTAAGTCTGTAAGGGAAATAATTAGCTTTATATAAAATTACACAATATAATATTTTTTATAATTCTCCCTAGAAGTTTTTCAAAAATCCCTAAGCATAAGCTTTCTTTTTTTTGTTCTTGTGATTTAAAAAATGAAAAGTTATAGTTTGTAGAACAAAAAATAAATTCATGGTGTCTTTATGTAGATGGCTTGCCAAATTGTGTTTGAGACTGAAAGCGAATGCCCGATGAGCCGCTGAGAAATTAAGCATTTCGCAATCAGGTTACCATATTGTTTCCATGGCAATGTTTTTGTGTTTGCCTAGTGGGTCTTCCGAAAGCCAACCTCACTAATGTGACATGCTGTTCGATGAGTCGTGTCATGTCCCCTAATGAACTTTTTATAACATCAGACACACCCATATCCTGTGTGTGTACAATTCAGAAACATGCAGCTGTTAAAATGTGATTTCCTTAAATGCATTAATTCATGACTATGATACAGGCCTCCATTGATTTCACTGTAGACTGATTGTGTTTGTTTGCTCTTGCAGACCCAGGCGGTTTCTGATGGGGGTGAGTGTGTTATTTCTTTACACTGAACTTACTCTTCTTGTCAGTCTTGTGGTCCGATCACAAGTGCATTATGTCAAACATTTAATGCATGTCTTACTCATCTCTAGCTGTCATTTCCATACAGAGCTAAACTTCAAGTTAACCAGTCGTGGCAGCAGCTCCAGCCTATCAGAGAGCTCGAGCAGGTCAGGTGGTTCTCAAAGTGGTGACGGTCCAGCCAGTCGAGTGGTCAGCTGGGCAGTGTGTTTCGAACACCTGCTTGAAGACCACGTCGGTGTGCGATACTTCACCGTAAGTTTTAATGAGGACTTTTTATTTTCACTTTTCATAAAGTAATATTGATATTAGTAATATTTCAAGATGACCACTTACAAGAATAAAGCAGCTTAACTTTTCTTGATTATTCAAGTATAAATATATTAAAAATCATCATGTTTATCAATCCACTGATAGTTATATACTTTTATTTTAGTATCTTTTATAGTGTTATAAAGATCTCATTTATTTACATTACAAGCTAACAGAAAACCATCTTATTGTTTGATCACATAAATACCTAATACCCCCAAATTTGATATTTTTGCTCCGTTTGAGCCTCTTAATAAAAGGGAGCTATTTTTTTTAGATTTGTCACCATTATGGATTGTAAGTTAAACCTCTTGTTTGTGCAAATGATATGAATGCTATTACTTTTCAAGAAGTATGTCTTTCGCTCGTGAAATGAAATGAAACAGTTAGTTATTAGCATTAGACAGATGCATAATGAAATATGTCTTCTTTTCTTCTCTTCTCATCCAAGCAGTTGATCAGGATTTCAGGTTATTAAAACTAGTTTTATGTGTCAGCATGTAGCAAGTTGATGCACAAATGTTACTGGTCACGATAAAAGGAAGCATTCATTCATTCATCAACGCTTTGCGAATTAAATGTGTGAATCACTGAGCTGTTTTGGTTCTTTATCTTTCGGTCTGACTCCAAATGTGTCTCACAGGAGTTTCTCAAATCAGAGGTGAGTGCTGAGAATATCCTGTTCTATCAAGCTTGTGAAAAGTTCAAGAAGATCCCACCCACAAGACTGGAAGAGGTATGAAAAAAACAATATTAAAATTTTTCATGTTAATTAAAATAATAAAAAAAAAAAAAAAAAAAAAAAAAAAAAATCTTATTTAAACCCATTTATGGTTTCTGAAGATACATCAACCCTTAAAATTAGCAGGATTAAAATTAGCAATGTGTGCATATTTTTAAGTAAAACCAAATATGCAGAAACTGAATTTGTTATATTGATATTTAATATGTGAATATGCAGTGATGTAAAATTAATCTTAATTGCATTTTTAGATTAGTAGCTGTCTTTAACAACCCTTAGATTACCATAACCGTATCCCAGTTGATGTATTCACTTGAAATGCCGTTTTTGGGTAGGCGTTTGAGTGATTGTCTTCTGTATCTGCACTTTGTTTCTTCTGAATCATAACCTGAAATCAAAGGCAATTATCACTCTAAAACTCTCACATCCCCCCCATCAGCTGAAGAAAGAGGCACGTTCCATCTACAACAATTTTCTTTCTGAAAGCTCTCTGCATGCGGTTAATATCGACGATACGGCCCAGATGGAAGAGAGCACATTAGAGACACCTACACCCGACATGTTCAATAAAGCACAGGGACAGGTACGAGATATGGGTGGGTGGCATGATAAAAATCACAAGCCAATACAGTCACAGACAAATACTCATCGTGATGTACATGTCATTAAATGTCATAAATATAATTTTGTACTGTGACGCTAATGAGCGAAAGGGATTGCATATGTAGAAACTACGCTTTAATGCATCTTTTGGATAATATAAGTACTTTACCCCATTCATTTTGAAATTTAAACCAAAAGATCAGATTATGCATTGCAAGTGCTTTACATGAGTTCTGACTATAAAAAGCCAAAGATAGTCTTTAAATGATTTACTGTAATTGTGGTTTATTCGTTTCCCCTGCTGTAGATCTTCAAGCTGATGAAAATGGACAGCTACACAAGGTTTGTCCGCTCTCAGCTGTACCAGAACTGCATGCTCTCTTGTGTGGAGGGCCGTCCTCTTCCCAACATTGGCACCCCGGAGCCCAAAAGCAAAATGTCCAAAAAGAGTGCAACGCCACCTAATAACAGAAAGGTAAGACATTTAAAATCCGTTCAAGGCATGGAGAGAAAAAACTTTGGAATCCCATAAATTTACACATGTTTTAAAGTCATTACTGTGAAACAAACCATAGTCCTCCTAACCCTAGTCATATCAAGTCTGACTGTTTACTAAAGGCAGAAGGTTTGCCACTTATTCTGATCAAGATCTGACAGGATGTAACTCGTGAAATGACCAGAAAAACTGAGACGATGTCGTGGTTGGAGACTAGTTCAGTCTGTCCAAATATAATAACTGATTATCTCAGACACTGAAAATGGATTCCTACACAAGTGTGTTGAAAGAAGTCTCATCTCTTTGGCTCACCAAGACTGCATTTATTTGATAAAAAAACACAGAAATATTTGGTAACAGTTTGTATGAAGCCTGTATTTATAATACATTATAAGGGTATTCTTAAGACAGCATAATGAATGCGCAATGTACAGTATTATAAATAACTTTAAAATATATTGTATCATGTCACGAATATTCATAAGAACAATTTTAATGTGTTATAATATTTACTAATTTGTGGTTATAGCTTTTAAGAGTATGACAATTTATAACACACAAGGAACATGATTACAATAATTATATGTTATAGTATTTATATAGTATTTTTTTTTTCTCAAACAGCCATCAGATCAAATATCAGATCAGATTAATGTGTAATCTGACACATTTGCTTTGAATTTTATTCTTGTGACTCTGCAACTACATGTCATTTTTTAGTCGAAAGTATTAGCTAGCACACATTAGCCTCAAAATTAGCCTCTCAGGAAACACTCGAATAACACTCAGCACCACTCACAAGATGTTGTAAGGTACTGTGAAGATCTTAAAATAAACAATGTCAAGATTTGATATAGTCTATTATAAATGAAGTAGATTTAATATGGTGTTCATTGCGTGTAATAAATGATGATACACTTAAGTTAAAATCACAAATAAGTAAATATTATAATGGATTATAATTGTTTTTATAATTATTCTAGAGATGTTATAACACATTAGGTGTTTTTTAATGCAATATACATTTTATTGCCTTTAAGAATACCCATATAATGTATTATAAATACAGGCTTTATAGAAGTGTTATCAAATATTTTTACAATTTAAATATAATTTTATTTCTGTGATTTATATTCATTTATTTTTTTTTTTAAAAGCTGAATCCATTGAATGCTGGCTTTAGTATAACACAGTCCATTAGAAATCACTCTTCTGATTTGCTGCCTAAGAAGGGTTTCTTATCAATGTTGAAAACAGCTTGGTATTTTAGTTTGATTGGTAAAGCCTGTTTTCGTTCAGATCTATATGCTAATTAATGCACTAGGTAGAAAAAATACTGAATTTGTCTAGATTTAGACTATACTGAATAGAAAGTTCTTGCATGCTGATCTTGAATCGGGTTGACACTTTTTTTTGTCTCCTTTGAATAACTATTGAGTAGGTTTTCTCCGCTGTTTTGTTGCTTTATAATGTCCATATTGTAAAATATCTGTAGTGCTTAGTTTTCAGTATAGAGTTTAGTGTGCAGTAGAAATAATCTAGTAACTACTTACAGTACATGTGTAGTGTAAATGCTGTTAATGTAGAATCTGCTTGGCATACAAGTTTGAGCTGTATGTTGTCACTCCACCGTGGGAATATGATGCCGTGTCAGTGAGTTATAAGTCTGTGAACCACAGTGAAAAAAAGTTCTTATACATGTATAACTCTGTGTTTTGGAACAGAGTGTTGAGTTGAAAGTGCCCTCATCTGACAGCAAGACCAACAGGAAGAAGAGGTTAGAGAAGAGAGGCTCATGGGGAGGTACAATCTGACTCAGCGCTTCTTTATCTCTGTGTGGCATCTGCAGTGCATGCCACGTCTCAAATGTCACTAATGGTTTGAAGATGCCCATAGTTAAAAGCTCATGCAATGCATTTTAAACAGTCATAATTTGTATACAAATGGTCATTTTCTACTCTAATTTGAACGGGCGTGTCTGCTGTGAGACCTCGCTGGAAATGCCCACTGCTTTGACTGATTGGCTGATATATTTGCATGCAAAATATATGAATTCATAAGTTTTGAGTATAGCATCGTACTCGTGCTGCATTGAAGCTGAACATGGTCATGATTACGAAGTAAACCATAAACTCCTCACTGCAACATATACTTACTGCACAAATACTTTATTATGCCTAGCATACTGTAGTGAAAACAAAGTGTATATTGAGTCATTGATTATAACAGGATTCTTGGCTAAAATGCAGAGATCAAACCACTGATAGACTCGCGCTGCTCTAGAAATTTATAAAGAGCACAATCTTTCATCACTTTCTGTTTTAAAAATTATTTCTAATAGATGGTTTTCACACTGCAACAGTGAAGTTAATTCATGTTTTAAACAAAGGTGTTTTAGTTCTGAAACATTTGTACCTTATAAAAAAAAAAAAAGAGGTTTCTTCAACATTCATGGAACCTTTCAAATGCAGAAAAGGTTCTTTGTAGTGGAAAACCGTTTTTAGATTTAAAAAAAAAATATATATATATATTCAATTTAAGAACTGTTCACTGAAAGGTTCTTTGAGGAATCAAAAATAGTTCTATTAATGGCATGATTGTAAAATATACCATTTTGTAACCCGTTTTATTGCAGTGTGAAGTTGTTGAAATATCAATAACTTTTTGACCCCTTTAATGTCTCTTTGTTTGCATGGCTTCCTTTCGTGTTTTCAGCCATTGCACATGAACTAACAGTATTTGTTTCTCAGCTGACCAGTCATATCAGCATGTGACGGTGTCTCGTAAAGAGTCTCAGATCTCTGTGAAGTCTAACAGCAGTCTGGAGTTGGTCTCTGGAATCGGGCGAGCTGAGGTATCTACATCAATCCAAATATTCCTCCAAGTGGTAACCAAAGAGGAAGCTAATAGACATCACAGCCTAACAAAAGCATGATTTGCTGCCTGCTTTGGCTAGTTGTTCACATTTCAAATGGAAATATTTGGCATTTAAATTATTGACTAAAAATGGGCTAAATGGATCTCTATTGGAAGCTGCTTACATAATAGCTAAACGTGGAGTTTTTTTTTGTGGACAAAAGCTTGCAAACAAAATAATGGGCATGAACAAAGTTTCAAAACAAGTTTTGATTTCATTAGAGCTGTTGCAGGAAAGCGTTTTTAATATTTTTTCGTTCTTTCTTTGTCAGAATGGACGCTGCAGTGTGGCCATCTCTGATCCAGAAGCCTTGAGTTCTGGTTCTCCGACAGCGGATAAGTACTGCTGTGTCTATCTGCCAGACGGGACCGCCAGCCTGGCCCCCGCCAGACCCAGCGTGAGCCTCCGAGACATGCTGAGCAGCCTGTGTGAGAAGAGAGGCTTTCCTCTGAAAGATGTCATCATCTACCTACGTGGCAAAGATAAGGTTAGTCCAGCAACCTAAATGCCTTCAGTCATTTATCTAACCAGTGACTTCAGCATTATGACACGATCTTAAACATTGGCAAGCATTGTCAAGTTGCATTTCATTTAAATAGCGACTTATACAATACAGACTGTTTTAAAACAGCTTCCCAGTATTCAGCTTTAAATCAGCTATGAAAAGCCAATAGTGTCATTATTTTGCTCAAGCCAATTTAGTGTTTGTTCAATAATAGTTAAAAATATTTTATTATTCTTTCTCCGCATTTTAACTGTTGTGTACTATATCTATTTTTTTTATTTTTTTTTATTTAATTGCAGCAACATCTGGAAGTTTCCTTTTTTCACAGATTCTTTTCTGCCCTCTCTCTAACTCTGTGAATTCAGTTTGAAGTGGCATTAAAATATCCAGTTTATGACATTATGTAAATTATTATTGCTGTGATTGGCTAGCTGCTTTGCATGTGAAATGAGCTGCAACCATTTAAATATTTATAGATGAGTTATTTTAGCATCATTGAGATGCTATTAATTATTTTTTTAAGGGTTACTACACCTCAAAATGAAGTAATGAACACTGACAGGGTCCAGTCTGAAAAACATTATCAGAATACATCTGCCATCAGTAATTCGGTCTGAATGTTGTGAAGTGATGCAAAGAAAATAAAGACACATTTTTATACCATCATATTTGTGAACAATGACGTGTTTGCTTCTTGACAGCCTCTTTCTCTGGACCAGGACAGCTCTGTGTTTGGAGATCAGCAACTCACTTTGGAGCTCAAAATTACATTTGCGTGAGTCACACATACTATATGAGGACAGACCATAGATAAACTTAAATCACTAAAATAATAACTTATTAACATTTTAAGGAGACTCCAACATCTTATCTAGGCCAATAAATGGGCTAATATTCAGCTGTTTTGATTTATAATAGCATCAGCTAATAACAGTAACCCATAAGTGTTTCTTTAGGCTTTTGTTTTATTTTTCTTAATGGTTCTAGTTTTATTTCTGTAACAGCGCTGGTACTCAGATGTGTTTGTTTGTGTGCAGGCTGGACATTGTGTTTGCAGAAAGAACGATAGGAATCATTGCAAAGTCAAGCAAGAATTTGGGCTATGCACTTTCCGCTGTCCTACAGAAACACCAACTACGACCTCAGGAGGTGCAGGTCACTCTGGTGCGTAAACACTTTATGCCACATAATAAAAAATGATGAGAGACATATTGAACCATTGGTGTTTTGTGAACATACTGAGCATATGAACCCTTTTTATTCCTCATTCCAGAGTGGCTCAAATGAACTTCTAAACATGAACACAAATGTGTTTTGTCTATCCGGCAAAACAGTGCGTTTGGACAAAGTTAAAGGTGTGTTTTTTTATTTTTATTTTTTATAATTGATGAATTGGTTTAGAGAGAAATTCTAAATTAGGCACAGTTTATTTAGATCTACAAAACAAATGTATTAAGTAATATAATTGTACTTAAATAAACGTATTTCAAATTTAAATTAAAACATACATCATGGCATACATATGTGTGTATGTATATGTATAAGTATGTATGTATTTGTATAAGTATGTATGTATACAGTATGTATGTACTGTATATGTGTGTGTGTCTGTATGTATGTATTTATACTTTGTGTGTGTGTGTATATATATAATATGTATATATGATCCATGGATAATATGTATATTTTAAAATTTATTTTTTACTCATTTTATTTAAATTAATTACACTTATGCTTACTAAAATGATACATCTTTCATTTTAGTTTGCATATTAATATCTTTTGTTTGGCTCAAATGGTATAAAACACGGTCTTGTAGTCTGACACAAATTGTACCTAGCTTTGAAAATCTCTACAAAACTAAAATATGAAAATAAATAATAGTAGATAATTTGGGCGAGATATTGAAGGAAAAACCAACTATAGATCGTGTTAAATACATAAAGTTAAGGGCTATATTTTTGACATTTTGAAGTCTATCAAGCTTAAACAAGGAACTCTATTTCTTTTCCATTTCTTCTATCTTCCTGCTGGATTTAAATCAATGTCTCTGAGTTTAGTTGCCGCTTGTGATATTCTCTCTTTCTGTCTCTCTCGTGTCAGTTTGCGTTAGGCTTATTGTACTTTCCCGTCACAGTATTTTTGCCCCACACAAATGAAATCTCCACCTCAGCGGTCATCGCAGGCTTTAAAGCAGTGTTTTAAAGCTCATTTTTCTCACTGTAGCTCTTCAGATAGAGCAGAGAGGGCTGAAGGGACCACCATATTCCTTAAAAATAGGATTATGGGGGAGGTGTTAACTGACATGAGATCCAGCTTCTCTCTTTCCAGTGATCTCATTTCCTCACTCATCAGACTGTTTAATGATGTGTATCTCTGCATTTTTAGCTGGTTTGGAGACTCAAGTCGCTTCACCAACACCCAAAGCAAATCACAGATCAAGAAAAAACCAGGACATGGATGGTAATGCATAAGTCTTAATATGGTGTATATTAACATGCTCCAACCTTCATTCAAATATCAAAGCCAGGAAATGCACATTATGTGTGATCTCCTGTGCAAACTACACTGGTTTTTCGAAATAAAATATATGGGTACACTCTTAAAAATAAGAGTGCATTGCATAGAATACTGTATCCCATAATGCAGTTCTCCCAATTTGTCCATCCATTGTGAGAACTGAATTAATTTATATACTGCAGTTTATTTTCGTATTAATCATTTTATTTTAATTTTTTTATTATTATTGTTTAATACATTTGGTTGTACTTATTTGTATTTATTTATTATTCATATTATTGTACAATAGGCATATTGCATGCTAGTCAGTGTCAGTGCAAGACCTAGCTTGAAGTCATTATGAATATGACCCTATTTGTCTGAAATATCCAATCTATCGGACTGGTTTCTTACAGGTCTTGTTGAGTTGTTGTCTCGTGCACAGTGCAGTCGTGTGGATGACCAACGTGGTTTACTCACCAAAGAACAGCTGGAAATACCGCAGTTCCTGCAGCTGGCAGCAGGGAGCAAAGGGGGGACTCCCTGCGACCAGACACAGGAAGAGGATTGTGCCCTTTGACCTGACAATCATTCAAGCACTTTTCAAGCAATTTAAGACTCAAAACAGTTAGCTGTATTGCAGACTGGAGGAGAAAAACTCTTATAAGGTTATGCAATTGTGTGTGTGTGTGTGTGTGTGTGTGTGAGAGAGAGTTGAGGTTTCTTAACTGCGAGAGTGATTGAGTAAGATGTATATTTTGTATATTACAGACGCTGGCACGTATAGCTCTTAGAATCGCTGCTTGTCAAATAATGCAAAATTATGGCAAGTTGCCTTAAAAAAAATTCAACTACATTTGCCTGCTAAAACATTGTATTTATTTTCATATCAGATTGTATTGTGTGCAATATCAAGTTTGCTCTTATTTATCAGAACATATTTGGTATAGGAACACATTAGTATGACTTTATATTGAGTGTGGTGTTGTTCACAGCGAGTTTTAGTCTCTGATTAAAAAAGGTTTTGTGTGAGTTGTTGTGGGAAACTGCACTGTGTTGCGTGTGATTTTTAGGCACTTTGTTTCATCTGGTGACACAATCTGATATAAAATAAGACGAGTAAGGCCATACTTAGATTTGTGAAAAATTATTTATTTAAAATGTCCTGAATTAAATGCCATTCCGTTATTATTTATTTATTTATTTTCTCCAGATCATTCATTTAAATGTATTACTTGGTTAGTACTGCTATTTTGTGTAAAAGGAAAGCAGATATTGGACATGTAAATTTAAAATCTTATTTTTTATTTTTATTTTTCTTACAAATTCTCAGATAAATGTCAGAATTATGAGAGAGAAATTAGGAATTCTCACTCACAAAATTCTACAAGACAATTCTAAATTAACATCTCACTATTCTGGTTTATACAAGTCTGTAAGTGTCTGCTAAATTATTAAATATAAAAATATACAACACCTTTGCAGACTATCTCATAATTTAACATGTTATAATTTGGACTTTTCAGAATTTTGGGTATAGTTTTTGCACATCTGAGTTTATATCTCACAGTTGTGAGAAATGTAAATCGTAAGAATCCAGTTACTTAAAACGTGAGTAAACCAGTTCCATGCGATATTCCAGGTCTTAAGTCTTGAATGCTTTCATGGTACAAAATGTCTAATTTACACCTACAAAATGTTATACACGTTTAGAATAGTGTGTAAGTAAAATATTGCATTTCCTTAAAATACATCTCTACTTACATCTCTGTCATTCCATCTAGAGCAATGAAGTCCCGGTATCCATATTTTTTCTGTAGTGTTTGTAGAATGCATCACTTCATCTCTGATAAGGTTGTGTGAAATACAGGTGATCAGGGCAGCATATTTGTAGGCCTGTGTGTATATTCGTGGTGAGCGTGGTTTCACCAAGTGCAAGAGGTTCCTGGATCAACATTCCAACCAACCAATCAGATTCTTTACGCAAAAAATGGTCAAAAATCTTCACATTTGTCAGGCAAAAAAATGGAGGCGCTATTTTAGCCGTGTCACGTCGTGCTATACTGTGCAACACAACCACCCATATTGGCAGCTGCATACAACAAATAGCTGCATGCCCAAACTGCAGCGTGACCGTACTTTAAGAGCTTGATTAGCTGCTTCAGGTGTGTTTAATTAGGGTTGGAGCTAAACTTTGCAGGACACCGGTCTTCCAGGACCGAGGTTGGGCAGCCCTGCCTAAAAGGCTTAGTTCACCCCAAAATTATAATTCTGTCATTAATTACTCACCCTCATGTCGTTCCAAACCTGTAAGACTTTAGTTCATCTTCAGAACCCTAATTAAGATGTTTTAGTAACGTAGCATTGCAAAACTGAAGTTGAGCCACTGATGTCACATGAACTGTTTTACCAGTGTTTTTAACACGTTTCTGGATCTGGGATCATATCAGTTGGATTGCTGTCTATGGAGAATCTGATCTCTGATATCATCAAAAATATCTTAATTTGTGTTCCGAAGATGAACGAAGGTCTTCCAGGTTTAGAACGACATTAGAGTGCGTAATTATTGTCAATTGTTTTCATTTTGAGGGGAGCTAACCCTTTAAATAATGTACGTTTATTTATTTTGAGACATTACCACTGTGTAAATTAAATTCAACAACGAGCAAATGATCTATCTATCTAACTTTGTTGATATGTGTGTCCATCCATTAGTGTGCTCGATGTTATCCCTAGAGAGGTATACACATTTGTCCCACATTTACAATAATAGCAGCAACTCATTTGCTCCTGATTACTAAAAGTATTTTTCATCAATATGCATTTTCAATAATCCTGAGACTTCATTTTAATGTTTAAATCATACACTTTGATATGAACTGTAAAAAGATTGCTTTACGTCGTTTAAATACTGTCAGAAACATGATCTTCTGCATTTTAAATTTTTTCAGCCCTTCATCTCTCTCTGTCTCCATCTTTCTCTTACACTCAGTGTGTGTTTGTGATTGGGCTGGTGGCTGTATACTTGTCTGTGAAATTATGAATGGGATGTGTGTGTGTGTGAGAGAGAGAAAAAGGGAGGGATGGAGAGGCACTGCATCGTGAACCAAGAAGGATTCACTCACTGACTGCTCACCTTCACAGACACACAGAAGAAGGGTAAGCCTTCATCTATCTACGTTTTAACATCCTTAGATTATAATCGATTAACAGTATGTTTTTATTGTATTTGTGTAAGAATTGTGTAACGTGCTCCTGTCTTGAACACCGGGGTGTGTGTGTGTCTGTGTTATACTGGTGTATTTGTATGCAGCAGTTGCTCCAGAATCACTGAAGGGCGAATTTACTTAAACTGCTTCCTATTCTGATGATTTGTGTTCAGTAACATGGAGTAAAATGGGTTTGATTCCTGACCATCAGAGCCCTGGTTCTAATATCATGATGTTAAAAAGCAAATCTTGCTCTTAGTGCCTGCGGAAGCCTATGGAAATGTCTGTCCTCCCTGCTGAATGTTTTCTTTTAATAATTTATTATGAACAACAAATGAAGGTGTTGGTGTGTTATTAAATATGTACTGCAGGTCTGACTCGCAGAAATATCATCACAGCATGACATGACTGGAACTGATGTTAAAGAGATAGTTCACCCAAAAATGAAGATTGTCATATACTTGAAAAACAGATGAACTTTGGTAACCAAACAGTTGACTAGCCATTGACCATATACATAAATAAATACACACACACACACACACACACACACACACACACACACACGTATCTATATGTATGTGTGTGTGTGTATACAGAATTCAGTGGCTATCACCAACTGTTCTTCAAAAATGTCATCTCTTGTTTTCTGTATATAGTTTTATCAGATAGTTATACCAGTTTACTATGTTTTAAAAGCTTTTCTATGGTATCTTTTTGTCTCCAGATTGTAATGTCATTTGTAGCTCTTTTTTTAACAGCATGCCATCTTTAATGCATTTAGGTCTGAATATTAACAAACCTTGAACTGATCGAAAGTACAGAGACACAAATTTGCATTGCTGTTCAAATGAGTCTTTAAAGAGTTAACACTGATTCAAATAAGCTTCTCGACCTTCAGAAAGATGATAGCCTCTTTCTCTGAGCATTATTAAATCCTCATTTGAATTACAGAATGGGTTGATAGGTTTTACATTAGTCCTCTTAAATGAAGCATAGTGCGAGGTCACATCTCAAGTCACCCATGTTTCACGTCTAAATCACTTCATTGGTTCTAAGCCTCTTTTTCAGCCTCTGTGTTGTGTTTAGATCCAGTTGTTCAGTTCTGAGCAAAAGTCAAGTGTCATTGTTATTATTACTCATTGAGGTTTGAGTTATAGTGATTATTCAGAACTCAGAGCTTAGCTCAGTGGTTCTTAACACAGTATTTGAAGGCTATTTATGGTATTTTTGTTGTATTTATGACTAAGCTTGTTGGCGGTTGTTATTATTAACAAATAATTGGTTGATTTAACCACAATTTCAAGAGCCGTGTTCTTTTAAAAAGTATGTGCATGTGTTTACTGTACATTGTAATATATAATTGCATACATGAATAAAGGATCATAATACAATCATATGCATATTTATATATAAATATCTATAGTCTCTGCATTATATACTATATATATATAGGTTTGTATAGAGGATATAGTAAATTTAGATTTTTATATTTACTGTTAAAGTTATAGAATTTTCATTTAAATTCTTTTGAGGCTCTCTTGTACAACCCGGCTGAGAACTTAAAGCAATAGATTTAGTGAGAAAAAAAAAAAAACCCTATTGTTTGCTTAGTACTCTAACTACTCGTAAAACTTTTTTCTCAAAAAACATAAGCATGTAGGTTACATATACATGTCGCTCACATTATATTGTTGCCCAGTTTGTCAAATGCAGTGTAATCAGACTTTATCCATTTAAGATGTTTTTAAGAAGCTGAAAAAACATGACAGGGCATCAAAACGCACCTCAGACCTCAGATTGTTAAATAACAACACTTTGGCAACCACCTTGAACACGTTAGAAACCACAGCAGCCTCTTGAAAAGCTTAGAGAGCTAAAAAGACAACGCTGTGAACGGCTCACAGAACAATGAAGATCATTGGTTATCATTCAGATATCCGCTCAAGCGAGCGTGTGTGTCGCGGTCTCTGGCTCAGAAATGTCACCTTTAGTGTTGTTGACTCACTGATGTGGATGAATTGATAGGAAGTGTGTCTTCCTCCTCTCGTGCCACAGAGCTCTTCACAGTGACACCAGAACAATGAGAGTTTAACCTCTCACGGTCATCGCTTTTACTTGAACTTCTTTCTCTCCCACACATATAACTGTTTATTCTACCTATATATTTAAAATGAATATTTCAGGAATTAGAGGGTTCATTTTTTTTTACCTTGATTTTTTCTTTAGACAACGATTAGTGTGCTATAGTGCCCTCCAGTGCTAGTGAGACGAGACACACTTCAGCTCCATACACTGTGTATAATAACTGCCCTTCTTATGTGTAATAATCGTTCATACTCTTCTGTCTGACAGGCAACTGCGAGGCTAGACCAGATTGTGTTTGAGGAGACACTCAGTCCGAGCTCACGATTAAATCATGGATCAGAAAGTGAGTAAAACCCGCTGAGCTGACAGAAAAGGCCTCTTTTGCTGAGTTCTCATTTTACTGTGCTGAGTTTGTGTGTGGGTGTATCTTTGCAGTCCACTTCACCTCAGAGACATGCGGTGAAAAGCAGGTCGAAGTCTACAGAGGAAGTCCAGCAAGCTAAAAAGGTGAAGGAAATCTTTCTACATATCGTAAATGAATGAATAGTTCACAAATAAATAATTGGTAGTTGCATCAATATAAATGCATGTACTATTGTTTTAGTCTATTTATTTATTTATTATTATTATTATTATTATTGTTATATATATATATGTTTTTTTTTTTGGTGTCTAGTATAAGACTGGTTGCCCAATGTTAATTTTGCCACTTAGAATAAGATGTTAATTAAACTTTTGACATATTTATAGAAACTGTTTGAGTCTGCTTTGATGCCTAAGTTTAAATTTAAAAATGTAAAAAAACTTTAAAAGACACTTAAAAAGCTATGTTGTTCCCTTGAGTACTGAACACTATTGCAGCAAGAAAACATGTTAATATATAGGACCATCATGTATTTCCCAAACATTATTTGACTGAATAACTGTCTTCTGATTAATGGTAGGCCTTTCACATCCCCCAGAAATCCCTGCCTGGAGGTTCAGAGCTGGAAAAGGTGAAAGTGAGTGAAAATTAAAACCAAGATAAAAAATAAATAAATAAATAAATCATTAATGGAGAAGTATATGCAGCTTACTAGAGAGGAAAAAAAACTATTAATTTATTTGAGAAATAAATATTTGACATGTATGTGTTTCACATATTTTAAAAATATTGAATAATATTTTACCAACAGTATATTTTTAAATATATTTACTTGTATTGTCAGAAAATAAAGTAAATACTTCTAAATGGGCAATTTACTTCCATTATAAATGTTTTTGTTTCTTTGTTTTTATTTTAAAGTGCTTAAAAATAAAATGAGCTGGTAATTTCTAGTAAATTAGAGTTATGAGATCAAGTTAACTTTTCTATTTAATATGCTCTCTTTTTTATCATGAACTAGCAGTTTTTATTTAAAACAGATGAGTTATTATATAAATATATCCAGTATAATATAAAATCGTGTTTATCACTTGTTTCAGGAGGGACCAGAAGAAAATGTGACTCCAGCATCATCCACAGAAGAGCTCAAGTGATGGCGTCTGTGTTTCTCTCACACACAAACACTCACATAAAGATAAATGCTTGGTTTTATAAACAAGGTTTGGTATATAGTACAGTTATAGCATTAGCTCTTTCTTTCGTTTTCAGCAGCTCAACACACGCACAATTAAGAAACATGCAGTTTAAATTAATAGTATCTTTCTCAATTTCTTCTTAGCCAGTCAGGTCGGCTGTAAATGCATACATTTTAGCAGTCATATTAATATTTTCCCCTAAAGTGACATTGTGGTGGAATAAATATTAGATGGAAGAAATGAGATATATTTCAATGCTTTTGTAATGAATGCTTTTGCATTTTGCATCACAAAAGTAATAGAAAGCACAGTTTTTATGAGTAAATACAAGCTTTTCCTCTCATCTGTTTATCCTGTCTTTTTAAGGACTGTATAGAAACCCAGAGATATCAAAACTAGTCAATTAGTTAGTTTTGATAAAAGCACTTTTTTTCTTTTGTGCTTTGAAAGTTCCGGCATATTTTGCTGTCTAATGCTATATTTACTGAACGTTGTTTTCACTCCACACTAGCTTTCTCATGTATTCGTGCCCCTGTAAGTTAAATACTGTAGTGTCAGATGCTCATTTGTTGACTTATTTATTGGCATGAACAGAGCTGACATACTGTAATGTATGAGTCAGCTGAAGATGTTGTGTAAGTGTTTACTCTATCCATGCCATAAGTTAAACAATTTGTGCTAATAAAGTTTTAACCACTCATCATGCTAAAGTTCAGTGGTGAAGTGAATACAGGAGTTGCTCTCACAGCTGTAAAGAAGATACATGAAAACCTTGCAGTCTATATAGTTTCTGACCACAGTAAAATTAAACTATCAATAAGTGTTAAGTTGTGTTTAAGTAATAACCCCCTGCCACCCCACAAAAGCTGAAATTTACTTCCCCTCAGGTTATCCAGGATGTGAGTTTGAAAACTGTTTTAAACCATTCAGTGGGAGAATTTAGAGAGGACAACAGGGGACAGACCTTTTCACTGGAGAAAGCTTTGTTATCGATTATTTATTATTTTGACTAGAAGCGATGGTTTTGAAGTTAAAATTCTTTAACGATGGATTTGTGTCTTTCAAACATGCAGTGTTTCATTTTGGATATTTAACTAAAGTTTACACTTTCTTGAAAATTAAACTTAAAGTAATACATTGTCTTGACTACATTTGCGTTTTGTCTGGCTCGGAAAAGTTGACTTAACTCATGTCTGTAAGTTATATGTTGGGGGAGGGGCAATGCACGGAGACCGCGCCCAGATAGCACACGTACGTCTGCAAGTTGTCTGTTAAAGATCTCTTGATCTGGAAAATCATCTGCTGTTTGCAAACATCTGCAGACGTCTTTCAGATGTCAGTTTTACATGCACTCTAAATCATAAACATCTTCAAGACATCTAATGAATGTCTATTTGACATTGGAGATGTTCAATAGACGTATTACTGATGAGCAGATGATGTAAATGCAGGTGTCAAATAGATGTCTACTAGATGTACGTGTGCTATCGGGCGCGAAATACAGAGAAGCCATCGCCGTTTTGAGTTAATGCCTGGAGTGGAGACCTGATGAGGATTTGTGTAAAGAAACATAAAGAAATGAGAAGAAGGTGAGTTTTTTTTTTCTGTTTGTAATAATAAACAAATAATATTAAGATTTATTGCATGTTAGCAAATTTGACCAATGTTTTCCAGAGCCTCATACAGTTATATCATTTTGATTCACAATGATTAGATATTAGTTGGTCTTCGACTTTAAAGGGATAGTTCACCCAAAAATTAAAATATGTTGTTTATTAGCTTACCCCAAGAGCATCCAAGATGTAGGTGACTTTGTTTCCTCGGCAGAACACAAACGAAGATTTTTAACTTTAACTGCGGCAGTCTGGTAGTCATATAATGGAAGTGGATGGGATCCAGACATTGCACCAGACCTTTCAAAGTAAAAAAAAAAACATTCACAGACAAATCCAGATTACACCCTGCGGCTCGTGACGATA
>JAUCMU010000026.1:4193414-4215229 GCA_032275025.1 Enteromius treurensis | reverse complement strand
ACGCCAATATTCATTGGCCTTTAGTAAAAGCTCAAAGGCAAATAGGTCTCTCTGGCGAGTTCCCATATGTAACATCTAAGTGATTCGACTGAAAGGGTAACTACTGACTCTGCTATTTCAATTTAATTGGAAAAATGACATGAGAACTGGTGAGAAGTAAAGATGCTTGTCGTTGGTGAATCATCCTGAAAAATATTCAATGCCCTTTTCAAATATATTAACAAAAACAAACTATCTGGCAACAAATCATCCTATTTTTTTTATTTTATTATTATTCTGGTTTCTTCAAAGGCACAGAGACCCCTTAATGGACATGGTGGAGGAAAATTTTATTTTTTTATAATCTTTTGCATTCTCTCTAAAACGTTTGCGTTTCTGGCATAACCTGTTGAAGTCAGATAAACACTTCATGTTTACTTTACGCTTCCAGTGGTACGGACAGCTCTGTACATCCATAATGGAGCAGATCATAGAGTTTTACATTGAACTTGGACTGAAGTATAAAGAAATACAATCAGTGCTTAGTTCAAGGCACGGTTTTGACGTCAGTGAAAGACAACTGAAAAGTAGAAGGTGTGCTCAACTTGAACTTATGCTGATTTTCAACGTCCTCCCCCACACCTAACACTACAAGGGGAGTCATAATCTGGCAGGGTCCAAATTTGGCACTACACCACCGCTGCAGCAGCCCATCAGTCTATGACATTCAAGCATGGGCGTAAATTTCTTTTAACAGTTAGTTGGGGGCAATAAAGATAACATACATACAGTCAAATTGTACTTATAAAGATGCCCATACCGTGGAAAACATTGCTTCTATAATTATTGTAGCAAGGAGACTGTAATTTTTGTTTTTTCAAAGTTTTTCCCTGGTTCAATGAAAAAGATGATTTATGATTTTAGTTTTTTCCTTCCACCCTGAATTTATTCCACCCACCTCAAATTGTTTCCTCCATCATTTACTGATTTTATGTCCTTAATGTTGCAATAATATACTGAAATAAGGTATTTCAAAGTTTCCTGTTTAGTTTTAAATCACGCCCAGATATCACAGGTACATCTGCAAGATGTCTGTTAAGATCTCTTGATCTGGAAAGCATCTGCTGTCTACAAACATCTGGCAGACGTCTTTCAGATGTCAGTTTTACATACACTCTTAATCATATGCTTAGTCTTTATTGATTGTACTGATATGCTTATTTTTTTCACAGGTTCTGTACAGCTTTTGATCCATCCTCAAGGTCACCTCAAGATATAAGGTTTTCACCCTACAGCGTTCAAGAAGCTGGATTTAAGATTTTTTTGTTACAGTAAGTTACAGTAAACACATCCCTACTGATATAAAAATCTTTCGCTGTTTAACTACTCATGCTATCTCAAATGCTGAATGTTTGGCAAGTGTATACTAGAAAGAAAAAAATTGACCACTCTTTAGAGATTGACCAATTTTCCGTGCTTGTTCTTGATGCTTTTAGTAAAAGTTGACTACATGAGTAGTTTTCAATACTGTCGATGACTATATATTTTTGCAAATCATTCAAAAGTCAGAAGGTTCCATTTACTTGTTTGTAGAGTTGACTTACAATCTTTAAAGTAATTGATGAGCAGTTATTTTGTATCATTACACACAGCCTCCCACTCCTCATTGTTCCCCACTTCATAACTTTTTCTTCCCCCTTAGTTACGTTTTCTGTGGCTCTTTTATACCACACATCTATCTATCTTCTAGTTTTGTGTAATATTAGATAAACTTTAATGTTTTGATGAATTGCATTTCTAAACAATTGTGTTTTAAAGGGCTTTTTCAGGAGTTTGTACTTGCCGGTAATAGTAAGATAAGTAAGGCTTGTTTGGCGTGCTGACCAGGGAGAATACTCAGGTTTAGGAGGGCTGCCAAGCCATAGGGTGAACAGCTCTAAGGTCTCGGGAGGGGTAGAAATGGATGGCCAGTTTCTAACCCTGAGTCCCCTGGTGAAATCTGAGGGCGAGCTGGGGAGGAGGTGGGATACTGAGATGCTGAAGGAAGAAGATCTGGATATTTATAGGGAGTGGTGAGAGATCTGAGTGGAAGATTGGTAAGGTCGGAGATCGGAGTACTCCTCCCGAAATTGTTTTCTATAAAGTTCATTTAAAATTTTCTGACAAAAAATGTTCTGTTTCCTGACAAAAATTTGTATTATCAAAACATTGTTAAAGCTTGTACCACTCTTCTTGAATTTGTTTCAATAAAATATTAAATATTTTTGAGTAGACCATTTACAAGTCTCTTTATTATGAGCTGATTTGAGTTCTGATAATGTGACATAATGAGTTGTTTTAATTCAGGGGATCAAGTTGAAACAACACATGACCATTAGCTTAATAAATTGAAAGTTGAAACAAAAAGTATTCTTAAGTGGAGTTTGTGTTGAGAAGAAACCCATCTACAGCTTGGATGGCCTCAGGGTGAATACATTTTGGGCAAATTTAGAATTGTAGGTGATACATTTTATTCAAGACTTCAAGAGCAGCCTTCTACAACACAGATGTATTGAATCTCTCTTGAATTCTTTTTTTAGAGATTGAATTCAGTTAAATACGGTTGCTGCTTTTGTAAATAAACAAACTCTCTGTATACAGTGAATGTAGCCTAAACACTTGCAACCCTTTTTTTATATTCTTTTAATGGCTGTCTGGGATTACATTTTTTCAGAGGTGAACCAGTGCATCTGGCTGTCTGACTGCTGACACTGCAGGCCTCTCCACAATAATTAATCTGACCAGACCACACATGACTGACAACTGACCTAAGCTTCATGAGCTAATGCTAAAATCATTAATATTGCTCCATTTTTTAATCTTCAGTGACTAATGTCCAGTTTTGTTTTCCTTTTATGTTGTTTTGCTTTTAGCATCACTATTACTCATTAGGCGTAATAATTTAATACACCCAAAACGTTAAAGATCAATTTGGGCAGTACTTTTTGTACAGGCAAATGCCACTCATTTTCTTTAGTAAATATAAATATTTAATAAAAGTCTTTATGACAACTGTCCTGAAAGCTTGTTTGTACTTTTTGTTTATTCAAATCTAACACAATCTTTTCTAGTGAATTCAGTCAAGATCAACAAAACATTCAACAACTAGTTATTCACCAAAACTTGTGCCTTGAGGTAATGGCACTAATGCCAGCTGGCAGAGTCTCAAACGTTCACATGCATTGACAAGATCGAGGAAGTCACATAAACTAGAAAATGTTATTGTTTACAAGTAACCTTTTCAGGAAGATAAAGTAAGATCACCAGAGTTGTCATATACTGGAATACGTTTGCTGTAGAACGACTCAGAAATTTCACACTGAATTACAAAGAAATGGCAGATCAAAATTTTGAAGTAGAATGAAAAATTCTAAATTAAAAAAAAAAAAAAATTAAATGTACTGTTTTACAGGTAAAATTTTTTTTTTTTTTTTTTTTTTTTTTTTTTTTTTTTTACATAACTAAAAGAAGACCTTAAACTATCAAGGTAGCATTTTTATTTAAATTTGATTTAGCAATGTAACAAAATAAATAACTGCATAAATAAACAAATAAAACCTTCACCGACATAAAAAAGTGATGAACACACAACAAAATCTATTTTTATGAGTTTTATAAAATAAATGTAAAAAAACTATGTCTATATTTGTGAAATACATTGGAACCAACCATGGAAATACAAATACGTAACACATAAAAATATACACAGCACTTAAACAGATAAAGATTACTTTAAAGGTTGAAAAAAGAAATTACATTGTAGCGTCTCGCCACAAGATGTCATGATTTTACGGATTTTACTGTTCGTCTGACTTTAATACAAATGTTTAACACAAATGTTTATTAACACAGCAGTTTATGCATCACTGATCCTGCATTTGGGTCTTCACTCGTTTGACTGAACTCTGATGGGCCATGAGTTAATTAGTCAGAGAAGGTCATTAATGACACCTCATGACAGGGATTCCCATATAAACCTCCTTTACAATGCGGTCTGTCAATTTAAGAGCCTCATCAACCTCTGTGGAATCAAATCTGGACCCCGAAAAGGTATTATTTAATGTGACCTTTATATTAATCTGTCTATGTTACTATTGAAGAATCACCTGCTGCTTCTTTTACAGTATATATCAGTCAGACTCTGTAAATCTTATCGAACCTTCACTGTTTATTTTCTACCTATTGTACACTGTTTCAGTCATTTTACTTCAATAATAAAAATAGCATTGTTTAGGTAAGCACTAACCTCAGACTGAAGCCATAAAATGAGAAAAAAAATATTTTAGGCTATTTATCTTACTTATTTCTCAATTTTATTTGTCTTATCTAAAACTAAAATATAATAATTCAAAAGATGACAAAACTAAATTACAAAATTTAACTAAACATTTTAAACAAAAAAGACTAAAATAAAGAATATAATAAAAGATATTCACTACAATCCAATATGGTGATCTAGAAACTCTTATTATAAAAAGAAAACCTATATTAGAAAACGAATATACAAGTTATAAATAAAAAAAGTCTATTGGAGTATGCTTTTATAAGAAAGTACTGTTTCCGTCTTTCAGCTGCAAGATTAACATTTAATCAAATGTTTTATGTGTGGCTTCTTTTTAATGATCATATTTATCATCAATCTTTAAGTGAAATTATTTTTTTCACTTGTTTTTTTCTTTTTCTTCAAATGATTCCAAAGCACATTTAAACCCTTTAAATGCCTTGATGCATTAGATAACAAAAAAAGTGACATTTATTTTAAAGAAAGCACTCTCAGGACTCTTGTTGTTCTGTGCATGTATTCCTGATTGAGTTCATGCAGTGTTGTGGCAGGCTTGCATTCAATAAAGCCATATTTGGCTCTCAGTGTCACAATGGAAAGCCCGGTCCAGTGCTCAGAATGGCATTGCATAAGCCGTCTTGCTGTGCTCTTGTGCTGATAAGGGTGAGATTTTAATGCCGTGTACGGCTCCATTTATACAGAAGCAGGTCAGTGTGAGAGCACAGGCTCCAAATGCAGAGCTCTTTCAGTGCCACAGCTGTAAATAAAATGGTGTCTTTGAGTTTATCATGTTTGCTGCATGTGTGTAGGCCTTGGTTTATGGCAAAACGTATGTTTTAGGGCAGAGAAACTCAAAGTCTTGCCCATCCATAGACTACAATACAGTGCAATTCTTAAGCTGAAGTAATCAAAAAGTCACTGGTTGTGATGTGCTTTGTTCATTGTAATGCTTTCCAGATTTGTTACTGATTAATAGTAACACACATTTTCACCCCAAATTGCTGTTTTGGCCTCATTGGGAACAGAGTTCAGAGCAATTTGTTCTGAAATTGACACAGAATGTTACTCCTTTTATGAAAACAAATTTTAATGATGTTTGTTTTAAGCACCAGGCTACTTACAGTCGTCTTGAGTCAGAAAACTTCTGAAGTTTTAAAGAATGTTTAACCAAAAAGTTGCTAGCCCCCTTATGCATTTTCATGAGACCAGGCTCATGTCTCACATGCAGTACAGACCGTCCACCGACTGTTTGGTGAACAGTTTTCGTGTAGGTTTGCAACTACTAGAGTACATTATAACAAAAATTTGTGTGCTTTTTCCGTACTGTTGCATTTGCTGAGATCCATGGAATTTACCCGTATATCCGCTCAGAGCAGCGCAGGAAAGAAACCAAATCTATTCGCCTTATTATAAGCCAGTGAATGGTTTAGAAACTGATATTTCACGGTAAAATAAAACTTCCACACAGCTTGCTTTAACTAAAACCCAGATTAAACGTGTGTTCCTCTACAGAGAGCCACGAACAGAGAAAGCAGCACCTGTGACTATGTCGCGTCCACTGAACAAGAACATTATCTGTCATTCACGTTAATTGCTCTGACATTCAAGAGCTCCTGCTTTCAGAAACGCATTAGTATGTGGTCCTGTGAGAGCGCTTTCCAGACAGTAACCTTGACATAAAAAGCACATTTACCTGGTATTAAAACAAAGCAGCTGTGAAACAAAGCTGATGGCTGTGGAGGCATTTCAGATGGGAAGCGTGTCCGTGAGGGACCACAAATGTGTTGTCATCATCTTGACAAAAATTCACTTATTTGAACGATCGTCAGGAAAAGCAAATAATAAATAAATTATGTAGACAATAATGGATCTGAAGTGACAGCTGGTTATTCATTTTGATGTGGTCTGAATAAATACTGGTAGTTCACCCAAAACGAACATTTTTATAATGTATTCATCCTAAAGTTGTTCAAAATCTGTATGCTGTAGAAGACTATTTTTATTTGCATAGGAATTTAAATATGCAAATCATATGTGTTGTAACTGTAACCTTTTTATGAAAAAAACTGAACACCTAGTTAAAGATCAATGTGCGACAGATGGAAATGGTCATGAAATATCTTTTGATCTCTACACAGACTGCAACATGTCATCACGGCCAATCAGAATCACCACTGCAGAGCAAACTATCAGCTTCAATGGTAAGATGTCAGACACATTTAGACATTTATTCTTCGAGCTGATGACTATGATAATGAAAACTATGATAATAGTGTTTATTCAGCATCAAATTAGCATTTTGGAATGATTTCTGATACTGAAGGGTCATGTGACACTGAAGACTAAAGTAATGATGCTGATTCACAGTAATAAATTACATTTTATATTAAAAATAGAACACTGTTATTTTAAATCTCAGTAATTATTATTTTTTGCTGAATTTTTAACATATTAAATGCAGCCATTGTGAGGATAAGAGACTTCTTTAAACATATTAAAACATATTTACTGGCCCAATGTAGGCTTACCTGTGTATTACATTTCTATATATTATATTGTCATATGAAGTAAAAACATATAAAATGCATTCAAAATGTTAAAGATTTAATATATTACCAAATATGTTTATGTATGTGTAATACATTTTTGGTCATATGTAAATATACATGATAGACATAACCGCATATCTTGTGCATCTTGATTTATTGAAGTTATAAGCTATAAAATATATATTGTTGACAAGTATTGTTATACAATATAAAACATCCTCGAATTGATATTGTTAAAATATGTATATAGATATTTTATTATGAGGTTTTTATATGAACTTATCTTTATTCAGAGAACATATGTAAAAGTTATATATTGCATGATTGGTAACATACTGTGTATGTCAAAATAACTATTAATAGAGAATTATATGTATTGTGTATCACATTTCCATATGGAAAGATGATGCATATAGTAATATGCCAAGTCACACTTACAATATCACCATGTTTTTGCATATATTACCAAAAAATGAGATCAAGTGGCATTTGTTTTAAGTAAAACAGCAGAAGTTTATGATGAAATAATAAATATGTTTAAGTGATGAAATTGTCTAGAATCAATTTCTTCTTTCTGACCCAGCAGGGGGTCATGACCCCAGAAAAAGCAGCACAATCCTGGACCTGGTGAGCGGCTGCCATGACCAGACCTCCAACACTGATGCTGAGCATCCTTCATTCAAAATCCATTGTGTGTCTTTAGGCTTTTGCATTCCAGAATGCTTATTTTTAACACTTACTTTACAAAGCAACAATGTTCATAAATTAGCTCACATGCACATCGACAGTATTGAGACAGGAACATTGTGTGGATGAAAATGTATTAGACTGTATCTAAAGAGCTTTTTTCTTCTCTGGTAGTGCCCACAAAAACCAGAGAGGACAGAAGTGGAGTAATGTCTTCAACGTTCATTAGCTTACTGAGGTTTCCTCTCCTCTTGCTTTTGCTCTATGGGTTTGTGTGCTCACTGGACATCCTAAGCTCTGCTTTTCAACTGGCTGGAGGTAATTATTCATCCTTGACTGACCTTTACTCCACTTTTTGCATCTTGTAACCACATCTATTCTTCTAGCACTCTGGCATTTTGGTAAAAAATGTTTGTTACATTTTTTTTTAATTTTTATTTATTTATGGATGCGTTTACACTGTATTTTCAAGACAATTAAGCATATTTCTTAGTCAAATCCCAAATTACTTTTCATTTTTGGGGTCTATTTGTTTTCATACAATACTAAAAATCTTACAGACCCCAAACTTTTGAACCATGAAATGCCATTTTGAAATACTTATTTATTTATTTAGCATATTTTTAGACAGACTATACATAATTATGAATATTGCACATACATAAACATTTTTTTTCTGATAAAAAACATAATAAAGATAATTCTGAAATTAAAAATACATAGATACAAAATCTTTTGAGGTGTCTTTTATTTCATTGAATATAAGTAAGTGTACTTGCTTTAAAAGGCAATTAAAAAGACAATTACTGTAAGCACATTTGCCAGACAAATTCCCATTTTCTTCTTCTTTTTGTTTTATTTTGGGGTCAATTTAAACTGTTCAAATGTAAACTTATGAATATTATTATTACGACCTGTTTCTCTGTGAATAGGGTTGTTTGCCATATTTTAAAGACCTTAGCTCTTGTACATGTGAAAAATGCTGTGTTTTCAAGGCTGTAATCATTGGTTAAGCATTAAGATTTAGTTAATCAATTCTAAATGTATGTTTATGACAAGGAAGAAATGGATTTGCATGATTAGCTTCAGCATGCAGCTCTGTGGTGCATGTCATCTGTACAAAAACAAACCACAATGCGCTGTTAAAGGTTCCTTTCAGCTGAAAACACAATGCTTTTTTTTTTTCATTATTATGTTGTTATTCTTTGGCAAACCTGTTTGAATAGCTTTTTTCTCTTTTTCTTTGGAACCCAAAAGATTTTGTTTTGAAAAGATAAATTGAAAGTCAATAGAGAATAGATGGGAAAAAAAAATCAAAATAATCAACCGTATCTGTCTCTAAACAGTTTCAGTGGGTGTAAAGTTTTGTGTTCCAAGGAAGAATCTGTTCACCTGGCTTGCAATTACATCATTTTTGGTCCTTTCAAGATTATGAGATCACATCTAGTTTACTAAAATAAATCAAATGTTTTACATTTCTTTTGTCAGGCAAAGTGGCTGGAGACATTTTCCAGGACAATGTCATCCTATCCAACCCCGTAGCAGGACTCATGGTGGGGATTCTGGTCACAGTTCTGGTCCAGAGCTCCAGTACTTCCACATCCATTATAGTCAGCTTGGTCTCATCTGGATGTAAGAAACACAAGTCAGATTTCTATTAAACCAATAACCCCAGATAAATGTCTTTTCACTATGGCTGTCAACTGATTGCATGTTATTAACTGAAGTGCACTATGGGCCTTTTTTACGCTCCGTGTTCAAAAACCGGAAGCTTTAAATAGTTGAGTGACATAACTTCCTCTGTAGCCTGAATTAATGGCAATACCCATAGCATGGGTTTATTTGTTGTGATTAATTAACAATTCATCATAGATTTTTCATCAAAATATGTTAACCACAGTTTTACATAATTAATTGGATAGGATGAAATGAGGAAATGTCAAAATATTAGTGTTTTTACTTCTATTTTTTGGGGTTCACTATATTTTAACCAGACATGAATATATATTTTAATTTTTGCTGTAAAACACCCCATTCATTTAAATGCAAAACACTTTTAATACACAAAGTGCCTTTAGAAGTCAATATATTAATAGTCAGTCTTTTTAAATTTTATTGTTATATTTTACATACAGACATAAAAAAAAAAAAGTTTTTTAAAGGCCATTAAAGTATCTTGGCACATTGTCTTTGAAGCCAGTTTTATTTTAAAAGCCTTTTGACATTAGCTTTTTATGTGATCTAAAACTTCTTGACATCCAAAGTTCCTTCTAAGTTGTCTGTTAACATAACAGCTGCGACTAGTGGCCCTATTCACAGCGAGCATCTGCAAAACTGTTGTGACTTCAGAGACTTTTTTGCGAAACTTGGCCCTGGATGATATAACCGTGTCCTTTTTATTCCACATTATTTCCAGAAAGCCTTATCTCTAGATGTTGTTCCTGCTTTAATTAAAGAGCATCTCTCACGGATGAGCTAATTAGCTCGTGCATATGCAGAGGAGGCCTTAAAGTCCGAGAAGCTTGTGAAGTGTGACTGTCAGAGCTCATTCCAACTAAACATCAGAGTTCAGATGCAATCACAACAGATGCGCAATTTAATGAGGGAGATTTGTTTGGGCTAATGGGATTGTTTTTGACACAATCAAGGGTTTTAATATGTAGATGCTACCATATAGATGCAAAAAACTGCATGCAAAAAAGCACATGACATTCACTGTCAGAATTTTTCACTGCAAATTTTTGTGCTGACAATATAATTCATGATAAAATAAATGCGCTTAGGAATAGTTAATCCAAATGTGAAAATATACGCACTCTTAAGCCATGCAAATTGTATCATTATTATGGATTGTAATATAATGTAATGTAATATAATATAATGTATGGATATTATGGAATCATATTTTTAGCCGAAGCAATAAAGACTAAACTTCTTAATGATGGATAAGTTTCTTACAAACACAGTTTTTCGCTCCACAAGACATTAATTGACTGACTTGAGTGGTGTATGGATTATTGTGATATTTTATCAGCTGTTTTGACTCTCATTCTGACGGCACTCATTCAGCACATTTTCATTTTTGCTTGAACTATTCTTTAAATGACAAAAATGCACCAAAAATGTTTTTTTTCATTTGTCGCCTTGACCTTTGAACCCCACCGTACGAGTGTGAATGTTATAAATTGAGGATGTAGAGCATGAATATGTTAGGGCAAGTGAGTTTCTGAAGCCAAAGCAATCAAACCTTGAAATCTTGAACCTTTTGAAATGGTATAAAAAGATAAAAAGCCTTGAATGACACATTGCTCTTTGAATGTGTCTTGGCTTTTCTCTGAGTAAATGAACTTAAGCTGATGGATGTATGTCCTGACACACAATGCTCTGTGTGCCTTCAGTTAAAACACAAGCCCTGATCCACACCAGCTGCAAACCCCGGTGGCATAAGGGACAGTGCTTACTGCAATTACTGATGCTACCCATTCATTGTATCTGAATGGAAATTTGACTTGACTCTAATGCTTGACAGGCTTAAGAGTCAGATGAAAAAAATGAGAAAGAAATGATCTGCGTCACTGAACAGAAGAGATGGAAAATATTTAGTTGTATTTGCTAAAGTATGCATCACTAATGTTATTGCTCATGATTTATGATCTATGTGATTTATATGTTTGAAGTGCTTGAAGTGAAGTGTGCCGTCCCCATCATTATGGGCTCCAACATCGGCACATCTGTCACCAACACCATTGTTGCCCTGATGCAGGCAGGAGAGAGGAATGAGTTTAAACGGTACCCGATGATTTTCACCATCGCCGTTATCTTCACTGTTTAATCACACTGGCACGCAGTCTTTATTTGTTCTTTGACAAATGCGTTCTTAACTTAAAACAAGTAAAAATCCACTGGGCTCAGGCTAATATGGACCCATCAAAATAAAGTGTTAGGAGATATTAAAAAGACAATAATAATACTCTAATGACTGTTAGTTGACATGTAGTTGACAAGTTACTTAGTGTTAGTTGAATATCTAAAGTGAACCATCGAAATAAAGTGCTAATTTATTTTGTTTGGTTTTGTTTGTTTAACTTTATTTATTTTTTTAATTGAATTCAGAGTTTTTTATTTAAAATTATCATATAAGTATATTAGTATGTTCTTTTTTTCTTCTCTATTTATTATCTTTTTATGTATTTAATTATTGTTTTTTATTGTCTTTTATTTATTTAATTTTACATTTCTAATTAAATTATTAATTTTTTTTTTTTCTATAGAGATGATGTCTATTTGTGTTTTTTTAATCTCTTGTTGATCACCTGTGCTCTGGCTCTCTAGGGCGTTTGCTGGGGCGACGATCCATGACTGTTTTAACTGGCTGTCGGTGCTGGTTTTGCTGCCGGTGGAGGTGGTGTCTGGTCTGGTGAGTTACCTGGCCAGAGTCACTGTCAGCAGCTTTCAGCTGCACAGCGGAGAAGAAGCACCTGAACTGCTGAAGACGCTCACCGAACCCCTCACTAAACTCGTCATACAGGTGTGTGTGTGTGTGTGTATGCGGTATGACTCATGTTTCTTTAAGAGAATATTTTGTGTCAGTACTAGCCCACAGTGAGAGTGTGCGATATTGACTGTGACGTCTCACTCTTCTAGCTGGATAAATCAGTAATAACGGGCATCGCTCTGGGTGATGAGTCCATGAGGAATCACAGTCTTGTGAAAGTCTGGTGCAAGTCCAGCAGCTTTGTGGTAACTTTATCCTGACACAAACATTTTTCATGCTCCAAATCTGCACATCTCATGAATTTACCTGAACTTTTACCTACAAATTTTCACATTAACCTGAATTTTTTTTTTTTCCTCTATGACAAAGATTATGAGTTTCAGTTTTATTTAAGCTTGCATGAATGAATTAATGGATGACTTAATGAACAAACTTAATATTATAAGAAGAAGTGACAAAATAAATGTTTTAATAATAAATATAATAATAATTATTTTTATTATGCATAAAGTACAGAATGAAAAAGATCAGAATACATTTTTAATAAACATAATATATAGTTATATATATACACACACACACACACACACACACACACACACACACACACACACACACACACATATATATACATATATATTAATATTAAAATTCTAACTAAAAATATGAATGAAAGAGAGAAATGTTTTGCATCAAAATTCTAATTACTATAATACAAATCCAAAATGCTTTACTTGTGTGTTTTATTTATTTTTTTATTTTTTATTTTATTATTTTGCAAATAATACTGTGTTTCAAAGTTTCACGATTCACATTTTTTTTCTTGAATAACAATGGGAATTTGGGTGGATAATATATTGCAATAATGGTGTTGAAATATGATGTTTATTTCCCTTTTTACATAAAAAAGTCATTTCTGATTTTTTCCCTTCTGATTTTGGGGTGAAATACCGTATGACCAGAACATGTTTCTGCCAGACAGGTCTCAGTCAGTACGATGCTTCAGAAGTAAAGTTTTTCTGATCAAGTTGTGTTTGGATTGGATGTTCAGGCACTTATGGGCCATTGCGAAAACACATCTCCTCTCCAGATGATCTGCTGTCAGTCATTCTGCTGCTGGTCATCCGCTCCACACTATCTTGTCAAAGACTGTGTGTCATTTTCTCATGTTTACCTCCCCCAACTACCAATATTTCACAAGAAAATACTTAGTCTGTTCTGTTCTGCAGTAAGATTTTCACGTAAAAATTCCTCTTTCTCTCTCACCAGTCCTCAGTGAATGTAACAGCAGCTGCCGCCAAGAACTGCTCCACCGAACTGAATTGTGTGAAGGACAGTGATCTGACCTGGATCACACAGAATATCAGTTCACAAATTAACACAGGGAAATGTAAGTGGCTTTTAAAACTCAAATGTGTCATTTTTCTATTTTTTTTTCACTTCATCAAGGATCAAGTGTGTGTGTCTAACAACATGGGTATCACAAAAAAAAAAAAAAAAAAAATGTATTAAATGTATTAATTTTCTTTGTGTGTGTATATGTATACTATATTTAGTATAAATATCTATAGGTTATTTTATGTTTTTTTTTATAGATTTTGTATTTAATTTTAATTTTATTTTTCTTTCTCTATCATTTTTATTTGCATTTTTACAATTATTTACCTTTTAACTCTTTATGGTTGATTTATTTAGATTTTTTATTACATTTAATTTTTATTTATAATTTAATGACATTTTATATTTCTTTATTTTTATTTATTGGTATTTGGTATGGTTTCATTCTGTATGCTATGTATATAATTTAATTATATAATTAATAATTTTTAAATATATAACTGTATAAATATTAAATTTCTTTCTCTTTCTTTGCTATTTATTTTTATTATTTAGTTTTTATTAAATCTATTTTTATATCTATTTTGTATTTACTCTTATTTGTTTGCTTTCTATTTTTTTTTAGAATGTATTTCTTAATTTATTAGTATTTTTGTATTTTATGTACTTTTAACTTTCTTTTCCTCTCACAATTTGATTTAAATTATTTCCTATTTTTTCTTTTTTTCTTATTTTTCCTTTATTTTATGTTTCTATCCATTCTTTTTCTGTGTATATTTTTTATTTCATGTACTTAGAATTTTTGTTTAATTTTATGTACAGAAAAAGAAAACATAATATTAATAATATTATTATTAATACTATTAATAGTAATTAATATTTGCTATTTGGTCATTTATCATGAACCACAAACAGGAGGGTTGCTTTTCCATTTCATAATCCCCCTTAATTTGAATAAACTTGTTTCCATTAATGCCTATATTTTGTCTTCATCTTCCTCTCTTGTTCCTCCATCTGCTTTCCACAGGCCTGCATCTTTTTGTGGACTCGGGTTTGTCAGACCTGGCGGTGGGGCTCATTCTGTTAGCCAGCTCTCTGATGGTGCTGTGCACCTGCCTGCTGCTCATCGTCAAAGTGTTGAACTCTCTCCTCAAAGGACAAGTTGCAAAGGTCATCGAAGGGGTCATCAACGCGGGTGAGCGGCCGTGGGGCAGTATCCATCAATACTACTTACCGTAGTACATTCAGTAGGGGTTGTACTGAAAATGTTTCTAAGATTAATTATTAAGAGTTTGTTAAGTTTGTTAAGCAATCCAGAGTTTTATCAATAAGAAAAAGAAGCAATTTTATGTTTGCTTTTTTTCTTGTAACCAAATCTTGTATCAAATGGTCATTTTTTGTGTACTTTAGCTATTACCTTTTTTATGTGTTGTATAGATGCTATGCTCTTACTGTACATCAACAGCTGTCTCTTTCGTGTCTATTTTTAACTCTGTATAGATTTCCCGTACCCTCTCGGCTGGCTGTCAGGATATCTGGCCATGTTGATGGGAGCAGGAATGACCTTTATCATCCAGAGCAGCTCTGTTTTCACCTCAGCTATGACTCCACTCATAGGTGCGTCTCTAATGAATGACTTCTTCAATAGATTGTAGCATTAGAAATCACTGTGCCAACTCATTTTTGACATCGCATGAATGAGATGACCAACAGGCAGCAGCAAAAGATTACTCCGAAACAGTAAAGTAAACAAAACCCAGCAGAATTTATTGCATTTTTAGGTAAAACTATAGACCTAAATCACTGAAATGAAGTTTGAGTTGGCTGTAAAAATCTGTCTAGGGGATTGTGTTTTCATGGTTCGATGTGCAAACACTTAAAAATAAGCTAAAAAACTTTTCAATAACTCCCAAGTTCAAAAGTATTTTTTTTTTATGGTGCATTACATTTTAGATGGTTTTAAAACCATTTGACAATTCAGCTGTTTTGTTTCACTGTAGATTAATGAACACAAATAATCAGCAGTTATGATTAAACTTTAATTTTTGATGTACACCCTGGTATTTTCTTCAAATGTAGAGCAAATGTGAGTGGGAGCTAATCGCTTAAATATTAACTGCACCTCTGTGAAATCAGGCAAAATGACGGTGATTTCCCCTTCAATTATTTCATCATTAATTTAAACCTGTTATATAGAAAATGATTCATCAGCTGCCGCATGATTATAATAATCATTAACTTTTCAGCCAGTGGGGATCCCTCTGTGTCTTTGAGACTACAGTTACTATGGAGATCATCATTTATTAAAGCCCCTGAAGAGTTGAAGTGTCACTGGACGTATAATTAATAGAAGAATGAGGGTTAAAAGATCATCAGCGCTGACAAAAGGACTGAAACCCTGTGACCTCCCAGCTCGTTTCGGGAGAACATTTACATGTCCTTTTAGGTTGTTTTTTTGACATCTTCCGGCTGCATTTAATTTGTGTAATTATGTGTGGGTACATATACAGTGTTTCATATTTTTATTCAACAACACAAGTGACAGCTTCGACATTTATAATGAAAAAAGAATAGTTCGCTGGACCTGGTTTGGAAGAGTGTGACATGTTCCTGAATCAACATTTTTATTGACCCTGGAACAACACTGTGATTAACCACTCAGATACAATCAGGGTTTGGTGCTTGTACATCGGTGTCATTTATCATTTCCACTGATTTTAGGCATTACTTGTGGGGAAGATCAGGTTTAGGTGTAGAGATATGGTCATTGACACGCTATGATCTACAATCTCAATTAGGAATGTCAATGGTCCATTTGAGAGATAGGTGGCAGTAATACACTATTATTGCTGTTTTTACTGTATTATTAGCCTTAGTGAGCATAAAACACACATTTAAAAAATATTAAGTTGTCAAGGCTGGATCTGGAGCCGACTTAGTTTCACTCCAATTTCAGTAACTATGAAGTCCAATTCACAAACATCTAATATACTATCATCGGTTTTATTAAGTTATGTTTTAACTTTCTATTTAAAAAAAAAAAAAAAAAAGTAGTTTACACGAAAATGTGAAGGCGCACAACTGTTTTCAACCTTGATTATCATCAAGAATCATAAGACGTTTCTATCAAATATGCATATTTGGATGATCCTGAGTAATGATGCTGAAAACTCAGCTTTGCATCACCAGAATAAATTACATTTTAAAATAAATCCACATAGAAAACATTTTTTACTGTATTTTTTATAAAAACAAAAGCAAAAAACAAACGAACAAATAAATACAGCCTTAGTGAGAATAAAAAAAAAACACTTTTAAAAAACATTAGAAAATATTAAGTTCTCACAAGAACTGTATCTCATTAACTATGGAGTGCAGTTTTCCAGCTATGAAACTGGAACTCGTAGTTGGACTTCAATTTCAGAAACAGCTGATACCTTATCATCTATCAAGTTGATTGTCAAACCTAAAGACATTTCCATACATGCTTCATAACACTGCCATGGAGAAAACACATTTTGATTCCTGTATTTCCTGTGTTTCTGTCAGGCATTGGCGTGATCAGTCTCAATAGAGCGTATCCTTTGACCTTGGGTTCCAACATTGGCACGACCACCACGGCCATCCTCGCAGCTCTCGCCAGCCCCAGAGAGAAGCTTCCTGCTGCATGCCAGGTACAGCTATGACACACAGCCATTAGTACCGAGCACTCAGTGGAAATTTCAGTATTCTAAAATGAATACACCTTATTGAAAATTCAGGGCAAATCTGCTTTCTTTTCCAACTAGATGATGAGGAAAATGTACAGTCTCTTCTGGAAGCATAGCACTTTTCTTCATTTATGCGTTTGTTTATGCATTTTTATTGGTGCTTGCTTAGTCATAATGAAGATTTGGGATTTGTTCAGATCCCTAAACACAAGTATTAAACTCAGAGCTTAACTCGTTCTGCATCATTTGTTTATGAATCATGTCAAGAATAACTAAAGCTGTTCTGCATGGTAAAGAAAGGTGTGCTATTACTTTTTAAGGAAAGGTCTCTCAGACTTACATTAGGTATGTTTACATGCACTAATTATCCTCAATCAGAATGAATCCAATTCAGATTTGGAAGGATATATTTATATGAACCCTAAATGCAGTGTGATTTGCATGTTAATTTATATGTGCACTGCTATATTAATTCAGCAATTAAAATTGTACGTTTTTCGTCTTTAAAAACTATTCGTTTCAATGATTCGACGCTTTCTTTTGAGAGATTAACGTTTAAAAAGGTTACAAAAAGTAAGGAATATTAAAAACAGACCCAAGCCATTCCTACAGACCCTACTTACATAAGTGAACAATCTTTGCTTTATTCTTGTACTCCTATTCCCTCCAGATTGCCTTGTGCCATTTCTATTTCAACATTTTTGGGATTTTACTGTGGTATCCGGTCCCAGTCACTCGTCTGCCCATCCGCATGGCGTCTGCGCTGGGCGAACGCACTGCCAAGTACCGTTGGTTTGCGGTGCTCTACCTTCTGGTGTGCTTTCTGCTGCTGCCTTGCCTCGTGTTCGGCATCTCTTTGGCCGGGTGGCAGGCCATGGTCGGCGTGGGTGCGCCATTTGCCGCACTCACCATCTTCATCCTCCTGGTCAACCTGATGCAGTCCCGCAGTCCCACACACCTGCCGAAGACACTGCGCAGCTGGGACTTTCTCCCGCAGTGGATGCACTCTCTCAAACCACTAGACAAACTCATTACCAAAACAACGGCGCTGTGCTGCAGCCCAGCTCGACTTAATGAACCAGATGTGCTTGTAGTGACTCCAGACACAACAAACATCAAGCCAGAGTCAAAGAAACAAAGTGAACAGTGGTATGACAACCCTGCCCTGTCCCTACCTGAGGAGATTTCCTCAGAGCCCAGAGTGTTTAGACTCAGAGGACTAGAAAGATGCAACAGCACGCCATTGTAGATTGTAGTCCTTCCAAATTAAACCACCATGGCCTAAAGTGTTAGTCTCAGATTTATTCTTCATTCCAAAACCCGGTGAAATGATGTAAACAGCAGCTTATGCATGAAAGCACTACATAAGATATATTTTGTCCCAATTCTAAGACAGCATCCACATTAATGTAGCAGCTAATCTCATAATGCATTGCAACAAGCTTAATAAGAACAAATCTATCCAAGATAGCAGACAGATGTAATTAAAATGTCTTTGTGTTTGTTACATATTTTGTTTGCTTATTAGAGTTTAATATGCATATAGAAATTATTTAGACCCCCATCAATTTTTTTCAGATTTTATGTTGCGGCCTGATCCTACATTAGTTTAAAATTAAAATATAACATTCACATAAATATTCAGTACTCAGCATTTAGTTGAAGCACCTATGGAAGCAATTAAAGCCTCAAGTCTTTCTGGGTTTGATGCAACGAGCTTTCCACACCTACATTGGGGGTGTCTGAGGGTCCTTTAGATGCTGTTGCGCAAACGTCAGGTGTTTTCATTGGTCTTCACTGAACAGAGGGTTGGGTATGGTGACACCACTATAAAGCCCAGATTGGTGGAGTGTTGCAGTAATGTTTGTCCTTCTGTAGGTTTCTCCCACCTGCATATAATCATGGAGCTCAACTAAAGGTTTTTAAGTCACCAGTTTAGACAAAGCCCTTCTCCATCAATTGCTCATTTTGTCTGGGTGACCAGCTCTTGGAATAAGTTCTGGTCGTGCCAAACCTCTACCATTTGAGATTTATGAAAGCAACTGTGCTCTTTGGAACCTTAAGTGAAGCAGAAATCTTTTATAGCCTTCCTCAGATGCGTGCCTTAAAACAATCCTGTCTCTGAGCTCTGCAGGCAGTTCCTTTGGTTTTCGCTCTGATATGCATTGTCAGCTGTGAGGCCTTTTATAGAGAGGTGTGTATACTTTTTCAAATCATGTCCAATCAATCCACCATAGGTGGACTCTAATAAAGGTATAGAAACATCTCGGTACCGATCAAGAAAAATGGAAAGCACATGAGCTTAATTTCAAGTGTTGTTGTTGAATACTTATGTATTATTTCAGTTTTTTCTTTTTAATACATTTACAAATTCGGTTTACACTTCGTCATTATGAGGTACAGAGTGTAGATTTATGAGAGAAAAAAAACATAACGAAATAACAAAACTGAAAAAGTGAAGAGTGTCTGAATACTTTCTGAATGCACCATATATTTCGTAATTTAAATGCTGCATTTATTTGATCAAACATTTGATCATTTGTTCCTGTGAGTACTCACTTGATCCTTCAGAAATCTTGCTGCTCAAGAAAATTTCTTTCTTCTAAATTTTAAGCAGTTCACTAGGTTTTGGAACAGATGCTTAGTTTTACATCTGGTCTAAATGCACTTTTTGAGCAAATCAGTCTAATTTTATTCACCATAATATTTTCACAATAGGTTGAGAGAATTATATGAAGCTTCAGCTCGAGGCTATTGTGTCTCTGAGGAATCTGGCTGAACATCTTGTTGTTTTGTCCTGAAGTCATGCGTGAATGTTTATTATCTGCAGCGCTATGTAAATCTAGCTGAATAAGTGGTTTGAAAGTCTTCATCAACAGACGGTATCTGTACGGCACAAACATAATAGCTTAGTGCCATTCCAGTGTTAAATATACAGATCGTTTGTTTTTTAATTTCCTTGCAGAATGTCAATGTTAGGATGGACCACATGGAGTATTATTGGGAAATAGTTTGTTGTAATTAAGTTTTCAACCTTCACCAGTGTTTTGTATTAAAGCTAATTTTTAAAGCACTTATTTTGCTGTAGAAAAGTGTTTTGATTTTTTAAGTGTCTTGATAAAAGAAATGTGTTTATACAGTCAAAAACATCATTATAGAAAAATGATCAGAACAGACATGATAATTTAAAAAATGTGCAAAAATGGCCTTTGTGGTGTAAATGTTCTGCATTGATTTAAACATTCATTTGACAATAACGTAGCAAAACAGCCAGTTGGTTGGATGAACATGGGTGGTTTAAGCTGGTCTGGTTTAAGAGACCAGTTAACCCATAAACCAGCTCAAATTTGTTGTAGATGTTGGCTCCAGCAGGGTACTGTTTGCCATGTTTGTTATTGTATAATGCATACTGTTTCTTATGCCATTTTTAAAATGTGGTACGTGGTATATGTACATTATACAGATATGCAGTATTCAGGAAGCTCCATTCTGAGAACCAGATAGTGACGTAAATTCAAAGCGCCTCATGCTAGGGTTGGTGTGACAGGCTGAAAACTAATTATCTGGAGACTGTGGAGATGACATTTCAGATGTTTTTATAGGCACATTGACTGTGTGAAAACGAACACAAACACACACATACTGCCAATGAGATGAATGAGAATGCACAGATAGCACTCGTCGGGTGTCATAGACGTCCTTTGCTGATACTGCAGTTAATAGTTGGATGTGTAAAAAAACTGATATTAGTTGCACGGCAGTGCCAGAGGGTGTGGATCATGGGGACTACATTAAGCAAACTAGAGGGCAAGTTTTTGATTATTATTATTATTATTATTTAACCCTCTGGGGTCGGAGGTGATTTTGGGGCCCTTGAGATGTTTGGACATGCTCTGATATTTGTGCTTTTTTCAGCTACTTAGAACATACTATTGACCAACATAAAATTGTTTTTGAATACAGCAGAAACTGTGCTACAATAATATGTGACCAGGATGGATGTACATGTTTGCATTTGCATTGATGGGCTTTGCCTTAAAGGGTTACTCCACCCCAAAATGAAAGTTGTGTCATTAAACATTTACCCCCATGTTGTTCCAAACTCATAAACGCTTCATTTGTCTTCTGAACACAATTTAAGATATTTTGGATGAAAACCAGGAGGCTTGTGCCTGTCCCATTGTAATGCTCAGTCTGGAGACAGAACCAACCAACAGAAGTTTATTGAACACAAGTTTTAGCAAACAGAAAAGGCAAGGTAAGGCTTAACATAAATGAACAGGAAATATAGTCTTTTTGGAAAAGCAATCTCCTGATTGCGGGTTTCAAGCTCAGCCGTCTCTCTGGCATGAGCAGCTTCAATACAGGGTGCTTGATTAACTTCAGGTGTCTCTCGTTAAAACTCTAGGGACTGAGAAAGTGTGTAGACGGCTGAGCTGGGATCAGTGGGCTGAGAAGGCGTGACACCCATTGACTGCCAAACAATTAACACTTTTACGGTCCAGAAAAGTAGGAAAGACATTGGCTGCATCCGAAATCGCATACTTCTTAAGTAGGTTCTACATTTAAAACCGAACGTACTACCCGACCGTTAAAACAGTACGTTCTATATAGTATGAATGGAACTCGTACTACATCCGCCTTATAGATGCTGTCACGTGTCACGTGTCGTCACAACGGCGCAACATTTTAAACTTTCAATAAGTCATCCGTTTATTTAGATTGTGTTAAACAAG
>JAUCMU010000026.1:4131532-4148290 GCA_032275025.1 Enteromius treurensis | reverse complement strand
CAGGGGAAAACGAAACTAAAACAGGCATACAAGAACACAGACTTAAACTGAACTAAACAGACATAAAACGTGACAGAATGCAGCATAATGCCGAGAAATACACGGAAGTGAAATCAAATTTATGTATGAATCAAGATTGAGATTTTTTTTTTCTTTTTTCAAAGAAAAAGCCCTACCGTAAAAAAAGCCCTACCGTAAAAAAAAAATAAAAAAAAATCTGTAAAATTTACAGTAAAAAAAAAAAAAAAAGAAAAAGACAGCTGTGGTTGCCAGAATTCGGCTGTCTAAAACTACTGTAACAACATTTGAGGTTTCATCATGAGATTGCATTCAGGTAAGTAGTGATTCAAAGGGATTTTCTTTTTTATTAATTGTGCATTGCCCTACTATGCATATAATGCACATTTTTTTGCATGCATTTGATATGGAATTTGTTCCAACAGATTTTTTTCCAAAAGTCAGTTGTTAATTCATCACAGTGCTGTGGACTCTGATGGTCATGTGCAGCAGTCTGCGAGTCGCATTAGCTGATTATGTCACACTTATGGCTTTTTATGGATAGTAATGCATTAGTAGTGGGATAAATTAGGTTGTGAATGTCAGTGCATTAGAAAACCAAATTGAAAAGCAAGCTGCATCTGCAAACAAAGCTTTTCTCTTCCCCAACGTCACTTTTTTGGTTTGGTTTTTGGATGATGTTTTTGAAAACTTTCTATTGCTTGCATTTCTTATGGTATTGTCTTTTTGAGATGAATCACTTGTTGTATTGCTTTGGATAAAAGCGTCTGCTAAATGAATACAATTCTGCTTTGTTTCTCAGTGATTTTTAATCAAGAGTTCACTCTTGTGAATTTTAAATGCTACTTTTTTCGCTTTGTGTTTTATCTAATGCAATGGCATTTAAAAATTAAAACATTACTTTGAAGGCCACTTAATTTCACAATACTTTTTTTTTTTGATGTTTCACCTTGTTGGATGTAATTTGACACACACAGTTTTAAAATTGCTTGAAATACTGGTTAAACTATTTGATCGGTTTCTTGAAATTTGGTAAATATTTTTCCTTTAGTGTCATAAATATGCATGCAAAGTTTTAACACATAAATTGTATTTTGAAAAGACTTCTGTGTTGTAGTCTTCTGTATTGACTTCCCCATTGATTTAAGACTGTTTTACTCTAGCACTATTGCAACAGAAGATATACAACAAACATGCTAGAGGTTTTCTGTTTTTACTATACAACTCTTGTAGGTTTCATAGTGTTGATTTTGGGTAAATTGCAACTTGTACCCAGTTTTTGAACACAACAGAAGGGTTTTATTTCAAGTACTTGGTATATCTGTGTAATTGTTTGTGAAATTTACTAGTAATATCTTGGAGAAAACTGTAGATCCTACACCATGTTTTTTTGTTTGTGTGTATTTTCAGATATTTTCAGATATGAAAGGAATAGCTAACCCAAATTACATGTGTGTCACAATTTACAAACCTGATGTCATTGCAAACCGTTATTACTTTCATTGTACTGTGGAGCATAAAATAAGTCACAATACATTAAAAATGTTTGGGTATTCAAAATATCTTGCAGAAGAAAGAAAACATGAGAGTGACTAGAGTGAGTTTTGGGTCAACTATCACTATAAATAATGTTTATATTGTTACCGTGATTTGCAGTGACTCATACGGTATATTTTTGTCATATTGCCCACTCCTGCTACTTCAAGCACTTCCTGTTGTTAAAGTAGATCTTCCTGTGTCAACTGTATTCCCCAGCAATCTCTTTTCTGCGTCTCTCTCTTGATGGTCCTTTTCTTCATACAAGTGTGCGTCTTGCCTTTGTTTATGGTAGCACTTTATTATTAGCATCTGGAATTGTTTTAGTCCTTTTCCTCTTGCGTCTGGATCTCTCATTAGTAGTGTGTGTGAGCGATAGAGAAGGATTGGATGGGTTAAGGGTGAACGCAACCGGTCCTGAGTTCCTCTCTCATTGTTTACAGCCGATATGAGAATGACTTTTAAGACCGAGGCTATTGAGAAAGTGAAATGAATCACGCCGGCCGAGGCCAAAAGCTCAATGGGTTTTGGGAGAGATTGAGAAAAAGCCCATGAGACGCAAACAATGTGAACATGCACTGGGTGATTGCTCTCCATATAAGAGAACAAAGCTAAATCACAAAACCTAATTGAAAGTGTTGTATCTCTTTTCAAGGCAATGAAGCAGCTGATTAGAAAGATAATTGAGCTGGGAGACAAGATCTGGCGGGGGACTCTGGCGCTAGCAGTGCATTTGGCAGTATCGAAAACCGTAGCGGTGGCATGCCGCAAGAAACAGATTGCATGAGAGGACTTCATTAGGGACTTCAGCATAAGACTGAGCTGTCTTTATGCATTTGCATATTCTTCTCAAGCTGAAAGCACGTTCTGCTGTCTTGCGTGTCATTTCGGCGATCTGACATGCGACTCTTTGTGTCAAAGAATTGTGCTCCAAAAAGATCAATCAAGTCTTTAATTAGTTTTTAGCATCCTTTGAGAGTATTGCAAGTCAAGTGTTGATTAATGAGCTGTTTTTTAACTCTGTTAGTCATGGAAGATTATTTTCTCCACTCAATATAAAGATTTTAATTGTGACCTAATGTATATTTCGCAATTAATTTTGAAATGTTAACTCACAGTTTCTGAGAAGACAAGTTAAATTGTGAGATTTATACAGGCAATTGTGAGAATTAACTTTTTACTTTTATTATTATTATTATTATTTAAGAAAAACACAATTGCAAGATGAAAACAGAATTTTGTCATGTTGGGGGAAAAAAGTCAGATTTCTGAGACAAAAAATGAACTCTCAATTAAATATATAAGAGATGAAAGATGCAGTTTCTGTTTTAGTTCATGCATTTAAAACTTGCAATTGCAACATAAAAAAATCTTAAATATTTGTAAGAAAATACTTTTAAATTGTAAAATAAGGGTTCATTCAAAATTACACCTTTAGTTATTAGTTATTGATTTTTTTAACACTAAAACTAAAAAACAATTTTTGACTGGTTGAGAGTGAATGGTGTTTAATGTTGATGAAATGAATTTAAATTGAATGAAAATGTAATAATTATCAGCACACCATCTCCTGTTACATAGTTGCAGAAGTACCGGAGCAGGAAATGATGTCAAATTCTGGCTGCATTTCAGAGACGATCAGATCGGAATCATTAGGGTGCGCGAGGAAACCAGAGGCATTCTGAGGTCCTGTTTTTCTCATGCATTGAACTCTGTCTGGTGTGGGATTTCTAGCCCAGCACGGTTGGATCTGGGCCAGATCATCCACAGAAGAAGGACATTAGACAAATTCCACAACAGATAAAAATAGAGCATTTATTGTAAGCCTGCTGCCAGGTCTCAGACAATAGTCCTCATTAGAGTCTCTGCCTTGACCTCTGAACTCTTTTTCCAGCCCTGTACTTCACCAGAGGACTTCCAGACACCATGCTGTGGCTTCTATTTGTGATTCGCTGATCATGGGAAATGGGAGAATCATAAAATTCTGTGTGATTTTTTTGCTTGTTTGTTTGTTTATTTACTTGCATATTATCCATTGGTATTTGAGTGAAAGAAATTAGATTTTTCAATTGAAAAAAATAAAGCCATTTCACAATCATTGCTTCATTCTTTCTTTCTTTCTTTGCTAACTGATTCATTCGTTAGTGTTTGGGTGAATCTGATGTTGCTTTCACAGTTTTATTACTTTTTTTTATTTATGTGTTTGTTTATTTATCTATAATTCATTTTTCATTAATTAATTATTTAATTCATTTGTAATTCAATCATTAATTTCTTTTTAATTTTTATGTGCATTTTTATCTTTATTAAATTTATCCAACCTTTAGTGGATCTCAGTGCGAAAACATTTTATTTCATTTTATTTTATTAATAATTATGTTTGCATAGGTAAGAAAATAAAAATAATTTTAGGGGCATGATTTTTAATTTATTATTATTTTTATTTTTTTATATTGTGGGTGAAATGACACTTCGTGAGATTCACCCGTTTAGAGAAAATCCCACTGGGAAAGCTGCAGTCCACCTGTTTGTGAGACTGATGTGATAAAACAGATTCTGAGGCTTGAGTGGGCACAGACGTGATGTGTGGATGAAGCCTGCCTCACCTCACCTGTAGGGAACTGCTCCTGTTTGCTTCACACTGACATTATGTATCCGGATATCTGTCTCACTCGACACTAAAATCTACGCTGCGGGCAAGAGAATCTGATAATTTGTATATTATTTATTTAGTTAAAGGGAATTAAGCATTGCAATGATAAATGCATCTGATGTTAAACTTACTTGTAATGCATTGTGAGCTTCTGTCTTACCTCTAATGCAATTAGAATCAAGTTTTTTTTTTTATTATAATTTGATTATCTGTGAGCGTTGCATTGTGATCCTCTCTAAAATGGCACAAGACATAACTCAAGGGAGAAGAATGGTTGAGTGAATTATTTTTGTTTTCTTTGCACAAAAAAGTATTCTCCTAGCGGCCCAAAACTGAAGTTAATCCACTGATATCGCTTGGACTGTTTTACCGATGTTTTTACTACATTTCTGGATCTGGGAACATTTCAGTTGTATTGCTGTCTATGGAGGGACAGATAGCTCGATTTTATCAAAAATAACTTAATTTGTGTTCCGAAGATGAACGAAGGTCTTACAGGTTTGGAACGACATGAAGGTGACAGAATTTTCATTTTGGGGTGAACTAACCCCATGTGCAATGCATTCTAGTGAGAGTGGGTAATAGGAGGCTCCAGCTGTTATAAGGCTCCTCTTGTCGCTCCCTCACTGTTTTTACCAGGGAGTTGAAAGGACGTTTGTACAGTAATTCTATCCTTATACAGCTTATATAGACATAAGTATACTGGCTTGATAGTTGTACATAGCAGAATGATCATGAAAAGCCGAAAACTCTAGAAATGGTTACTGAAGATTCAGTTTAGCATAACAGGGATGAATTGTATTTGAAAGCTTCTTGTGATTACGTGTAACCCTAACACACCATTTGAGTGATAATAGAAGAGTAAAACTGCAGTAACGTGTGCTGTGGGATGAATGCTATTTATTTTACACTCTGCCAGCAGTCATTCAAGCACTGTTTGTGGATCAATATCAAATTTTTCTCTTACAGATTCTTATATTTGTCTGTCAGGCAGTACAGCTGTACACTAGACGTCTCCGTTTGAGGCCCTGCTGGCTTGCTTCATCATCCAATCATTGCAGTCTGCTTGATGGAGCTGATGTGAGCTGTGCTTTGCATTAATGTAGTTTAAGCACTTTCACATAGACCTATAGCAAAATGTTTCTTTAAAAGGAAGTTTTGACTTTTCTTTAACCTCTTCTAGGCAGCATGTACCGCGCTGTTTTGTTTGTGAAGGCCTCTAGATCGTGATAACGGTGGATTCGGGAAAGCAGTATATTGTGTCTCTTTCTCAACAGCGTCTTTAAGATAAAACCTCTTATGCAGCCGCTTCTGCCTGACTTTAGATTAAGATACAAAATATGATGGATTGCAGTGTGCATGAATCGGATAATGTCTTATTTTAACTTTAGAATTAGCCTTCTGTTTGTGTTTGTGTCTGTGTGTGTGTTACCAACATGTCATGTAGGTTTCAATAAGAGCTTTTAATAGAGTTATGGCAAAGGTGATTAAACTTTTTTCCAGCACATGGAGGATCAGACGTTGAAACCCTTGAGCCCTTACAAAAGTTGCTTTTTCTCAAAGATTGAAGAGACTGGGGTAAGTTATATTTCTGTATACTTTAATACATGTCTTTAACCTTAAATCCTTAAAGTGTAGAGTATTAAAGCTACTGAACAGTTGCACCCTTAGTCGTGACACCATTAAAAAGCTTATTAAGACTTTTCAGCAAATGTGCTTGGTAATATAAAAAATCTTAGGATTTTGGACAGCAGCGACTGTGACAACTTGCCCCAACCACCAACCCTTGGCTTCACAACTCACGCCTGGTTCACTGTTACATTTAATTGTGTACTAATTTAAGTCAGAATTTAGAATCTACACACAAAGTATGGTGGGCATTTTGGCACAAAACATCACAGACAGTGAGATATAGCCCTTGTGACAACTACCCCCGGTCTCTTTAACAACAGTATTTTCAAAATAGGGGTTATATTGCAATCGCCCCACATCCTGAACAGAAACAAATCTACAAATAAAGTAACATTTCTGTTTCACTTTTTACTGATGAGTTAATTAACAGATGCTACTATTTAATAAACACTGCACAAGCATTATTCCAAAGAACTAGAATGTTGTCATTTGGTGTTTATGTTCTGCTTATGTACAGTGTAAGTTGTATGGAAAATATACAGTACAATATACAATATAATATTTAATGTCATTTTTGTTTACATTTATACATTATATGTATTTACAGGGTGTGTCGATACTGTGGTGAGGCAAGCCAAATAATCTTTAATATATACAAACAATATATACATCAGAGGCACCAAGAATTATTTGAGCACTAGAGTCACATTTAACATTTTCAAATATCTGAATGTCAATGGATTAAAAAAAAAAAAAAAAAGCATAGCAGATGGCATATTTATAAATATATAAAATATAGCACAAGCTTATTTAGTTAGGTTTAAACAAGGATAAAACTAAAATCTGACTTTCTTCATTTAAAAACACCTAACACCACAAGTTTACAAAGTTAATAAAACATAAAACAAAGACGAAGTATGTTTTACAAAAAAAAAAAATACTAGTAAGTCTTTGAAAGTTCACATTTATGTTAACATGTTACTTGCCATTTCTGAATGAAAACTGTTTCAAAGTAAACCCTATCATTTCTTTTCATTGCAGCTGTATCAAACACACTGAGTGTTTCCTCAACTAAGCACGATTGGCCATGTGGCCCTTTTAGATAAACTCCTTTAAAACACACTTTTGTATTCTTTTAATGTTTCCATTAACAGTAAATATATGCATCACAGCAGAATTATGTCAATTTTATATATAATTTTGTTGTGCAAATGATTTTTTATACATTTTAAATATGTCTCACTGGAAGTGTGTGTAAACTAATAAAAATACCTGGAAATGTTCTGTGGTTAACTTTCTTAGCTCATAGTTTTAAAAATGCACTGTTTGTTGCTCTAAGTTATTATTTTGTATGTAGTTTTATGTAAACATGTTTATACTTTATATACATTAAAAGGCATTTGAAAAGTAGCAAAAATAATTTTTGGACATGAAAAACATTTATAATGCGAGTCCCAATGGTTGAAGAAACAAGTTTTAATTAGGCCATAATTAGTTTGCAGATTCCACTCCGGTGTGATTTCTGATGACATTCATGCATTTTAATCGTGCCTAACGTGTCCAAATACGAGTCTATCAGGTGCGCTGCGCGGTCAAGCAAACGATTTTCTTAAAGGCCTTTCTGAAGTCCCTGTTGAAAATCGTGTAAATGATGGGATTCACTGAGCTGTTGCAGTAACCAATCCAAAAGAAGAGCTTGAAAAGCGACTCGGGCGGTTCGCAGCTCGGCCCGCAGATGGCATGGAGACTATAGGTGAAGAAAAAAGGGAACCAGCAGAAAACAAACACCCCCATGACCACTGCAAGGACGAAGGTGAAGCGTTTCTCACGCATCTGAGCCACTTTGGTTTTCGATGCCACTGCGAGCTGTTTGCTGCTCTGCTCCTGATTGGAAACCCAGGAGATGCGGCAGGTCCTCTGAGGGCAGCAGCGCGCGCCGTCCACCCGCCTGCGCTTGGAGAAGCGCGAGCTCTTGGGTTTGTTGTCGGACGTCGCGCTCTCCTCCAGGTCGATATCATCCAGCTCCTCCTGTCTCTGGTTGCTTTCTGAGCTGTTGCTGCTCGGGGACTCCTTCTCAAACTTATCCTTCCTTACAAAGCACGTCTCGGACTGGGAGGGCTGCCTCTCCAGTCCGTTCTTGGCCACGAACACTGTGGATGAACGCTGCTTGGCGACGCGGTAGATTTTGCAGTACACCGTGATCATGATGAATCCCGGCGCGAAAAACGACACCAGGCACGAGGAGAGGATGTACCATGTCTCGTCGTTGATTAAACACTCCTTTTCGTTGTGCTTGGTCATGATGAGGGGTGGGAATGAGATAACAGCTGAGATGACCCACACCACCGCGATCATGGACTTGATGCGCTTCGGGGTTCGCTTCAAGTTGTAGCTCACCGCTTTGGTGACGGACCAGTACCTATCCAAACTGATGGCGCACAGATGCACGATGGACGATGTGCAGAACAGAACATCCAAAGCCAGGTAAAACGCGCACCAGGTGCTGCCGAAGAGCCAGTATCCCATGATCTCGTTAGCGAGGGAGAACGGGATCACTAGCGTGGCCACGAGGATGTCTGCGCACGCGAGCGACACGAGGAAGAGGTTCTGTGGCGCGCGGAGAGCGCGGCTGGTCAGCACCGCCACGATGACCAGAACGTTCCCAACAATGGTGACCAGAATGATGACGGAAACCACGAGGATGATGAACGCGGCGGCCGTCTCCGTGTACGGCCACGAGGAGACGGTGATGTTGGCATCCTCCTTCGTTGCGTTGGACTGATTTACACCCATTCTGTGACCATCTTTCTGACAGCCAGGCTACTGCTTCCAGACTTCGCGCGTTAGGTCGTGTCACCGACACACTGAAACACTTCAGCTGCCAGTGCGCTCTGGTGACGCGATCTTCTCATGCTTGAAAGGTAAGAGCTGTTCATCGTGCTCGCAAAATACTCGTAAAATCCCAAACGGTCTCAATATGGAACGAACTGGCGCGCGAAAACAATCCCAGAGTAGTTGCGCTGCGCGCGCTCCGGGGAGGCTCCCGCGGCTCTCCACGCATCGGACTGAATGTGGAGAAGTGTGAGCTCGAGTTTGAGATAATCACATGACGTCACGCTCAAGTCCAACCCATCGCTAAACACACACAGACGCAACACACAGAGTATGTTGTGAATGTATATATTTTGCAAGACAACTATAATCACAAAGATATTCCAAAGCAGAATCCAAAAAGTAACTTTTATTTATTTATATGGATTAGCTGCATAAACCTTTTTAAGGTCTTTAAGGTTTATTGTAAGAGTTTTTAGAGCAAGTTAAGACATTTTAAGCAATACATTTAAAGGTAGACGATGTGGTTTGAAATGTAAATATTTAGGGACTAACACTGTAGAGTTTTTAGAATACAATCTTAATAATTTTGTTTTGTTTTATTAATTTGACCAAAAAAAATGTTTAAGGCTTAAATAGCTCTTCTGTCAAGCACTAGATAGGGAATATGGAAAACTTTTACTGTACCTTCTGAACGCACTGCAGTATTTTGTCTTGTTTTTCATCACAAAAAGATGCTTACATTTAGGCCTGTCTGAGAAGCAAAATGTCACAAGATAAGCAGTCTTATTTTCTGAGAAGCTGATCAGTAAACAAGAACAACCATCTGCCATTGGGCTCAGAAAAATTGTAACTGAAAACAAGTTTCTTTCACAAATGATATGTTGTATCATGAATAAACGTGAAAACAAGACTTCATTTCTTAATTTTGCATCTTAAGTAGGTTAAATGTTTTTTTAAAATAAAGATGTTTATTTAAAATGGGAAAACAAGACAAAAATACTAAGGGAACATTTAATACCATAACTTTAACAATTTAAGGCACTGCTATGATTCAAGACCCATTTATGGTCTTTATTCATGGAAGGGCGAATTAAGATATTATATGTCCTTTTTAAGACCCACAGAAACCTTGAAAATATTTGCCCTCTGCCCCCTGTAATTATTATAGTTCTTAAATTTGCCTTTAGAAAAATGAACATAATTACTATTTTTTTTTTTTTTTTCCTTTCTATTTAGAACATGCCATTTAATACACAGAGGAAGGGAAAGGGATAAACTTTATGTTTGTCAAAGCTTTCTGAGTTTGGACCTCTTGTAGTTTCTCAGAATCGGTGGTAACCTCTTCCTCAGTGCTGTTGTCTTAGATCGTCCCATGTGATTTTTATGTTTGTTTTGATTTCTGGGTCATTCTATGAAACGGGTGCTATTTGTGTATAAAAATAACTTGAACAATGACTCGCTGATGCAGCTTTGCATGTGTCAGTATAGACAAGAAACAAAAATCCAGTGACTGCTTCATTTTCATGTTTTTTTTTTTTTTTTTTTTTTTTTTTGCTTTCATCACGAGGCAGCCATTTTGCACCCTCTCTCTCTCCCTGAGTTTTCAGATTTAGCAAATTCTGAAAAAAAGCTAAATCTGTATTTTTAGATTTTAGTTTACATAATGTATTGTTAAAAGCTTGTGACTCAACCCAGTTCCGTTATTATTTGCTTTTATTTAATAAATAACCTATTTAAAGTGGATTTTTTTAGGCACCTTATCTTCTCTTTCCAAGATGCACAGAGTTTTATGACATTGAACACAAAACTCGTAATGTCATATTAAACTGTAAAATGGTCTGCTCTGGAACCTTTCATTTATTAAAATGTATCCATTTAGCTAAATGTAATGTATTAACACATAGAGGCAATATTTATCTAATTGAATGCTTAAAATACAAAAAAGCACTTTAGCACACCTTTTCAAACTGGAAAAGGCGAAATGACCTCTATTCTAAATCTGAATACTGACTGGCCTTTAAAATCAGGCTACATTTCTGCTGAGCTCAGACATTTTTATGATCTGAATAGAAAATAAAATTGTCCTGGTTATGAGTACAGTGGAGAGTCTATAAATTAAATTAAACAATACATGAGTACCTCTATTATTCTGTCAAATTGTCTTCATTTGCACTTCATTTTATTTTCGCAACACTTACATAAATGTATTAACTCAGTTTTATACTGCTTTTGTTTTTTCAATTGAATATTAATGCTCTTCTTAACATTATGTATAAATCAGTCTTCTCAGACTTACTCAGAAATAACAAAATCCATGGCATAATGAAACTGAAACAGATTTGTATTTTGAAAAGCATGCTCACAAAACCAGTCAAGACTTATACAGGTCGTGTTTCACCATACATTGAAAAAAAAAAAAGAAAAAAAAAAATGATATGCTTAAAGATAATGAAGCCCATTAAAGTGGTTTTGCATTGACAGGTTTTTCTTAGTTAAGCACTCCTTTAGTGAGCAATTCAGTGTGTTTAATAACATCAAAAGAAAAATGTCCAGGGGGGTGTTCCAGAAAGCAGGTTATGTGACATACTCGGATATGTTTAAGAGTAAGCAAGATAACCTATTTCGGTTCCAAAAACAGAGCTAACTTCCAGAGTAAGCAAGTAGCTACAGTATGCACGCTCAGAAATAAAGATACAAAAGCTGTCACTGGGGCGCAGGGACCTTTTTAGGGGCATGTGCTGAAATGGAAAAAAGCACCCCTCCCCAACCCAATAATGCAATACATGTTAATAAATTACATCATTTAATTTACATGCATCAGCACATTCAGCAGATAGCCATAAAATCAAAATAGAAATGTCTTATAATATATTTTGCCTAGCTGACAAGGATCACTCGGTTGCTTTGTGTCAAACTCAAATGCAGTTACACCGTGGGTTTTTAACAAGCTAATGTAGGCAAGTTGTCCATCATTAAAACGTGCAACCCAGTCGTCAACATCACACCGCTGTGGTGATGCATTAACCTTTTGTAGACATACTCAAACAACAAGATATTTTACCGTTACAAGACGAAGACGTTCATCTGCTTCTGCTCTATGACTCTGACTGACGTGCTATCAGGGGGTGGAGTTGTGAAGTTTGACTGATAGTTTGAGTGGTTCTAAAAGAACCCCCTCCATTTTGGTACCTTAAAGGTACATATTAGTACTTAAAATGTACAATGTACAAAAGTCTATTTCTGTCTAAGTTTTTTATTTCTGAGAGTTAAACAACTTGTTTTCTGAAGATAACCTGCTCCGGAGTATATGTTTCAGGGTTAGCTTACTTCAGAGCTATCAGCACATGCGTTCGTGCTCTACTGACAAGACTCCAGGGCGCGTGGCAGATTGCACACGCATATATATATTATACACTCACCTAAAGGATTATTAGGAACACCATATTAATACAGTGTTTTACCCCCTTTCACCTTCAGAACTGCCTTAATTCTACATGGCTTTGATTCAACAAGGTGCTGAAAGCATTCTTTAGAAATGTTGGCCCATATTGATAGGATGTCTTCTTGCAGTTGATGGAGATTTGTAGGATGCACATCCAGGGCAAGAAACTCCCGTTCCACCACACCCTAAAGATGCTCTATTGGGTTGAAATCTGGTGACTGTGGGGGCCATTTTAGTACAGTGAACTCATTGTCATGTTCAAGAAACCAATTTGAAATGATTCAAGCTTTGTGAGATTGTGCATCATCCTGCTGGAAGTAGCCATCAGATCTGCATTTTCTATTACATTTTTTTAATGATAAAAATACAGGTCTTTTATGACTTAATGTATAATTAACAATACAATTCTTATTCTCAAGGCTTAAAAAGAGGTGGTGATAAACACTAAGTATGTAAATGACCTTTGAACAGAAGAAGTGGGAAACAGCATGGTGTGCTTTTCTCAGCATCGGTTTCCATAAAGGCTTGTCAATTTGCTCCTCTGTTGAGAATGTCGTGTGTTAACCAGGAACATACTCTGTGTTAAATAAACTTACTCCCAGCTGTGTTTCTGGAACCAGCATACAGTACATGGAAATCCCCTCAGATTTTATTATTGTTAGTAGTAGTATTAATATTGCAGTGTTGTTATTATTATTATTATTATTAATTTGGCAGAAAATATGCTCAACTATCATGAAATAATGTCATAATCCAAGACATATTATAGGTAGCAAAATAATGTTTGTGCTAAATATATAAGAAATGAAATAATAATAATAATAACAACAATAATAAACATTTTACATATACATAACATGTTATATATATTATTGCCTATTATTATTATTATGGAAAATTGGTTACACTTTATTTTGATAGTCCACTTTTACTAATGACAAGTAACTTTGTAACTACATGTCAACTAATTCTCATTAATTCACAACATGTCTACTAACTCTCAGATTAGACTGTTAGGGTAGGTTTAGGGTTAATAGAATAAGTTGACACACTGCATAAGTGTCTCATGGTTGTGGACCCATCAAAATAAAGTGTTAGTCTACTAATACTCTAATGACTGCTAGTTGACATGTAGTTGCAAAGTTGTTTACTGTTAGTAGAATGTCTGAAGGGGACTATCGAAATAAAGTGTTACCAAAAATGTTTTTAGACCTTATAAGTTAATAAGAAATAATTACTATTTATAATTATACACATATGTACACAAAGGGTGTGGTAATTACAATTATTTAGAATGCTGAAATATGAAATGTATTATTATTATAAGTATAATAATTCTATTGATTGAGTGAGTGAATAAGTGATTGAGAAGTGAATTGATCATGCTCTTCAAGCGGTGATTCATCCAGCTCATCCTTTCATACTTGTCCATGTCTATCATCTCTCATCATAGCAGACACAATGTTTCTAAAGCTTGTCTTTCATTTTTATATTTTCTGCCTACTTTCCAGTGAAAAAATCTAATTATGAAGAAATCTAATTATGCAGTGCACCAGACGAGCCAATTAGTGTGTGTGGTCTGAAGACTCAAATGAACCAGCGGTTGAGTGTCACGATGAAAATCAAGTGGCTCTGCTCTCTCAAGTCTGCTCAAATCTTTCATATAGCTGTCGAAGAGTCTTCTAAATCTTTAAGAATTCCTCTGCGGCGTCCAGACACAGACTTAAAGCCCTTAGATGTAGCGGAAATACCTGCTGCACATCCTCCTGGAACAAATGTGCTTTTAGGGCTTTCAGATGTGGGTGTTGTGAGACAGACCGTGCCACAGAGGTGGATCTGTTTATGACAGGCAACAACTGCCAGCGCTGTCATTATTTGGCAGGGTTCAGTCGAGGAGCAGGACTGACTGCTGGGCGAGTGTGTGTCCGACCAATTTCAGGGTGAGACAGAGAGACGTAGCGGCTTTCTTTTGTTCAGCCAGGAAAACGGCACGATTGCTTTCCTGCTTCATGGTGTTGATTTGGTAAAATGCCATAAAGAGATTTTGAGCATGATGATGAGGCGGAGAGAACTTTGATGCCAAACAGAGACAACGGCGAGCTTAACCTTGTTCATATTTCATCACTACCATCTGCGCTCTTGGTTTGCATGAATGAGTTTTTTGGTTTTATTTTTCCTGTCATTAGGAATAAATGATTCATGTCTTTATTTAAACACTAACAATGTGTTGGTCTCGATGCGCAGGTTTGATCTGATTAGATAAATAAAATGCTACTAAACACACAGTCTTTCCCTGTCTAGTCGTTTGTGGACTCCCATGTTGTATGTGTCTGTGTTCTTAGACTCGTCGTGAGTTTTTGATTAGCTCCTCCTCCCTTATCATCTCTTCCACTTATTTATCATGTGTATTTAAAGAGTTGTTTGTGTTCCAGTCTCTGCCAAGCATTGAGGTTTCCTCGTGAAAGCGCTTCCCTTGTGTTTTCTTTGTCCTGCCTTGTGTTCTTTGTTCGCTCGGGCACCGACCTCTGCTTTGTATTTTGGATTCTCGCTCTTGTCTCGCCCTAGTTGGATATTGTACGCCCATCAACTGACCAGCACTCTCCCTTTGGACTTTTCTTGTGCCTTGCCTCCTCCATTCCTGTCTGCTGTTGTGTTCAACCCTGCCTGTATGACCATGCCTTTAAATAAAACCCTGCATTTGTCAGTCCCCTTCATTAGACATAGTCATGTATTATTATGATAAAAAATGTTTTTTTAGGAATGCATTTTTTAACTGTGTGCTGTGCAAGTTAACCACAAACATTTGACAGTTTTAGAGAGTTGCTGTGATTCTTGGTGAGATAAAACAAAGGTATCTGGAGACATGCAGTTATGAAACCTTAATACACCTTTAATAAGAGATGATTGGGGTCACTGCAGATGTATGCGGTGTCACTTGTTGTGAGTTTTCCGTTTTTCTAACATGCTTTTAAAGGCAGCAATTAAAAATGGGTGGAAGCCCATTTATGCAACAGAATAAAAAGATAATTACAACCCTTTTGATATAAACCTAAAACTGCAAGACATAAACTTAAAGTTGCTGGATATGAACTTAAGGGATGTTTTAACATAGTTTAGGGAAAAGCACGCTGAGTGTCAGCACAGCTGTTACCCATTGACACTCATTAGTATTATCGCCCACTAGCCTATTAATTATTCCTAATTTAATGTATCCACCTCGGCTTAAATACCATCGTCTCACTTTTCTCAGTATCTAGTAACGCATGATCCAACCTTCCTCCCCTTCTCTGCCTTTTTCTTCGCACCTTAAAAGGGGGGTTGGTGGGGGGGGGGACGGGACCGAGCTTCCCGCTTGCTCCCCGGACGGCATGCCAAATTTGCTTATTTATTTGCAATTTAATTGAATGAAGAAGTGCGAATTCTTGAAAGTTCTAAAATAACTGAAAACTGATAGAAACACAAAGAAATGAGATATAAAGTCAAGGGAAATGGAAGCTATAAACTCAGAATTGTAACATAAGCTGAAAATTAAAATGAAAACTGAAACTGTACAATATACAGTAAATTCAAAATGACAAGCTCAGAATTACAAGATATAAACTCAGAATGGTTTGATACAAAATCAAACTGGGAAGATATAAAGTCAGAATTATGAGATAGAAAAGCTAAATTGGAATACATAACGGCAGAATTGTAGTCATAATTATGATATAAAACTAAAATTTGCAAAATATAAAATTAGAATTATGAGATATAAAAATTTAAGATATTATTTTAATTAATTAATCAATTCATTAATATTAATTCTAAAATGGTAAGATATAAAGGTAGAATTATGAGATATAAAATAAAATTAGCAAGATAACAAGTCAGAATTCAAAACTCAGAATTTTAAGATATAAAATCACAATTGCAAGATATGTAAAGACGGAATTTAAAATCGCAAGATATATAGTGAAGTCAGAATTATTAGAGATAAAATCAAAATGGTAAGATATAAAGTAGAAAATGCAAGATATTAACTCAGAATGTCATATAAATTTGCAATACTGAAGAAAAGTCAGAACTGTGAGATAAATTTTCCATAAAAAGTGCTGCATTTTGAGCACTGAGTATTGAAATATGCATGCCATTTTGAGTACTACAGGCTTCAGTGCATTTCCAGACTTCCCAGAATTATGATAATGTGGTGAGCTCTGTGCAGATCTCTGGTGGCCCGTGGACGTGCTGTTCCTGTTGTTTTTGCTTTTATTCCAGCCCACTGGCGGATACACATGCACCTCTGACAGGAGGTAGGTGTAAAGATTTTCTGCATCCCCCGTTCATCCACACCTTCCCCTTCCTCATCAGTGTTCACACAGAAATCTCTCTGGCTTCCAAACCACCAAAACCACTAAACAATGCACAACTTCCTGAGTGACACTGCGTTACTTCCTTGTAATGTCTAATCGACACCACAGTCAGCAGTTTGATGTTTAGCGACATGTTCATTGTTTTGGACTATGCTCCATTCAGCTTAAACACTCTCAAGAAACTCCAGGACACAGATGATTCATTTCCATAAGGTTTACTGAGAATACTGTGAAACTGTAATACAATACAAATGATACGTATATTAATATTAATCTGAATACAAGTGGCA
>JAUCMU010000026.1:4109549-4120747 GCA_032275025.1 Enteromius treurensis | reverse complement strand
TCTCAACACTGCTTGCACGAACTGTGGAAAAACTGTGAGTACTTACCTGAAACTTACCTCTGAGAATCCGTACGCTCGGCTCCCGCTACGGAGGAATATTGAAAGACTGAACTCACACTTACCCACTACTCACCTGTCGAACTGCTATACCCAAAGGATAAGGACTTTATTCATTGTGTAACTCACCTGTTGGATATGTTCTCTCTCCTCCTATGCTATTGCTCTCCAGTCTAATCGACTTAATCCTTTAAGTTGTTTTATGTTTGTGTTATCTGCAAAATAGAGAGAACCCAACTGTTGAAGTCTGTTTTTGTTGTTTGAAAATAAATACTGATTCATTTCCTAAATCCTCTTCGTCAGTCGTACCTGAGCGTGACAATTCTACACTCAAAAAATGATCCAGAGATTTTGATTTACAGAGTTTGATTTACTTTTCTTAAGGCATTAGCCAATTTGTTATGCAAACCATAAGATGGTTTCGATTAATTGCACGGCATGCTTAATGTATTATTATTTTAGTGTGAATATCTTTGTTTTAGCAGGTCCCTAACCACATGCTCTACACTTTACCACAGTGGTAACCCCCAAAAACACCAACATAGCAGAAGGTCTTTTAAATACAAATATAAAATAGCATTAAACAATTACAAGCATCCCAGTTGAATCATCTTAATAAACATGCCTAAAATAACATTTTATTTCAAGTTTTACTATCCTTATCCTGCCCTGTGCAATGCATGATGGGAAGAGGAAATCCACTTCCTACTTTCATAATTAAAATAATTTGTGTTAAAATAAAATAAATAAGATAAAAAATATATATTTTTTAAATCAACTGAACAGTATTGGTGAATCATTTTTTTGAGTGTACCGAAAATGCAGAGCTGGATGCAGCATTCAAACGTGTGCATCACGTTCAATCCCCCCGCCTTGGCGCCTTCAGAAAAAAAATTTTGAGACTGGTGAGTATATGGAAATTAAATGAAATTTATTTTTTTCTATTTACTTTTAATTTAATGAAATTATCTAGTTTTAAACAAGGGCAGTAAATTTGAAAATTAATAATAGAAAATAAGTAGGATTAAATGACACATTAAAATCAGTGAAATCACCCAGATAAAAACATTTACAAGGGGTCAGAATCACTTTTATCAGTGTGATATATTTTATTAAAAAAAATGTATGTATGGTATTAAGATTAAGATTACATTACAATTTATTTAGGTTTTGCTCAGTTTGGACCTCTGTTTTCCCTCAATAGGATCATAGTATATGAGCCATAAAAGCCTAATGAGCAAATATAATACAAAAATAATGTGGACATACAGTATCATGTGATATATATATATATATATATATATATATATATATCCTTTCCCACAGTGAATCGAAAATGTATGCATTCAGTACCAAAGAATCTGTTCTGATCTCAGGTGAAATCAACATGAATCTATAAATCAAGCCACTTTGATTCATGACTTTTTGTGTTGCATCATGATGTGTGTTTACTGAGTGGAGTCACGTTCATTGTTCATGATTAGTGAGCTGAAACAAATGTTTTGAAAGGTTTTGGAAACAGTCCATATTAGTAAAAAGAGAGAGAGAGAGAATCTCATAACCTCAGGCTGCTGAAAAAATATGCACAATTGAACAGGTTATGCTTTTTATGTACACTGGTGTGATAGCCAAGAAAATTTCTTTTGTATTTGACGATGATAAATTACATTTGGGCTGATTAGTGCAGTGCAAGCTGAATATTTTGTCCATGTATGGGACAGTATTACTGCCAAATCAACTGGGCTTTGATATTCGTTTGAGACCATATTTGATTTAAAATAGATACAAAGACACATTAAAAATGTTGCTCCAGGTGCACAACATCACAATAGAAAAAGAACTGAGGAAAATCTATACAGCTATATTGTATAATTTGTGTATAATTATTTTACAAATATTGACATCAAAAAGGGTCAATCATGACCTGTAGATTTTTCTTTTTTCTATTTTTTTTTTTTTTTTTTTTTCAGTGAGCAGTCAATTGTATTTTTCAGTGTTGTTCGTTTTGTTTTGAAACTTCAGTGAACATGATTATCCAGGCATCTTTTTATATATATATTTATAAAAAATATATATTTTTTTATATATATATTTTATATTTATATATATATATGTGTGTGTGTGTGTGTGTGTGTGTTTGTGCACTGTATATGTTTATTATGTTTCAGTAGTTCCTACTTCGTCATTAATAACCAAATTATATTAATCCCTAGCAGCGAAGGGCTGGGCGAAGCTCGATGTCCAGCCTGATCCCCGCATGCCCCCTGGGAGGAAGTGAGATGGCTAAGGTTGCAAGAAACCAGGTGTCCCTGACTAAGCAAGTCAAATGGAGACGTTGGCAAGGAACCAAACTTCTGCGTGGGAGAAAAAAAAACTTGGGAGAAACCTGGCTAGGGGCCAGTTGTAGATGTAGGTGTAAAAAGATAGACCAGGAGTGGAGCGATCCACAGTGGTGGGTACAATGCTCCAAGTCGGGAGATCACCCTCGCAAGGCAGCATATTTGAACGACCATCACCGGCTGGAGTCGTCCACAGCTGTGGGTGCAAGATCTCCGACTTTTGTGGTCTGCTGCCGTCAGGTGGATGTGAGTGTGCATCTCTAGCTGGAACGGTCCACAGCTGTGGGTGCAATACTCCAGTTCGAGCTGTCCTGCTGTCTAGGTGGAGTTGTGAAATGACTGTCTCTGGCGGGAGCCGCCCATACGTATGAGGGTGGATCTACAACTTTTGCGGTCCTCCGACTAAGACAGAGGGTGCATTATGGCTATCCTCGCAGGAGCAGTCCACGGTGGTGGGTGCAGTGCTCCTGTTTGGAATTGTGCCCTGAAAGAGTAGCGTAACATACAAATGACCTTCTCAGACAGGAGCCGTCCGTGACAGTGGGAGCAAGGGCTCCGACTTTAGAGGTCCGCTACTAAGATAAAGGGTGCATTGTGAGCATCCCTTGCAGGAGCGGTCCACAGCTTTGGGTGCAGAGCTCCATTCTGGCCGGTCCACTGAAATAGTGAAACGACCTTCTCCAACGGGAGCCGTCCACGACGGTGGGTGCAAGTGCGCCGACTTTTGAGGTCCACTACTTAGACAGAGGGTGCATTGTGAGCGGCCCTTGCAGTGTTCCTGTTCAGGCTGGTCCCCTGAACTAGAAGCGTGAACGACCATCCCAAGCGTGAGCCGGTCCACAGCCGGTAGTTTTAGGGAGGGTTATCGAGCATGCTCAAATGAATGGACGGGGGGGTTGTCGAGCTATGCTCGGAGAGAGAGTAGGTAAAAGTAAGGCAGGTTTGCTGGAGGTGTCACTGCAAAAGGGTGGATATTTATGTCGAATTTAGAATTAACCATGGATTCTAAACATTTCAGGAAGCTGAAAAGCCAGAACGAACATGGCGTTGACAGTTTGGGGAAGCTATGCTTCAGCGGGGGCGGTCCACTGTAGTGATTGTGGTTGAGTCTCCAGCCCTGGGGCGCCGGGCTTTGCAGTTTGATGAGGCCACTTTTACTGGAGCTGGACGGTGAGGTTGCACTGCTAGCAGAGGCAGACTTACACTGACTTGTGCTACAGGAGCTGAAGACCATTGAAGCGAGAAGGGGTTAGGGGTACAAGGAGAAAGCTTCGGGCCACATGTCTGATTTGTTCCCCCTCGTGAACTGCCGAGGGATCTGGTTACAATGCAACCAACCACCGGCTTATCTGTAGATTTAAAACTGCTGCACCAACATTTCGCAGGTGATGGCGGTTTCTTATTATTTGCTTCCTGTTTGGGTTGTTTGGATATGTCCTCTTGGAAGGTGATGAATCAAAAGTTTAAACTAATGTAGTTAGAAATGCATTGTTTCTATGCAATATTTTCCTTACTTATTTACGTGAAATAGCGCACACTGATTCTCGGATAAATGTTAGTCAACCCAACTCGGGGCATATGCGAAGGAAGAGTTGAGGACCTAGCTGCTGAGAGGGAGGCATGATTCAGGCTTGAAAATAATAACAGTGCGACGAAAACTGCGCCAGACGATATAATGCACTATCGGTTGTTTACCGCAAATCCGCAAATCTGATGGTGTGCCCATATTTGAGTTCGGAGAGGAGGCGAGGTAAGAACTGTGCTGAATCGAGTGATGCAAAGAACGAAGATGCTAAGGAGTGGAAGTCTGCGATATTTAAGGGGAAGTTTCTTAGCTCTGATAGGGTAATAGAATGATTGGAGATAGCTGGTTAATCATTTGTCAGTGCTCCTCCCGAAATTTGTTTGTAAAACGTCATATATATATATATATATATATATATATATATATGTACACATACATGACATATTTAAGAAAAATATTATGTTTATATATTAAATAAATTTATTTCTGTATAATATAAATGTTATGAAATACATGTAAATATTTTGAAAATACATACTGTATTTGTGTCTTTATATATACATAATAAATAAACAGTACACACATATATAATACATAAACGTGGATGCGATTAATCTCTTTTAATATTTGCCAGCACTAATTTTTTGATAAATTTTTTGATTCATTTTTAATCATTTTTTTATTAATTCTAAATATTTTGCCAAATTTAGTATAATTTGCTTGATTAGGAATATATTGTTTTGATAAATAGAACATTAGTTGCATTGCTGATGAAAAATGCAAAATAAAATTATTAATTTTTTTTCATTATAAAACCTTTCTCATTTCAGAAACGCCATTGCACAGCACTGGTCTCTATATGGCTCAGTTCTCTCTGTGTGAGATATTTTCTCATGTTCAAAGCACATACAGTGCAAATGATCTGTCAGAGTTTAATAGTTAGGCTTTTGATTTGTTTAAATTACTGATTTGTTTAAATTACTAAATTTAGGTGCTAGTAATAGGTTACTGCTGCCTTCTTTAGCACACAGCACAAGAAGCATTTGTGTCAGTCTTGAGCAGCTTGTTGGATGAAGTTGTGTCCTCCTCTTCACTGTTCACACTGTAATGATGTGTTTCAGTGAAGCGCACGGCCTCAGTCTTTTTCAGGGCAGAACAGTCTCTAACAATTTGCAATGTCCTGTTGAACAATCTGACTTCACAATGAGATGACAAACAAACTAAAATAAAAGTTTTTATAACATATGCATCTATACAGTATTATACGTATACTGTATTCTGACTTGTGCATTTACATACTTCTGGTATAGTTTTTAAGTTTGATTTACAGTTGGCCTTTATACTCTAACAAATTACGCACTTGTAATTGCTTAAAGTGTTTGTTCAAAACATATTGTCTCAACTTTCCAAACTGAGTCACAATCAAAAATATTTTGTGATTCACGCTGCAAAATAAGAGAACATATAAATATCAGAGAAAAACAATTCTGAACTTGCTTCCAGAAAAATTGTCAAGTATTATTTGGCTTTAAATCAAGTTTATCCTTAAAAATGCTGGGTCTGGATTCACAAAAATACTCTTAAGAAAGAATTTAGGAAATTGCTTAAGATGAGTTCCAAGAAGTTTGTAAAAGTGCATAATCCTTGAAAAATCCTTAAAAGGTTCTTAGTTTGAAAACATAAAAAGCACCTTGAGGTATTGCTAAGAAGATAATTACTCATGATAGGTTAGCCATGGGATTTAAACAATTGTTAAAGCTTTACTAATTTTGTTTTGTGTTTTAGGAATTTTTATTATTATTTTAAACATGTTTGCATAGTTATCTATTTTTATTTCGGTTTTCAGGTTTTTGTTTTTACCAGTGTAAACCTATATGGGCTTTAACCCGTCAGTAACGCCAGGGTCATCGTTTACCCCAAAATCTGACAAAAGTAAAAAATTACTTACAAGTTTGTAATTATAACGATTAAAAAACAGCATGTAAAAACTAAAATGTGACTGGTAGGTTTACATGACAATCAGATGGGCTCGGTTCGCAACCTAAAAATGCATGTTGTGAAAACAAAACTTTCTGTAGTTTACTCAAAGTTCTGGTTACATGGGAGCAATGAGCTGTAAGTGTTTCTAGCACCCAGACACAAATAAAACAGCACTTCTATTGTCAGCTTGAATACAGGAGTGGCAGGCGTGTTATTCGATAGGAAACGTCTTTCAAGTTGAGCAAAGCATCACTGGTGTCATTCTGACAACGGAGGGCTTTCTGGAGTGCCACTAATTACGTCTGTTTCCTGTTTCCTCTGCCAGTGCCATCACGCCCCGGAGGGTAAATGTCACTGATAATTGGTTCCTTTTACATCGCATCAGTGGATAATACACCCATTTCACAAAAGTGGTTCAAGAGGTCCGGAAGTATGCAACACGGTGCATGCTTAGTATTTCATATATGAAGAATTTCGGGATGTTTGATCCTTAAAACACAGCGTTCATCCATTTAGATGGAAAATGCCTAAATGAGAACACGCTTCAAAACAAGTCTGAGTTTTGCCAATGCAATGGCTCCCTCCAGTGGACAATGGAGTTAGACCCTTTTTATATTTTGATGGTATGTGAGGTAGAACATTCTTAGTTATTCCCAAGAACAAGCTGAAATGTGGACCACATTTAGTCTTTCTGACTATTTGAGATGAGCTCTGGCCCAGAGAACCCAGCTGCATCGCTGCATAGACATATTATTCTTCTAGAGTAATAGAGATTCAAGTTGCAGTGACAGCGGTTTTCTGAAGTACTCATGAGCCTGTGCGGCTGTATTTAACACTGCAGCATGATGACTTCTTATGCAATGCCATCTGAGGTCGCATATTCACATAAGTAATGTCTCATTGCCCTAAAGAGGCTTTCTCTTGATTCCCTGAATGTTTTCCTGATATTTTGCATGGCATTTGGTAAAAGATCTAACTTCTATATCTAAAGATCTAGCAATTTTGCACTGAGAAATGTAATTTTTGCACAAAGTGACAACGCATAATCCAGCTTTGATGGCAAAGAAACATCTTTCATACCCAAACTTGATGAATGGTTTTAAAACTGTTTAAATATAAATCAATATATCCTTTTCACTAATGCACCAATTTGGAATGCGGTCATTAAAATCAAAATTGATATATTAACTGAGTTTTGTGCATTTCTTGAAAACTTCTTAAGAATTTCTAAACAATTTTCCATAAAAATAGGTCAATTTTAGGTCATTTATAATTTTTTTTAGCATGTTTGTTTGGTTTTCTATGTGGATGTAAGAAGGGTGAATACATTTGTTTTGATCATTTGAATATTTTTCATACTTTGTTTGATATTTTTTCATATCTAAAGCGTAAGGATCAGATTCTGAGTGTATATATTATAATATAATATACTGTTCTGATTTATATTCAGTTAGAAGTAATTATTTGTCAGATGTGATTCACAATGTGACAACAACCTGAGGCTTTATACACACACAATGAAATATTATACTGCATTTTACATACAGCCTACTCTATGGTAAACGACTTACCATAATATCTTCGATTGATTTGCACATAAGGTCCTTTTACATCAGTGCACCACCCTGCATGTTCAGCCATAATATATGCATTATTTGCATGTGTTATCACCTGAACTATAGTTTCTGGTTTCCCCTCAGGCATCAAATTACACTATTTACAACATCAACTCATGAATCACACGGACAAAGACTAACCAAGAACTAAAAAATAGTATTTCCATTATTTGGTAATTTTTAACCTAAATAAATAACTCTGTAATTCAGAAGGAAACCAACAAAGTAACCAGGAAAGGTTTTGATTCATTTGTAGGTCAAATACACATTTCCAGGGAATCCCACATAAAGAGGTCGAAAAGGAAACAGAAACAAATTATTTGGAATCTTTGAAGTCCATCTTTCCAAGGAAAGACAACAATAATACAACCATGCAGATATGTTCAGCCGTTCTTTGGAAACCTTATGGACTGGCATAACTTGTTTTTTTACAAAGTGACATCACAGCTCAGCTGTATTTGAATCTCTCCTCCACACTCCATTGAGCAGATTAACAGGTTTTTACCAGCCAAAGCACTACGAAATGGCAACCCAGCCGTCTCACTTTGAGGAGAACCTTCTGTGCCCTGTTTGCCGGGACATCTTCAGAGATCCCGTCCTCCTGCTGTGTTCCCATAGCTTTTGCTGGGCCTGTCTGGATCAGTACTGGGAGGTCAGCGACTCTCAGATATGCCCCGTATGTCGGACAGACTTCTGCATGGACCGTCCTCCATGCAACCGTGCTTTGAAGAACCTGTGTGAGATCTTCCTGCATGAGAGACGCAAGACTGAGTCAGCGGGGCCTGAGTTATTCTGCAATGCTCATGGAGAGAAACTTCAGCTCTTCTGCGTGGAGGACCAGCATCTTGTGTGCAGCGTGTGTGCGAATAACGACATGCATATTAAACACACACTCAGACCTGTGGATGAAGCTGCAGTGGCTCTCAAGGTACTTTTACTGTTTAGTTTTAGCTTAAGTGATGTTATGAGCATAGAGTTTGAAATTTCACATATCAATTTAAAAATATATATGCAACTTGTACTACATTTTCAGTCATCAATCTTTTTAAGAACAGCAATTTTTGAAGTAAGCCTTGAATATTGTAAAATCATTGTATTTCCATGTTTCTTTTCAGGAGGTGCTCAAAACCAGCCTTAAGCCTCTGCAAGAGAAGCACAAACTCTTAAAGTTAGAGAAGTTTGTCTGTAATCAACGAGTGAAACACATCAAGGTAAAATCAACAGCTGAAAAACCTTCATGTTCTACAGAAAAGCAACAATGACGTAACCTCTATCTTTGTAATGTGTTACAGAATCAAGCTGAGCAGACAGAGGCTCATATGAAGGAGGAGTTTGTGCAGCTTCGTCAGTTTTTGCATGATGAAGAGGCAGCCAGGATAACTGCTCTGAAGGAAGAAGAGGAGCAGAAGAGGAAGCTGTTAGAGGAGCAAATGATGGGACTTAACAGTGAACTCTCATCTCTGGTAGAAAGGATTAGGATTACCGAGGAAGATATAGAGACTGACAACATCTCATTCCTGCTGGTACGGACAGTTATTTATCATTCTTTCTAACTTGGATCCAAAATAATTGTTCTTTTTTCCCCCCATTGTTATAAACGTATATGTAAACATTTATTTATTTAATCTTTTTTTCTTGATTAATAGTCAAATATGAATAATTTAGTTTTGTAATGAAAAGCACCATGTGATTTTATAACAATAAAAATGCTTCCTATTTTTGAAAGGTAATTTATTCTTGTGCTTAAAGCTGAATTTTCAGCATCATTACTCCAGTCTCCAGTGTCACATGATCCTTCAGAATTCATTCTTATTCTAATGCTGATTTATTAGCAGTTATCAATTTGTAATTAGAAACCTTTATGATTATTTGAATATGAGATTTGTTTTTAATTGCAAATTGCAATGTCTCTTTTTCATTTTCATGTAAATCCATATAAAGAAGTTCAAAGGCCCACCTGAAAGGTAAGGGTGATTCCTCTTTTTTTGAACCCTGTCTGTTTTGATTGCGACATTGAGTACTGACCGGGGATGTTCTTCCAGCACTCAGTCCGCCGGTCCCTGTCCAGAGAAGCTCCCAGAAGTGCTGATCGATGTGGCAAAGCACCTGGGAAATCTGAAGTTCGGCGTATGGCAGAAAATGAAGGCTTCTGCTCAATACAGTGAGTCTCTTGAATCAGTGCTTCCATGACGACCATTCAACAAAAGCTTCTTTACTGTGGTTCTTTACATTTTTCAAATATCATTCACACTAAGAAAAAAAAATGGTTATTTTATATGGAATCCCATTTCTGCGATTGGATAAAAAAGGTACAGTAACTGGGACTTTTTTCTTGCAATTATGGATTTATGACCCTCTTTTGATCTCAAAATTCTTGGATTACAATAAAATGCAATTGTGATTTTAATTTAATTTTTTCTCAGTTTATATCCCACAATTCTGCCTTTCTCACAATTTAAAAAACAGAATTGTGAAATGACAAGTCAAAAATTAATGTGACTATTTTATCTTGCAATTCTGACCTGTCACGATATACTACCTTCATCTTACAATTCCTTTTTTACTGTTTCAAAATAATAATGTAATTGTGACTTTTATATCATAATGTAGTTTTTTGTTAATTTAGTTATATCATAATTTAGTTCCACTCACAATTCTGATTTTATATCACCCAGATGTGAATTTACATTTTGCAGTTCTGAAAAAGTCAGAATGATGATACAAAAAGTCACAATTAACATTTTATTCCATGGCAGTAACCCTTTTTATTTAATTTTTTTCCTGTGGTAGCAACAAGCTTCTATACTAAACTAATGTTCTGAGAAACCAACACTGGTTCTTGTATTGCGTCACTACAAACCCAACCCCCTCTGAAGATTAATACTGACTGAAAATCATGAACCTGTTTCTTTTATGTGAAAACCAAATGCTATGACATCCTCTTTCATCTGTAGTTCCTGTTGTTCTTGACCCCAACACTGCTCACCCATGCCTGCATCTATCTGACAATCTCAGCGAAGTGACCTTTGGAGAGTGGAGTCAACAGGCCCTGGGTTCCTCAGACAAACACAAGGGCTACACAAGCATCCTGGGCTCTGAGGGCTTCAGCTCTGGGACTCATTACTGGGACGTCGAGGTGGGTGATAACACCACCTGGGCCTTAGGAGTGATTTCAGAGTCTGCCGTGCGGACTGGAGACAGTCTGCCAAGTTCGGGTCTGTGGCGTCTTGGCTTTCACAGTGGCACATACGGACAAGGTCTTTCAGGGGAGTTTCTCACGCCGCTCGCCGTGAAGCAGAAGATCCAGCGTGTCAGAGTCCAGCTGGACTGGGATGAAGGTAGAGTGTCATTCTTCAATCCTCTCACCGATACGCACCTCCACACCTTCACACACACCTTCAGCGAGAGGGTGTTTCCATACTTCTGTAACGTGTGTCCGTCTCAAGGTCTGCGGATCTTGCCAGTGGAGATGGTTCCAGCAGGACTGGATGTGCAGAGATTTTCTGCATTAACCGGAAAAATAGAGAGAAAGTAGACCCGTTGAGTCTGTTCGTTTTCTACACTGAAAATGAAAGAGAGAAAATGGAAAATTAGAATTAAATAATTTGTTCCATAGAATTACTGTGAAAAGACATTACTGTGAAAACTGCTTTGATAAGCAGCACTATATATACAGTATAT
>JAUCMU010000026.1:4062588-4078680 GCA_032275025.1 Enteromius treurensis | reverse complement strand
GTGGTATAGCGTCTAACCTCGAGCTCAGCCAATGAGTCTTTGGTTTAGCAATCTCTTATAGTGCTGTGTTAATGACGATCAGGTGTTAGAACTCAGGTGATTGTGATTAGTGACTGCGTGCTCTCTGTGACTGCTGTTTCCGGATCAGGTGAAAGTGACGGTGTGACACCCGCCCACAAACAGTACAATTTCCGTGTGGATTACATCATGTCAAGAAGACACTGTGTCCCAGTGAGGGTTAATTTGTTTTATATGCCCTTCTGAAAGATTCATCTGAAAAGAATGAGTGGTTAACATTCATTTTTTCAACAACACCTCAGCAGTACAGTCTCTTGTTGTGTTCAAGTCATTTTACTGATGACTGCGATATTCACCAAACGCTTGCTCTTAAAAAAAAGGATCAGAGCCCAGTTTATTTGGAGCTGCTTGCTCCTCTAAACTTCTACCTGTAAGTAAGATTAATAATTAATGATTATATTTTCTTGGGATCGTATTTGTGTACGTGATGTTGTGTAACAACCCTGCACATGTCTTGGTAATGCAGTGTTATGCTTTGTACAATGCTGAAGTTCACTACGTAGAGGTGTGCCTGATTCGGTTACAAAAGCACTGTCCACGTTAGTTTTGGTTCAAGCTTTGAGTCTGTGGAGCGCTGTAGCGGTAGAGCAATCATATAGGACTGTGCCATCTGACCAATCACAGTGAGGGCCCACGGGAGGGAGGGGTTTAGACAAACGGATTCTTCGAACTGCTTCACACGAGTCGTTTACGAATCATTTAGAAATGGGGTAAAATAAAATCTATTTTTTGACCTTGCATACATGTAAACCTGTTTTAAGACACTCATAAAACAATATAAGCCACCTTTAAAATGGCATAATAGGGGCACTTTAAGAAAACACATGCAAACAGAAGAAAACATATGCAAACAGAAAAAAATGCATGCAAACAGAAAACAAAACACAATCAAACAGAAAAAAACACATGCAAACTACAAATTCTCACAACGCAACCAAACACAGAGAGGCGCTGCAAACAGCACGGACCACAACGGAAATGTTTCAGGGGAACCTCAAAAAGTGAGAAACCCATCTGGGATCTGATTATTTGTTCCGTGGCTTTTGGTCAGAGCAGAGGTGTTTTTTTGTGTTTATTTAACAACCTGATCATACAGTATTTTGAAAATTATTAGACTAATCTGACACTTTACACGCTTAACTGTGAAACATTACTTAAATGCTATGTTAGCTAGAGTTACTCTCAGATGGGTTCCTCACTTTTTGGGGTCCCCCTGAAACATTTGTGGTCCGTGCTGTTTGCAGCGCCTCTCTGTGTTTGGTTGCGTTGTGAGAATTTGCAGTTTGCATGTGTTTTTTCTGTTTGAATGATTTTTTTCTGTTTGCATGTGTTCTGTTAAGTTTGCAGTGCGTGGAGCTCTCTCGGCCACCGTACATTTTTTTCTAATGAAAAGTATCATACACCACAACAGTCAGAAGAATTTGAGAAGACTAGAGGCCTTCACAAGAGTCTTTAGAACTGAACTTGTGCTGAATGTTTGTATTACAGCATACCACTTAAGAACTGGTTCAAAATATTACTTGTACAGATTTTGTCATGTACCAATACTTTGTATTCATCCATTTAAGCTTCTTCAGAGATTTAAAAAAACCTCCACTAAAACTAGTGCCACAAATGATCTGTGAGACAAGTGATCAGTGAGTAATGCATATGATCAAGCTGTTTCATGGCACTTATTTAGTCTTTTTAATTGCTAAGGATTGTGAGGTACAATGTAATGTTTCCTTATGTGCTTGTGGCCTATTATTGTATAATTATTATAAATTAACCTCTTGTTAGCTCTTATTTCTTCTCAAACTGGTACACATTGTATTTGATTATATCAACCTATATATGTTATTTTATTGCTGTATTTATTGTATTGCTTTTTTGTGTTGTTAACTAATAGTCTAATTTTACAATACTTGCAGACCTTAGTTACTCGGAGGCAAATATTAATAAGATTTGTATTTGCCTTTGAAGATTGCTATAAAATCGTTTAAAAGTATTTTATTGCTGATCATTGAATTCTAACAATTAAATTTGAATACTAATCTAGTTAACATTTAATTTTCTGTTAGCTTGACATGCCTGCAATCAGGGAGTGGTGGTGTCTACGTCTAATTGAGGGGTTTGAGACAGTGGGGTGTGTGTACTAGGTTCTGCACGTCTCAGTGTGGTGTTTCTTCCTTGCAAACAGAAATAACTGACCACACTGAGGCACTTCAACACAAACCAAAAATGCAATGAACCAATGAACCTAGTCATATGTCATCCATCATTCATGCCATGTTATTAGGGGTTCAAGCGCGTAGTGTGATTGTAAGGATTTTTATTATTATTATTCTGCCCTAAAACTGATCGTGCAGCCCAAACCGTAAGGCCTAGAGACTTGAAACTTGGTGAAAAGATAGACCCCAATTTGGGGAGAACCCATCAAAGTCTCAGCCCAATCAGCCAAACGGGGGTGCTACAACGCAAAAAACAAACATTTCGGACATTGTTGGCCGTAGCTCGTAAACCGTTGGTCGTAGACTCAAAAATGTTGCATCGTTGCAATCCTTGCATTACCCCGAACAAAAGTGCACAGGCAGGATTTTTTTAACCAGGTTAGAAAATCCGATTAAAACCCGGAAATTCGATAAAATTCAACCAATCATTTGATGACTTCGACATTCCTGAAGGGTTTCCAGTTAAGTGTACCGTATGCATCAGACGTTTAGCCAACGTTCCGTGGGCATGACGTCTGAGGCTGAGACTAGTGCCAGTGTATCTTGATGATCAGGAGCAAACTAATGCAATTTACTCTCACCTGTCTTCAGTTGTGAACAGCTCACCCACACACACCCACAGTGATAAGATCAAGTTCATCATGGATGTCCTTTTTCCAGAGATAGGTCTCATGTGTTAGCTGTGCTCTGCATGTTGTCAGATTCACATTGTTTTTTATGTCAAATAGTTGTCTATAATGAGACCATTGCTTAAAAAAAAGCTTTTGCTGTTAATATAGAAGGCACTTTTGAGTTTGTAAAAAAACTAAACATGCAAAATGATACTTGGCTTATTCAGTGTGTGATCAATTTGAATTCTTTCTCTAGTAGTCCATTATCTGTGCCCTTGCTTTTGTTGAAAATCTGTCAATCCTGGAGGCTGAGGAGAAATTTCTGAGAGGACCTGACATCGACCTAAGGTGTTGCAGGGATATTATAAAAGAAAGATCTCTAAACATGACATCTTGCCATGTACAATTAACCATTTGCTTCACAACTAGAGCAACACTTAAAGAAGATTGGCAAGCCTTAGGCTCATCAGTGGGTGACATTAAGAAATGTTCCCAAAGTTGTCTTTTTCTTCTCTGCTGGCTAAATGGCCTTGGAATTTTAGAAAGGGGTGAATTGTTTGTCTTCATAAAGTTCTTCACCTGTATGAAAACCATAGTGAATACAACAGATATTTTGTCTTATAAGGGATAAATTTGGTAATTTGAATGTTACTTTAAATATACATTTACAACATGTATATCATACATTCTCTTTATATGAGAACTATTACTAGGCTACTGCATAATTACATTGTTCATCTGATCCAACTGATCCAAAATTTTTAAAAATTAAATTAAATTGTCCTTTGTGGGCTATGTATGAATATCAACAGTGAAAATCATATATCTATAAGTAATATCTATATATATCACTAGTGCATTGTTACAATTTTGTTATGTTGATCTAAGGTTTATATTAAAATTCACCAAAAAAGTAATCAACATCTATAAATGGGACGTTTATTGTGCATTGATTTGAATTATTTCGCCGTATACTCCCTCTACTGGACGCATCCGGAACAACAGGGGCGTAAAACTGCCTGGGCCGTGGATCTGCCTTGCCCTTGCTCCAAGTCTGCAGCCTTCCCGTATAGACTGAGTGTGTGAGCTGATGTTAAGATCAAAAGTTGTCCCTGTTCAGTCTTTTAATAATGATCATATTCTTGATACTAAGCGGTTTCTGCGAGTTCTTAGATTTCATCCCAGTAAGATGAAGCGGCCGTACAATATTCAAATATGCCTAAATTCCGGTGGCCTTCTCTCAATCTGGGTCATTTGGAAGTGCACTATACTAAATATAATTTTTTGTTATTTGTCGTTTTGACCTTAATCTCGTAATATTACGACTTTAATCTCGTAGTTTTCGATTTTTTTTTTGGGGGTACCAAAACGCGGTGGTAGGACATTTGAATAGCGCTTTAGACTTATACCGTTAGGGTTAATCAATCAGTCATAATAATCACCTACTCAATTATTATATAATTTGATACAGGCAGAGTATTAAAGGCGACGAACTGTGGCGCGCTTCATTGAAACACGCAAAGTCTATTCAGCCAGTTTAGCAAGTTTGATAGTGAGCGATGTCAACACGCGTTTCTTCTGCGTTTGAGCCTGTGGAGCTCAACTCAGTCAGTTCAGTGTCAGCAGATGCTCAGCTGATGTTGAGTGACTCTCCACAGACGAAACAAGAGGCTTCTCCTGCAGCAGCCGCTATGGAGAACAGCCCAACAGGTTAGGAACACAAGTATACAACATTAATGAAAACTGTATGTTAAATAAATACAATTAATAATAGTAAAAACTGCAAAAAAAAAAAAATTGTATAGTACACCTGTGTCACACTTCACTTCTTTCTTCATGGTTTCTGCCTTTGACATGCATTTTGTGGTAGTACTGTTGTTTACCTTTTCATTTCTTTGTTTCTTCTTTTCTTAGAAAAACAAATCAAAAAAAGGAAGAAAAAAGGCATACGTACATTCTTCCGGCGAATGGGGAAGGCTTTTGTGATAATGACTCATCAGACAGCGGATCCATTTGCAGGCCGTTTAATACACAACACGGAGTCAAATACAGAATGGTCAATCACCGCAAACAGTACAATGTGGGCTGAGCAAAACAGTACCGGGCACAGGCAGAAGATCGGGGTATCAGGCTAGATGCAATAGTAAAGTCCAGGCAAAAGTGTCGAGGCAACAGGCGAGAATCAGAAGTCAAAGGCAGTCCGGGTCAATATCCAAAGAAACAATCCAAAAGTAATCCGCAAGGGTAAACGCTTAGTGATGTCGGCAACAAAACTTCGCGAGGAACGTCTCTAATGCTCTCCTTTAAATAGGGAAGTAAACAAGGAACAGCTGTAGGGGAAATCCCCGAGGTGCGCGGGTAAAAATGGGTCCGGGTGGAAACTAGTACTCCGGGGAAGGTTCCCGCTGATGACGGTCAGACAGCGCCACAGAGGACCGCCTCACAACACATTGCACAGTGATGTCATTAAGTGACTTTTAGCAACTTTCTCTGAAAATTAGTTAATTGGCAACATTAGAAAGAACAATCAAAATATGTGATCAAAAAAGTGGTTTAATCATTCCACTTCTGAGAACCCTAAAAATGTCAAAGGGTCCTGGAGACATTGCAAATATATCCGCTGAGTGAGTTTTTATTTAATCTCACGGGAAAACGGTGTGAATTTATTGTATGAGAAATTCCTTTTTAAATATTCAATAGCTCAATCTCTCAAAATAATAATATGTTCTGGTCTTGCTGAATCGTCAATGTCACTTGGGGTCATTTTGTTTTCCACTCAACATTGATACCTGAAGGTCTGTCAATGAGGCCACACACTGTGCTTTGTATTGACCGGACATCTATTCAATTCTGCTTAAGTGCACCTGGTTTCACCGTGTCTTCTACTCAATACAAGAGGCCGATAATACAGCAGGGCTTTAAATGTTCTTCTGTTCTTAGAAGAAAACATATGGAGTATGCTTTGATCATGAATCAGACCCCATTCTCTGGTAATGGAGAACCAAGAGCTCTTCATTTCTGTAAAGTCACGTTCCGCCTCTGAGTCACAAGCAACAAATGACATTTCCTGTGTCCGTGAGAGAACTTCTGTAGGTTCTGCTCTGGATTCGTTGAGATAAATGTGAAAAGGCCAGTAAATGTGACATGACATTTGAAAGCAGATCATCTTGTGATAAACTTTGTACTCATGTAAGTCTGCCTAGTGAACATTTCAGTCTGATTCTAATATCCATTTTTATTTTGAACATAACTTTGGATTGTGACTAAATTAGGTCAATCTTTTCCCAAAGGATTGCCAGTGATTGATGCTGAGCTTTATCCAAATTTAGACAACAACTTAATTATGATTATCTGTAACTCCCAAAGCTGCAGTAATTTAGTTTGGAGAGAACGTCTGATAACTGTATGCACAGAATAGCACCATGTCATATTCTTTTCAAAGACAAGGCAAACCACCTTTGCAGCATTGCTAAAACAAATATTGATTGGCTTGACCTTTTTCGTTAATCAAATTCATATGAAGATGCTTGCCGAACAACCTTTTCACCTGTAATTGTCTGTCAACGCTGCTATTGATCAAGATGTCCACAGGCTTTCTCTTGTGTAATCAGTTTTCTTTGTGTGTTGATCCATTAACTCAAAAGATGTGTGAGGACGCACAGAGTCTTAGTCTTGCAAAAAAAAAACTGAAAAAAAAAAAAAAACGTACCAATACATACGAATTGCTGCAGTTTCCAGTTGAAATGAACATTAGAGGCAGTAAAATACACACAACCTTTGCTTCTTTTTACACAAAGGTGTGATTTACAAGTACATTTTTTGTAGCCTAAATAAAGTCCAATAAAGTCCAATTTTCACACAATTAGTTGCAGAATGTTATGATATGATTTAAAAACATTTTTAACATCCTGCACGATTTGAAAACTGATACGTTATCGTTGTCACATATATAACTTCATACATACATGTTTTCTAATTCAGTAGGTTTACTCGGTAGCTCACTTTATACCGCGTTGCATTTAGGCGGTTAAACGCTCCCGTTCAAATCCTGTGTAGTGTTTACAAAACAGCTCAAATCAGAAGTTAAAATAGCATGGCTGCATTAGCGAATACATATTTGCATTACTTTTGCATTTGTTAAAACTATTGGGTAGGTTTGGGTTTGTTGTAGGATGATATTTCCAACATGATACAAAATTAATCTTTAGCAACACTCACTGGATATTTTAAATCTCAACAACCACAAAACGTACCTCAAGCAGCATAATAAGGTGTGTTGTAGCGCCATTCTTTGGACATTTCACTTTAAACTGCGGTGAAACGTGCAGTAAGGTACAATTACGGGTTTCAGAATTTTATGTACAGGCAAGTATTTCCAATGAGCCTGGGTTGCAACCAGCTGGACCACGATAAATAATTTAATTGAGTTTCATGAAATAATTGATACATAAATTATATAAAGGTATAAACTATTAAAAATATGTGCAAAATCATATAATATAGCCTATATTATATGCAATTTTTTTTTTTTACTGTAAGAATTTAGTATTATTTTAAGCATAAGTATTTTAAGAGTTGTTTTTTTTTTTTCAAATATTTTTGTCCGATTTTTCTACGTTTAATTCTCTAATAGTGAACCCCTACACAACAATTAAATTAACACACATTTACCTATGACCTCTGCTTGTCTTGTTAATAATGAGGGCTTCTGGGTGTGGGCAGGGCTGCTGGACTCTCCTCTCAGTCTCCTGCTGTTCTCTCTCTCTCACACACACACACACACACGCGCGCGCGCGCGCCCGCTGATCCTGATGCTGGAGTCAGAGCATCACCTGCAGTGAGAAGCGCTGGAGTCTCGGTGCAGCTCTCACAGCCGCTGTCTGGATGTCCATGAAGGGCAGAGGATCCAAATACCAGAAAAGAGTGTCGTTTTCTGAAGATGAAGATGAGCAGTGCTGGAAAGAAGAGAACGGGGGTGTGGACGCACATCACATGAAATCCGTCCAGACCGTCAGGGATTATTCGGGATATTACCGGTACAACATGTGAGTGTTCATACAACTCCACAAACTCACATTAATGTCTAAGATTGCATTGATTAAGTAGTAAAATGAAAAATAACTCGTAAGGATAAATAATCTTCGTTATGTGATAAGTATAATAAATGCAATTTCAGTGCATTTCTCTGAGCTTAAAATATCACGTTTTAAAGTCTTAAGGTTTTTATATTAGCTAATATAACATATGTTGTTTCGATTAAAATAACCCTGTTAAACCTGTCTCTGCAAACATCTTTCATTAATAACTTAATGCAAAAAAAGGGCACTGAAATGCTAAACGACGTGAAATACAGTTTCTTTTAGTTTTTTTTTTTTTATCATAAACTGTTAAATGAACCTTGAAGCGACACCTGGTGGAAGGTTATTTCCACTTTTGATCATTAAAATAACAACATGCAGTAAGTTACAATTATTTTGTAAAAAAAAAAAAAAACAACAACTCATGTTTAAACACCAAAAGGAAGATTCTTCTTGTTATTTTTTGTCACGTTTCTTTTTCATGTATAGTTTTTATCAATTTTTATTTCCATTGTGGTTATTTTACTACATCAAGTTGATAGATTTATTTTGCAATTTTATATAGGCTACCTAATTTTATATACAACATATTTTTTTATTATCTTACTGCTTAAAATACCTGGGATTTTCCTAAAATAACCACTAGTCAAGACACAGCATATTTTTGTGTTGATTGGACCGCGTTGACGAGCATGATGTAGTAATGTTCACAGTGAAGCTTACACTGCAGTGTGCCTGACAGAAAACCCATTTGACCGCTTAATTTTCACCAGTAAGAAAAAAATGTTTTGAAGTTTAGGTTATTGTTTTGCAGAATGTCACAGCTGAATATGACATGAGAATAAATTAGGATAAACATTTGAAGGAAAATATTATATTTTCACATTTTTTTCTTCTTAAACCTTGTCTGTGTTGTAAAAACATTTTTTACTTCCATTACTTCACACTTTAATAATTACTGTAGTTACCTGAAAACCACATCCTTTCTTCTTCCCCTCAGATGTACTGTAATCTATAAAAAAATACTTGGACATTTTCTAAAAATGACTATAACTTAGCACCAGCGAGGCTGTTAGCTAAACAATCAGCATCAGATAACAATATTTAGACCTACTTATTTTCAGTATGGTTATGAATAAACAGTCATATCTGTCTACTCGGCTAGTTGATCTAAACAATATAAAACTGTAAACCGTTGATAAACAATAGAAAAACAGACGAAGGGCTAAATGCGTAGCATTTTAATAAAACTTCTAAGATTACAGCAGCAGGGAATATGAACGTTTTTTGACTTAGAGACACTGATGTTGATGTGTCTGCATTCATCTCAGTGGGCTTAAATAGATCACTCTTTACAGCAGTATAACAAACTAACAATTTTTACCCAAATATAATTTTCAGATAAAGTAATTAATCCTAAAATTTGACATTGGTAACTTACTTTACGCATCATCAGTCGCGTGTGCGCCAGTTGTTCGGTTCACTGGAGACTCGCTCTGAATGGAGCGTTTGTATCAGTGAACCATCCATTCAAGAACACAGTGAATTTGAGAGTGAATCGTTTGGTGTGATTTGCGAACCACAATAATCGATATGTTTTATGAAATGTAGTGAAGTAAAAGTGAAAAGTTACTAAAAATAAAACTTCTCCAGGAAAAGTACAGACACTTGAAAAATGTTCTTAAGTACAGTAACAAAATGAAACTACTTTGTTACTGTCCTCCACAGGTCATTAATTACTCACCATCACGTCATTTCAATCCTGTAAGACCTTTGTATATATTCTGAACACACATTAAGATATTTTTGATGAAATCACAGCTATCTGACCCTCCATAGACAGCTTGAATGTAATAAGCGTTGTTTACTCTGAGAGAAAAAGCATGTTGTGATACTCTCTAAAATGCAGGAAGATGTAACTCAGGGGAGAAGAAGGGTTAAGTAAATTATGTTGTTTTTGTTTTCTTTGCACAAAAAAATTGTATTCTCGTAGTCGAGCTACTGATGTCATATCCTGTCTTACCGATTTATTTACACGTTTCTGGATCTGGGATCATTTCAGTTGTGTTGCTGTCTATGGATGGTCAGATAGCTCTTAGATTTCATCAGAAAGATTTTCATTTATGTTCCGAAGATGAAGGAAGGTCTTACGTAGTAAGGGTGAGTAATAATGACAGAATTTATATTTTGGGATGAACTAACCCTTGAAGTATATACAGGTGATAATATAGCCTAGCAAAATGTGGCCACCAGTCACTTCACGTCTTGATTTATAACCTCAATGCTGACATTTGCTTTTCAGGATATACGTGATAATTAATTCAGAATTGGAAATGGTCTTCCAATACATCACTGAGTCAAAATGTCCATTTGTGTGACTGATGCATCTCATTAGGGGTGGATGCTGTCCAGACTCTGAAATACCCACAGCTGTTTACGTTTCAAAGACAGCATGTTCTTTCTGAATAAATAGAGCTGCGTCCTGCAGAAAGACAGATAGTCGTCTTCTCTCTTGATTATGTATGTCTGTATGAAGCATTGCTGCGCAGTGATGAACATGTGCACGTCACAGGCACGTTTTCACATTTTAAGCATGTTTAGACTCACTTTTGCACCTTATTAACAAAGAGCTGCATAATTTATGCCAATCGATCCATTTTTCACTTTAATGGAGAGGGTGTTTTAATGAGAGGAATAGAAATAGCTTCAGCTCACATTTTCTACTTTCGCATCCATATTTTCTCTGAATGTGTTTTGACCCTACAAGGAATTTCTTAACACTTTGGTCAAATTACTTTTTTTAAATATGACTAACTCTTTACACCAGCAATATAATAAAGAATAGCGAAACATTCACATGAGCTCTGCTTTAAAATTAAAAGCTGCGATTGAACAATAATCTGTGACACAATTAATTCTAAATGATATTAGTATGATACTGTATATACAGTATATGACCCTGGACCACAAAACTACTCAGGGTTCATTTTTTTAAAATTGAGATTTAAAAATGATCTGCTGAAGCTGAATAAATAAGCTTTCTGATGATGTATGGGTTTGTTAGCACAGGACAATACTAGTGGAAAAACTGGAGTCTACGGGTGCAAAAAAAAAATCGAAATATTAAGAAAATCGCCTTTAGGTTTATCCAAATGAAATTCTTAGCAATGCTTATTATTCAAAAATTAAGTTTTGATATATTTATGATAGGAAATTGAGAATAGAAGATGATCTTTACTTAATATCCTAATGATTTTTGGCATAAAAGAAGAATCAATCATTTTGACCCATACAATAGTTGGCTGTTGCTACAACTATCCCTGGGCGACCTATGACTGATTTTGTGCTCCAGGGTCACATGTCCTATCAAACAGGGCTTTGGAAATTGACAATATTTGGTCAGAATAGTGAGATACCTTGGTGAGAATTGTTGAGAACACAATGCACTTGCAAACCTTCCATAAAGAAAAAATCAATTCCATAAATATCTGGCCAACCAAATAAAATCCTTAAAAAGTGGATGTTCTGGAAACATTCTGGAAGTCTTAAACTTTGGGAACCTAAATATTGGTAACTGGGTTATGAAATTTGTTTTGCTGAAAATGTGAACTCCTTTACAAAACTAAGGGCCAGTTACTAAACAGGGCAAATTAGAGTTAAAGCGCAGTTCCATAAAGGTGCAATGAGCACATTAAAGAACACAGACACAGCCAGATCTTTTCAATAATGACCAGAGCAAAATACTTTTGGGCGTTAAATAATGGTGCAAATACCAATTATTTGATGAGCGCTAACATTAGTGAATCTCATTGCATGATTCATTCCTCCCATAAATTTTTGCTTCTGAAACTATTACAAATGTGTATTCAGTAAGATCAATGCCCATGCCTTTTTAGTATATTGACTTCATGCTGACAAAGTTTGGTGTGAATTGCTTGTTTCTTCTTGGAGCAGTATGATTTTGTTAAAGGGTGTTTTGGCAAAACATGAAACGAATGTTAAAGTTTGACATGTTCCCATGTCAATTTACGGTTGATTTACGGTATCAATATTCCCTCAACATTTTTACATTGGCCGTATTTTGTCACTATTCTGATGAAGTTTGAAGCAAATCAAGTTGAAATAATATGCTGAATTCAAAGCATTCTAAAAATAAAACACTTCCTGATGCCAGTTGGTGGCGCTATAACCTGGACTTCTGATAGTCACATCTATGTGAGTGGCATCACACAAAGAACACACTCCTGAAATGTGATCAAAATCAGACAATGTATGTGGATGCTATTAGACACTTCTGCTTCTTATTTTTTTGCCATAATTTCATCGACTTACCACGGGCAAACCGTTCTAGACATCAATAATCCCTTCGCAATTTAGGGTCCCCATGGTCTTGAGATCATTTGAACCGAGTTTGGTGGCAATCCGGTGGAAACCCTCAGAAAAGTATATCAAATTCCACACCATGCGCTTTTTAAACATCCCTGAATAGCTCTTTGCTGGGGCTGGCCCACAACATGCCCATCGTTTTGCTGCTCAATGAGGTCTATATGTGTATTCCTATAAAAATATGTGAAAGTATGTGTGAGCTATGCATTCTGTTTTCTGACTATGTTTCAGGGGACGCCGTAGAGCCCTTGTGTCCAGCCGTGGTCCCATTCTCTGTGGTGTCGTAATGATTTTCAAGAGTTTTTGGATAAACTCTGGATAAATTAATAAAAAAAGAATCCTTTGAAAAACAAGAGGGCCTTTGCACCACGGTGCTCGGGCCTTAATCCTAAGTAAAACAAATCCAAAGCAAGCTGACGTTCCTTAGGTAGCTAAATCAAGTCATTTTGATTGTCAGGAAATACTGATAAAATACAGTATATGCATTTAATCAGGATAAAGGCATCTACCAGAGCTTAGAAATATGGTAAAATTTTTAATATAAAAAGAATTTCACATTTTTGGTTAAGTTTAAATTGATCAATTCATACCCTCAAGATTTAAGTCATGTTCTGTGTATGCTAGCTAAGGGGTTTTAGTGGAGGCCGAGCTCTTTGCGTTTATTGAATTGGCATGGTAGAAGAGTCTGCATGGAGAGTTTCGAGTTGAATGCTTCCCTCCTTCCTGGCCTCTTGTGACGTGGGGGCCAGGGACCTGGGCCGTGTGAAATGAATTTCCCCACTCAAGTAAATCCTGCAGTAGAGACCGGGTCCATCGCACTTCAGACTATGAATTCAGCCCTTTACATTAAACAAACTCATTCTGTGTTCATTTACTCACAGCCTCCTTTATCACCAGGTAATGCATGCAGAAAATAAGTTTTTTGCTGAAGTCCTTTGATGTCTTGAATGAGTTGTTTTTAAAAGAGTACCCAATAATACAATTTATTTTGCTTGTGAGTTTTCATTTCTGATTACGTTTGTCTGTGGTGTAAGCCGCCAGTCAAAGTTCTGTTTAATATAAAGCTGCATGAATATGGCTCAGTAAACAGTGTTGGTGGATTTTAATGCAACTTTTAGGGGGATAGTTAAATTTAAATTTAAATAATTTTATTAATTACTAACCTTTGTGTCGTTCCAAACCTATTATTACAATTATTAAAAGCATTACCCCATCCAAATGAGGGAAATTAAGTCTATTTGAGCTTGCTGACTGTTGCTACTGAATGTTTTCTTCACCTCTCTAAACATGAGTCAGCTGGATGTGAGCACAGGCGTCATTGAAAACACACTCACCTGTTGTCTGATTGTGGCATCTGTTGCGTTTCATTAAAAAGCTATTAAAAGTCAGAGGGCGATCTCACCTTCAGCAGGACCATCAGGCTCGATTCACCTACTGCTTTCCGTCCCAGTGGGATCACGTCCCTGATGATACACCACTTGTCAGCTCTCAGTGAGAAAGCCAACTTGTTGGCTATTTGTCAAAGCCGTGAGATATAATCAAGGAGCCAAGTTGCAGAGAAAGTCACTTCCACTCGGATGAGCTTGACTTACATTCACAAGGTAATAAGCCTGCTTCTCTTTCAATTGCAGGAAATCTTCGGATAGCTTCCCCCATCGCAGGATGACCCTCCAGCGAGAAAAGGGCCGACGACAGGCGGTTCGCGGACCGGCGTTCATGTTCAACGCCCGTGGCAGCAGCCTCACGGCGGAGGAAGAGCGCTTTCTGGATGCAGCGGAGTACGGTAACATCCCGGTGGTCCGGAAGATGCTGGAAGAATCACCCACGCTCAACGTGAACTGCGTCGACTACATGGGACAGAACGGGCTACAGCTGGCCGTCGGCAACGAACACCTCGAGGTGACCGAGCTGCTCCTGCGGCGAGACAACCTGGCCCGTGTCGGGGATGCGCTCCTGCTGGCGATTTCTAAAGGTTACGTGCGTATTGTGGAGGCCCTGCTGGGACATCCATCCTTTGCAGGGCGCGAACGACTCACCCGAAGTCCCTGCGAGCTGCAAGACGACGACTTCTACTCGTACGACGAGGACGGCACGCGATTCTCGCCCGACATCACGCCTATCATCCTGGCAGCCCACTGCCAGAAATACGAGGTCGTTCACATGCTGCTGTTGAAGGGCGCCAGGATCGAGCGGCCGCACGACTACTTCTGCAAATGCGCCGACTGCACGGAGAAGCAGAGGAAGGACTCGTTCAGTCACTCGCGCTCCAGGATAAATGCGTACCGAGGACTTGCCAGCCCGGCGTATCTCTCTCTGTCCAGCGAAGACCCGGTACTGACCGCGCTGGAGCTGAGCAACGAGCTCGCCAAACTCGCCAACATCGAAAAAGAGTTTAAGGTAGGATGGCGGCTACTGTGGGGCTGAATTTACAAGCTTTTAGTTAACCCTGAAATGAAAATTATGTCATCATACTCACCTTCACGTATTTCCAAGACCTTTGTTCATCTTCAGAACGCAAATTCAAATATTTTTTTTATGAAATCCGGAGAGCTCTCAGACCTTGCATAGACAGCAGCAACTGAAATGTTCCCAGTCCCAGAAACATTATGGGAAAGTGTGTTGCGGTGCACAAAAAGTATCTGTGTAGCTTCGAGAAATTGAAGTTGAGCCAATGATGTCACATGCACTATTTTAAACTCTGTTCTGGATCTGGGAACATTTCAGTTGTGTTTCTATGCAGGAACTTAGAGCTATATATTAACTTTTGTTGTGAGGATGAACGGTGGTCTAACTTGTTTTTGGAGGACATGATTGCTGATGGTGAGTAATTAAAGGGTTATTTCTCCCAAAAAGGAACAGTTTGTTATAATTACTAGCCCTCATGTCGTTCCAAACCCATAAGACCTCCATCCATCTTCGGATCACAAATTAAGATTGCTTAAGCTGATCCTCTAATGTCACATAGACTGTTTTACTGGTGTTTTAACCACATTCTTTGGATCTGGGATCATTTAAGTTGTATTGCTGTCTATGGAGGGTCAGATGGCTCTCTGATATCATCAGAAATATCTTAATTTGTATTACAAAGATGAACAACATTAGGGTGAGTAATTAATGATGGAATTTTCATTTTTGGGTAAACTAACCCCTTAATGACAACATTTTCATCTTTGGGTGAACTAGCACTTTAATGGCTTTTTATTTGTTTTCACTTGATTTGCATATATTTTATTTACTGGCCGTGTACATTGCAAAGTTTTGGGAATAACAAAAGAGTGAATAAATCTAATTATTACACATTCATGAAAAGATGATGCTAGGGGTAATTTTGATGGATTAGTCAAAAAAATTCACGAAACCGTAACAAACTACACTTGTGAGACTGGACTATCATGGTTCATGAATCAGTTTTTTAAATGTATGCCATTTTTTAAAATGTTTTTGTTAGTTTTTTTGTTATTTTGTTTTTATATGTTATTTTCTGTATTTTTGTTTGTTGCTCACAACGAATTACATGCATTTTTAAATAGTATAAGGGTGAATTTATTAAATTATTGCACTTCCCTGCATACGTGCTTAAAAATTTTTTAAGTTTGCACCAGATGGTTTTTTTTCCATTTAACGCTCTAAATTTAAATGTGTTTGTGAATGCATTGTTACCCTTTCAGTCGAATCACTTCGACGTTACATATGGGAACTCGCCAGAGAGACCGATTTGCCTTTGAGCTT
>JAUCMU010000026.1:4011691-4028428 GCA_032275025.1 Enteromius treurensis | reverse complement strand
TTTTTTTAGCTTTGCCAGACTAACTTTGCTCGCGAAAAAAAACGTAGCATCACAGGAAGAATGGGCGGGCCCAGACTAATTTAGTGGTACTATTTAGTTAAATATCTTATTTATTCTGTTGACTTTTTAATTGAACTTTAATTTACATATACATATATATATATATATATATATATATATATATATATATGTGTGTAAATTAAAGTTCAATTAAAAAGTCAACAGAATAAATAAGATATTATTATAATTGAAATAAAACTGAAAAAATGTATTATATATACATATATATAATTTATTTTTTCAGTTTTATTTCAATTATCGAAAACATTTATGGTTTTAGTTAACACAAGTGAAGGAAAGTGTTCAGTGATTTCAGAGGTTTGTTACGCTCCCTTGTGGCCAAATGTTATAGACCAGTTTATTTTGCATTTAGCTTTTTTTGTTTTTGTTGTTTTGCATTGCATTTGCATGTGAAGCAGCAAGGACTGTTTATGTCATTAGTGTCTTTAATCTATTGTTTTGTTTGTTTGTTTTTTGACATGTGATTTATTTTGTTGTTTTTAAATTAAATTATTTTTTTTAATTATTACCTAATTGTAAAAATGGCTTCATGCCATTTCTTTATTATAGAATGGGTGGATATAGATATATTTAATATCAATATTCATTTAGCATTAATATTATTATACATCGGCGTATGTAAATAAATAAATAGGTTTTGTTGTGGTGTTGAAATCGGAATCAACACCATTTGGGAAAATGTGAGATTTTAGTGTTTTTGATCTCAACTATTGATAAAGTCATCAATAATCAATATTTCTCAATGCTTACAGCTGAATCTCTTTACTCAGTCCAGCATGAGGATGCCAGACTCTCACAGCTTCAACAGCATCCTAAATCAACCCACACGCTATCAGGCAAGAATGCTATAATCTCTCCTTCTCTCTCGTATGATGAACCATCAGTGCAGATTTATTTATTTCTCTGATCGTTATTTTATCCCATTCCCTCACACAGCAAATTATGAAGCGTCTCATCAAACGCTATGTACTGAAAGCACAAGTGGACAAAGAAAACGATGAAGTGAACGAAGGTGAATTGATTTACATTGAGATTTTTGTTTGACTGTAAAACCAACTAATATGCTTAGGATGTAATAATTTTCAACATTTTTGCAAAATTAAGTCTCCCAAAAACTTATTGCACCTCATAATTAAAAGAAAAATGTATTAAATAAATATAAACATAAAAATCATATTTAGATTTCATTAATATTATTATTTTTTATTTACATGACAGTTATGCACATGACAGTACAAATGTGTTGATATTTTCATATATTTTGTGTTTGATCTGTAGGCGAACTGAAGGAGATCAAGCAGGATATTTCCAGTCTGCGATATGAGCTGCTCGAGGAGAAATCTCAGGCTACAGAAGAGCTCTCACTCCTCATACAGAAACTCAGTGACAAACTCAATCCTCCACCTGTGCATCCACACTGACACAAATCAACGGTGAAGTCATTCTTTATGCGAAATATTTTATTCATTTCCACATTAATATGCAGAGATCTTTGTCTATACTACGGCAGATGAGGACATAAATTATACACTTCCCTTTTAAGTTGCTATTAACTAAAAGGTTAAACAGTCTGGATAGTGAATCTACTGGACAGGTTTTTGTTGTTGTTGTTTTATTTTGAGTGTAACATTAGCTTTACCCTTTAATAACAATGAGGATCTGATTGACAGCTCCATTGCCCATACAATTTCCAGCCCTGTGGATTACACGGTTTTAAACTAAACAAATACTCTTATTGTAATGCATAACAGTCAGACATACATAAATTGTTTTCAGAAATATTATATCTCTAAAATTTGAATGTCTCGAAATACTGTTGTAGTTTTATTAATATTTTGAATCTATTTTTTGTATTTGATTTTTCGTTTGTTATTTGATTTTTAGTAATTATATGTCTGAATTCATAATTTTAGTATATTAAATCAATTAGTACATTAAATAATTAAAATTAAAATAAGTAAACTTGCCTTGACAAGTTCAGATCTATTCATCGTCAAAACAATTACATTTATTTAGTAAAATATTCAAATAGTTAAAATATAGATTAAAAAAATCTATATTATTAATAATGAACTGCATTCTATAAGTTGTAACCTGTTTTATTTATAGATGAGTGACACATATGCATCACAGTATGTTTAATAGTTAATGTCAAAACTGTGTAATCAAAGTAGATAGAAATTGTATAAGCAGTTCAAATGCAATTGCAATCTTCAATTTAGGTAAATATTTTAGAGAGCGTAGGCTATTCTACCTCCACATAATTGAATAATTACTGGAAGTGCAATATTCAGTACATGAGTGTTCATTACCTCAAGTACCTGTAGAGCACTGATATATCTTTAAGATTTGTGAATCTGTCCTCTATAAATAGCTATATTTATGTAATTGTTACGTATTACGTTGTTTTATTATTATTAGTTATTTATGTTGTTGTTTGTTGCACATATCTGTGTGTATAAAATATCATGCATCTTATATAGAATAGAGGTCTGAACATTTCAGTTAGCAAAATATACAGTATTCTCAGTCAACTGTACGTTTTAGGCAGAGATGTTTGTCTAATCCTGACTTCATCCATTCCCAGCATTCCTTAGGAACCTGTATTAGTGTAATTGTAGAACTACAAAATGAATTGATGAAATATTAGTGGTCAAGTGTTCATTAAAACCTTTAAGATGGAGAGACCTTCTAGCACAAATCTATGCAGGGTAAATGTTTATCTGTGTGTCATAGTTGTCAACATCAGACAAATTATTATTAATATTATTTATTGTCACTTTAGTTGTTGTTTTGTTATTAGCTGTGCACTGGCTTTCTTTTAATTAATATTCAGGACATGTTGCCTGGATCTTATTTCTTTTACCCGTCATCATCATTTATCAAACCTGTAAGATTTTTTTTTTTTGTGTGAAATACAAAAGCTGCACAGCAAAGGTAAAGGGTGGTTTAAAATGTAAACCTCCATTAGTAAATTAACCTAAACCCATGAAGACTTGCAGGCTTTTTGGGACGTTTTGTTTGTGAGTGCATTGTTCCTTTTAAGACGTGTTTTTGCTTGTTTTAGATTTGTTTTGTTTGTTGGTTTTGTGATGTCAGAGCAGAAATGAGCTTGTGTTTAAAATGTCTGTGATTTTGAGAATCAATGCAGTTCAGCTGAGGATTTTTTTTTTTTTTTTTTTTTTTTTTGTATGTCATCATGAATTGCTGGTCCTTAGAGGGCGCCATTTCATTTCACAAAGTGCAACTCTGCTTTCTTAAAAAAAATCAAGGCTCTCTTGATGAATTATATATGTAGGCTATAGCCAAATGAAAATCAGTAGATGGTATATTTCATGATAGAAACGATATCTGCAGCAGTAGGCAGTATATAATTAAGATCAGAGCAGGGCTACTCAACAAAATATGTTCGAAAATGTCAATTCAGTGTCAATTTGTTTTTGCTTGCATTTATTATTTCCTTAGAAATTTAAGCTATGCATTTTCATATAATTATCAATTAAATTGATTTTAGAGATAAATTTGAAAAAATGTAACAATGACGTATATAAATATTACTTTCAAACAATAGCACTGAGACCCTAAATTTGACATTTTTAATGTTTTATATATAAAATCTATTCATGAAAACAAATGTGTTGTAATTGATTTATTATGAGCGTATCACAGTTCTACAAGTAAAACATAATGTGCAAGTGTTCAGGCCCTTCAAGGTCCTTCATCAGTGCTGATACAAATTAGAGAAGACAAACGGAAAGAGTGAGTATGTGCTGCGACAAAGCTCTTACGCAATCCTTTAAATTATTAAAATACAGATTAATCATTGTTCTTAAGAATGCTTTGATGTCTACACACCCACAACTAAAATCAACCCTGAGGTGGAAGATGACCTGCTTTTCTTATACTGCTTTTGATATCAAGTGTTTTCCTTTTTTTGGCAACATGCAGTCATGTTCTTCGTGCGAGAGGTTTATATAAAAGTCTGGTTCTTTAAACTCATCACATGGTCGTGGTCTGACCCTCAGGATTCGCAGCAGAACATTCTGGAGAAGTTATTCATGATGCCCCATGGTTCGGTTGTGACATTAAATATTACGCAGAGTGGTTGCTAATAATACAGTGATGAAAGAGCTCTGCTATTTTAAAAAATTCAGTCAATTTCACAACATTCTTGAGTTTTGAAATATCACTTTGGTGTTATTAGACACAACAAACATGAAGCATTTAAAATGAAGCAATTGGGTTTTTTTATTTCAATAAAATGCATCAAAAGACCAACCAATGCACTTTCTGTCTTGAAGACGCTGAGTTTAATATGTGAATATTAAGGGTCACCTTTCTCATGGTTCATAAATCACATTTATTGAAAGGCATTTGACCCAGATAAGGAAGGATTGTGGACCATGGACCTCAGCACACAACAATAATGTGTTAATAGTTAATTTACAATCATTTACACACACATTCAAGCGTGTTATAAAATCAACATAGGGACTTTTATTATGCATTCAATGTACAGGCGCGTTTTCCGTTTCTGGTTCTAAGCGTCACTTTCGGTTCTGTTGCAAGTTACAAGTCTCAAAGAAACTTTTTCTAAAATTCATAAACAATGACAGATGCGTGGTAATCTTTACATGAGGCATGATATGACTAATTTAGCTGTCTATCCGTTTTAGTGTTATGTCAATGTCAGGATGGCCGAGCGGTCTAAGGCGCTACGTTCAGGTCGTAGTCTCCCCTGGAGGCGTGGGTTCGAATCCCACTTCTGACAAATATAATTTTTCATCGACAGGTACACTGCTAAACAATACTGCATCACATAACACAAACAAATCCTAAAGCGACTGATTGAAGTGTTCTACAGGACATCTGCATATTTATTATTGTAAGCCGTGTTGTGTGGTTTCTTTTTTGTCTCTGTAAATAGCATATGTTGGTTCACGACACGCCCAACCATTCAAATATAAACAAGTTCACCCTTACCCTTATTATTCTTTTGTCAGGTTACAAAGAAGCATGCTTCAAACAATGAGTTCAGATTACAAACCGCCATTCAATACCCAGACTAATGTTACAGCACTTGTCTAACACTGTCATCTCTCATGAAATATTTAGGAACAGATCGTTGGACTCTTTTAAATACACATTTTAGCTGGGATGAGAAATGTATGGAAGCTTGTTTCTGTCGTCACTTTACACAAAAAGGTAACTGTGACTCTTCATCTCACATTTCTGATTTTTTTTCTCAGAAGTACAAGGCAAAAATCATAATTGTGAGATAAAGGCTTCCATGGAAATGTTACTGGAATAACATTGTGACAACAAGCCCCAGTCTTTTTAATGCAAAGCATAGTGCTTAAAAAAAATCAGTGTTTTCCATATTTTTGGACTATTTATCGTCTTCATCTTGTTTAGTTCTGTAATGCGCAGTGTTCTTGCAAATTATTAGCTTTTTATTGGCATGCGTGTGATCAGTGAACTTTGAACTTTCCGGCTCAGACTTGGGAAGGTTTGTTTGATGTGTGTGATTGTGAAGGAATTACTCACAGATGGCACTACTTTATAATCATTTGTTCAATTATTTACATGAAATATAGCTATCCTCTCTTATCCGCACACGTTGTTTTAAATTAATGGTTTTATTAATGTATTTTAATCCACTTAATTCACAACACTGACATATGGGGCCGGTTTCCCAAACAGGGTTTAAGACTAGTCCTAGATTAAAATAAATGTTACGAGCTGTCTGAACTGGAAAAGGCTTGCACTGAGATATCTTAAAATACATCATTGCCATTGTTTGGTCTTAAAATGGTCAAAGATCATGCATTTTTGCAAGACATGTTTCTAAAAAATTCTTAAATGTCCTAAATTAGCAAAGGTCTAGTCCTGGTTTAATCCAATCCCTACACGGGAAACCGGCCCATACTGTTTAGAGCTAAATTGTAGGAACTGAGCATCACTTGGGCTTAGTCCAGTTCCTTTGAAACTGTCAGAACAATTTGCAGCTAAACATTTCATGAGGATCCAGAAAGCAGAGTGTTAACATGGAGATGTCACATGATAGTCTGGGTATTGAATGGTGTTTTATTGTGATCTGAACTCTGTGTTTGAAGCGTGCTTTCTGCAAGTGGTGTGAGCTACACTGACAATAGACAAGAAAGGAAGGGAGAGACCATGCATGTATGAACATATATTTTCTTGTCTTGATTGCATGGGCGTGTGCTGAAATGAACTTATCATTTCTATACATCTGAATCATCGTCATGACATGACAGTCTTTGCTGAACAAGACATATAAAGGTTAATATAAATAGAATATCTGTGGTTTAGTTGTGGTCTAAAAAGGGGCCAAACTTATAGCTTATGCAGATCATTTATAGTCTCTATTGTTTTGCAATGTTGTTGAATTTGACTAATGTTAGACTGTCGACGTGTTAAATCAGAACCTGGAAATGAAGGTAAGTTACATCTGCAGGGCTGTAGAGCACTTTTCAGTGTTTATGCATTGATAATAGTCACTTCAGAACAAACGCACTGCTGAGTTCAAGTTCACTTACTGCATGTTTGCTATAGAATTGAATTTGTTTGTTATGGTTACACAGCACTTCAGGTGGTAGGAAGAACCCGTTTTGGATTAATCATTGCAAATACAGCCACATAGACTGACTGAGGGCAGGTGAAGTATGACAAACATGCTTGAAGATTTACATAGAGATTGAATTGTTTGCATTGGTCTCTCCTTTCTCTGTCGAAACATGCAAGTCACAGTGAACAGAGCAATAGGTCTGAAAATTATTAAGGTCAGTAAATAGGGCAACATTTGCATAGATCTAGTTAACTAAGGCCTAGAAAACACCATTTAAATCAGATCTTCACCATAAAAACACTCCTTCTTGAGTGTTTTGTTGGTAAAAGAAAAGAGTTTGCTTCTTCATGAACAGATTTGAAGAAATCCATGGGTCCTCTGCAGTGAGTGGGTGCCGACAGCTGATAAAAACATTATGATAATCTCAATTAACATCTCGTGAAGTAAAAATCTGCACGTGTGTGAGAAACAGATCCATCAAGATTTGCAGAATATTATTTCTAAAAATTGAATTGGCTCCTTCAGGTTATGATTGTTTGTTTATGCTGTGTTAGCTAGTAGTCTCGTGAGCTGTTACCCAGGTGAGAGGAGTACTGTAACACACTCCTCAGGGAAAAGCCAAGCATGAATCCTTTATCTGTCACACAGATTTACATGCCGACAATTTAACAGGCCTGCAAAGTAGGTGCATGACAATAAACCACCTCTCTTGACCTGAACTGTCTAAATAAAAATAAAATAGTGACATGTATATCAAAATTTGGACTGACCTTTTTGAGGCTAAAACATATTTTCTAGATTTAGATTATACCCTATTGGAGACTAGTCCTGCAAAATTAACTTGACTTTCTATCTCGCAAATATAGATGCTTGTTACTTTAGAAGAAATAAAATAAAACAAAATAAAATTGGACTGATTTTTTGTTCTGTTGCTAAGTTGGATGCAAAAAAAAAAATTATTATATTCAAATTATATTATATATATTAAAATATACTATATTTTATCAAATTGAATTAAATTCTAGGTAATAACAATATTTTATATTACTACAATTATTACAATTTGGACAATTTTCAAAATTGCCTTTTTTGTCTGAATTCTTGTTATTTGTTTATTGTAAAAGAAACAGTCTCACAGTTCTAACTGTATCTTATAACCTTAAATGTATATATTCATTGGATTCATTGGTATGGTACAAACTTTTATTGCACTTCTCTGTCCAAATACTATATGAGTTAGTTCTGAATACTGCTTTCTCTGGTCAAGGACATGACATCATCTCACTTCAGAGCCAGGAAAGGATATCCCCAGGAACTGCATGAAGACCTTGCACCCAGTAGCACTAAAACATCCAGCAGATGAGTTGTGGTCAGTTCATTAGAGATTTTAAAAGGTTCAATGTTCAATTAAACATTATTAGTTCATGCAACCCAAACTAAAACTTATGCCCACACTTTCATTCATGCATTTTGAAAAAAGTGAAATTTAAAGGAATAGTTCACCCAAAAAATTTAAATTTAGTTAACCAGACTATTTTGGTCACCTTTGACTTCCCTGGTAGGAAAAAAAAAGTCAATGGTGGCGCAAAACAGTCTGGTTACAAACTTCATAATATCTACAAAGAAATTCATACAGGTCTGGAACTACTCAAGGGTGAGTAGATGATGACAGAATTTTCCTTTTGGGGTGAACTATTCCTTTAATGTTACCACTGATTTCTATTCTATATCCAGAGATTTCACCTGATTCACACAAACTGATGCTTGCATTTTTCCCACATAAAATTATACAAAATAAATAACTAAAATGTTAAGTCACATCTGGACTCTTTCCGATTCTAAAGCGTTACATTCATCATCTTAAAGGCTTTTATCCAGACATGTTCATTCGACATGTGACTGCATTTCAACACTGTACATACACATTTAGATTAAGTGTTTCCTATACAGTTGACACTATAAAACAGCTGTATAATGGTGATTTTGCACTTTTACAGTTGACTGTATTCACCTCCTCAATAAGAACCAGATGAACCAGTTCTTATGAAACAATTGCAAATGCACAACAACCGACTGGCAAAAGAAGGGGTGTAGACATTTGCGCTTGAGGCCAGACATGTTGTCAGATTGTACGCATGTATACAGGTTAACTGCTTCGTATACACGCTGGTCCCTCTCTTTAAACTAGTTCTGTAGTTCATCAGATATGCTAAAATGGCAACCTCACTCAAGAAGTCTTTTTTTCTCTTCTATCAAAGTTATGAATGATGCACTTTTAGCACTTGGCACAAACGGTAACTAAGAGTAGTTTTAATGACTTCACTCAAGCAGTGTTTTCCTATGAGAGTTATGAATGAATGATTCACTTTCACTCTCAACACGTCCTTTATTAGGCACAAATGATTTTCAAGAATGCGCATGTATTACATCATAGCCTTTGGGCAAAGAAATTACATGTGGACTGACATGAATATATATATATATATATATATATATATATATATATATATAATATAATATATACACATCTCACTTTTGAGTAAATAAGACAATACCGTTTTAACATATAGGACATTGGAAGCATATATTTAACTTTTTCCTCACAAATATATATATGTAAAATTAATTTAAGTCTTTAGCCTGTAGAGCCAAACCCTAGTTTGTTTTCATCTGGTTGGTTACAGTGAGTACTCTCCAGTGCTAAAAGCTGCTACCCTAGTGGATTGAATAACTAGTTCCTCTGAGATAAAAAAAAAAAAAAAAGATGCACTGACAGTCACTGCATTGCAAGTAAAAAAATAAGGCATCTCTCTCATTCCTTTTCTCCTGCATCTGTAGCCTGTTTGTGTGTGTGTGTGTTAAACAGCTGTTGGCCATCATAGAAGAGACTGTAGCAGACCAATGCAATCATAAATACTTGGCAAACTTGGCAAGCAAAGGAATAAAAACAACCTTATCTGACCTAAACTGAGTTTTCTTTCTCTCTCTCTCTCTCTCTCTCTCTCTCTCTAAATGCCTGCCGTAATTTAAACAGCCTTTTTAAAGTTGCATGTACTTTAACATCACAAATGACCCACTGGCAATTAATCATACGTTTTTATGAGTGTTGTCATCATGCATTTCTGAATGCAGCAGTAGTTGGAGCAATACGCGCTTTGCGTGCTAACAGGGCGCGTGCATGACTCATCAAAAACTTGAGGCTTATAAAGGAGCGTCGCGAGACCTTCCGTGCACTGCATTTCAGGAGCAGCTCACGCACAGTCTGAAACACTCAGCCTTCCCTACCCACTCTATTCTACAAGTAAGTAACTTATGCACACTTAAGTACGTGTGATTGTGCATTGGTTCGATCTACGTTATTTTGCTGCTGTAAGTAATGATTCACGGCGTCTTGCACTCTATATTGTGTCAGAAGTTATTACTCGAGCTTAAGCTTGTATTAGTCTACTTAATGTGCAGCTAACTTATACATTCGATGCAAGCATGCGTATCCAAACCGTACGACATTAGTTTTAAAACTCCAATATGCGTTATTCTTATTTCTAATGTTTTGCTTGACATTCCATGACTATTGGAGTACAACACTGTTTGTGCATGAACGAAAGCATATGTAATTCAGATGCTCGTGCATTCAGAAAAAGACGTGGGCGGTCTAACGTCAGGGGTTGTGCGTGAAGAACTTTACTAGCATGTACGTTAATGTAATGTAGCTTGCGTGCAAATCTGGCTTTACAATCACTGCAATACATTCCCCCTGATTACTTCCTCCTTTAAGTGTTCTGCACTTCCTTTCTTAACCGTTTTCCTGTTTGTTTGTTTTATTTGCAGTGGCTCCCTACACACTCACATACTTTCCGGTCAAAGGTTTGTATGAAAGGCTGATTCTGTAATCTTGTCACATGATGAGTGTCTGACTAGTTAGAAAAGTGGTTCAGTTGAGGCAGTATTATGCAATGGAGCTGCAAACAAAAGGAGTGCGAGTTACATGCAACATAAGTCATATGCAACTATTAAAAAAAGTGTGTGTATATAATTAGTTGAATTTGCATACAACTTTAACAAGATGGACAATATATAAATATGTTTTTGTGTTAATGATTTGAGTGCATTAGTAAAGACCAAATAACATTTGTTCATAACTTTGAGAGAACTTTCCAGAACTTTGTGTTATGGAAGCCATGCACAAAAACATCTTTGTTCAGAGAATAAGAAGTTAAATATTCTTCGCTCCACTGCTAATCTTTGGCAGCCTGCATGTTCTCTCAAGCCAGCCAGCTCTTGGTTGTCCAATCAAAATGTGACAATTGTCTGAAGGCATTTGCCCTAGATTGGGAGGAATGGCAGTGAACCTCAGCCCACACACACTGAAAGTAAAAACATCCATTGTAGGCCGTAACCTGAGTGTTTGGTGATTTTGTCTGAAGTGCATGTGAAAGCACAGATAAGAGGGTTGTAGAATGCTGTAGTCATGCGCATCTCATTCACAGGCAGATGTGGTGCCTTGAAGATGATTCTGGCAGACAATGACCAGCAGTTTAAGGAGAACCTGGTGTCCATTGAGGAGTGGATGAAGGGTGAAAAGAAAAGCAGCTGTGTGAGTAATAGAATTACCATCTCTCTCTCTCTCGTATGTATGTATATACATATTACATGTGTCTTTTTGTTTATTTATTTATTTATTTTTGTCTGTTTTAGCTCTTTGGACAGTTGCCTAAATTTGAAGATGGTGACCTGGTCCTGTTTCAGTCCAATGCCATTTTAAGGCATGTGGGTCGCAAACATGGTAACAATCAACATTTTAATGCATTGCAATCAAATAAGTGTACTTTAAAGTTTGTTTTTTAATGAACTCCCCCGCTCCCTTACTTAACCAGTTGTAAGAATTTTTTACAATTACATAAATAAATTCAGATATTAATATACAATTTTTATAATTTAAATAAAAAAAACAGCAATTTTATAATATTAAACATTTCTTTGTCATTACACAGTATGTGGTCATGTGGCAACAGTTTAGCGTACTACTGTTTAAAACCTTTCTTGTTGCATAATTCATACTTTTATTTTAAAAATGGCATGCAATATACAGTGCATACAGAACTGCCATAATCCGTTTTATACATTCAGGTGCATATGGAAAAAACGACTGTGAGGCTTCTCTTATTGACATGATGAATGATTCAGTTGAAGATCTTCGCCTAAAATACATCAAAATGATCTACCAGGAATACGTGAGTAGTGATGTGCCTAATTAAAGTTTCAATTATTTATTTTTTTAAATATATAAATTCATTCCTGTTTCTGTTTTGTCCATTTTTGGTTCGTTTTCACCTGTTCTTTTTCAAAATTACACTTTATACTACTAACTGAATTATAAAATATTATTTATTAAACAATTCATGTTTTATATATAACCGACATTCAGACACTTGGGGGGAAAAAAAGTTTGCCCTTTAGAGCCATTTTAAGGCAAAAGCATGGTAAACATAATATAATCATAAGAAATGAGTTCATTATTTCCTGTTTTTACTATAGGAGACTGGTAAGGAAGCATACTGCAAAGATCTGCCCAACCACCTCAAACCATTTGAGTCTATTCTGTCCAAAAACAAATCTGGATTCCTAGTTGGTGATAAGGTGAGAAATCCAGCACAAACACAAGGGTAACGGTTGTAATGTAGTACGTGGTTAATTCTGACTGTCACCTATTATATTAACTTATTTTTTCAGATCTCATTTGCTGACTACAACCTGTTCGACCTTCTGCTGAATCATAAAGTCCTTTGCGCTTCCTCTCTGGACTCCTTCCCTGCTCTCAAGCGCTATGTGGATACGATTGCTGCCCGGCCCAAAATCAAAGCCCTGCTGGAGTGTGAAAACTTCAAGAAACTTCCCATCAATGGCAATGGCAAGCAGTAAATCAGTGCAACATTGACTTGCTGAGTTCCCCTGCAAACAGTGGCACTTGCTGTTAAACGGCCTTAACTGGTGCTCTGTGATTAGCAAAACACCTCATGTCTTTGTATGAATATCTATTTTGTATGTTTAACCGTTTTTGATAGTTTTTACTAACCAAAATCAGTGCATCAATTATCATGAATTAAAAAAATATATAAACACCCAGAATGTTTTTTGTGCTGCTTTGTTAAACAACTTTATGCCTGTACATAAAACTTGTTTCAAATTACTTTGGTTTTTAATAATTTTACAACGTGAAGTTTTGCTAGACTGCCCTTTTTGACATCAGAATGCTTTAGAGTGAGCTTTCAAATTTAGTATACTAAATGTAATGTTAATATAAAATAGACAGGTGCAAAGTATTTGTTTATCTGAGTCTGAATAAATAATTATTAAGTTTAAATCGTACTGTATAAATAAATTCCCATTCAATTTTTATTTTGTTTATTCTTTTTCCCTATTATTTGTAATAATTTGATAAAAGAAAAAAGTAAACTGGTAATTTATTTAGCAATATATGTGTACAGTAATATATTAAATGTACACAGTAAAAATTCATTAAAAAATAGTGGAATATAACGTGAATTAATTAAATACCAAATTGTTGTATAATAGAATTTATTTATATTTGTGTGTGTGTGTGTATATATATATAAACCAACACACTAATATAGTTTTTAAATTATTTTAATTTATTTGACATGAAAACACACCAAATTATATTTGTTATATAATAGAATGTATATATTATTTGTGTGTGTGTGTGTGTATGCACCTGGTGTTTATCACCTTATGGGGACCAATCCCCACAAAGATAGGAATACCAGTATATGTTGACCTTATGGGGACATTTGCTAGGTCCCCATGAGGAAACAAACTTTTCCTGTAAGGGGTAGGTTTAGGTGTAGGGTCAGTGTAGGACAGTAGCACATACAGTTTGTACAGTACAAAAACCATTACCGCCCAACATGTGTGTGTGTCAAATTATAATAAACATTATAAGGAATAGGGAAATTAAATGAATAAAATAAATTAATTCATTTACAAATATGTATGTACATTTTTCACCGTTTTCACCAATTCCCTACATTTCTAAACGCCACCATGTTTTCGGCCTAGTGTCGTCCTGTGTCTCTGTACTACCAGACTGGGACAGGCTTTTATTTTGAAATCGTTCTAGTTCAGGCGTGTCTCTGCCTTCACGCTTCTGTCAGCTCCCACAGCCATCTGTGTTTGTCAGGTGCAGTTTAAAACATGTCTTCTGTTGAAGAAATTTCCAACTCCGTGGAGGAGAATTTGGAGCAGGACGGAGTAGAGGAGGAGAACACTGTAGAGGAGGCAGAGATGGAATATGAGGAGCCCGTTAAAGGAGGCTATATCTTCTACAGGTGAATTTAGCAGCTAGCTTAGCATGACAACTGAATGAGTGTGTGTGCGGTTAAGCGCGTCAGTGAGAGATGTTTTATTCTCATCTGCATTATGTGGGACATGAGGTTTTAGTAATGTTTTAGACGATTATGTTACGTACCAACATTGCTTTGGTGCGCAAACAGCTGTGTTAGTTTTGTTTTGAGTGATTCTTATGAACTGAATCAGTACTGAATGTAAAAAATGACTTAAGTCGTGAATGCGCCTTAGTTAATAGTGTAATCATTTGTTAATACTCTACTCTATAATCGCTACAGAGTCTAGATCTCTGAATTAATCACGTGAGCTGAATCAATACGTCAAAAGGATTCATTTGAACTGAATCAAGAGAATTGAACAGGATGTAAACAATCAGTGCAAAACTAAAGGAGTATTTTCATCCCATTCTTAACACTAAATTAGTAGGTGTTTTCTGAGGGAACTGTTCGATGCATTGACTCGTGCATTGAAATGTTCTGTAGATGCTTTTACCCATTTTCTGGTTGATGCAAATGAACTGAACTTCAGTGATATCACATTCGAGAGATGCACATGAACTAAATCGCTCGTTTGAGCACTAGAGATTTGGCTTTATTAATTTAAAAGATACTTATTTTATGAAGTTTGGGTAAAAATGCCTGTGTCCTTAAACAAGCAATTCTATGTGCTCGTTTTTCTGTTTTAGGGAAAGAAAAGAGTGGGCCGATCTAGAACCCGTTCCTCAAGATGATGGGCCAAACCCTGTCGTTAAAATAGCTTATTCTGAGAAATGTAAGTGCCTTTTATTTAATACGTCAGACCATTGATTTTAAGTAATCATGCAGTTAGGCTGATAATGCACAGCAGGTATCACAAAATAAACAATTTCAGTGCAATACAAGACCCAATCTTGCTGTCAGGTTTTGTTGAACATGCTTTTCTTTTCATCTGCAGTCACAGACGTGTTTGACATGTTCAGAGCGCTCCTGAAGAACGATGAGAAGAGCGAGAGAGCGTTTGCATTAACTGCTGAAGCCATCGAGCTCAATGCTGCGAATTACACAGTATGGTGAGATGGCAGATACTTAAATGAACACCTTGGATCCTAGAGTGTTTTTAAAGGCAAACCTAATCCTTTTAAAATCTTAATCATTTTTCTAAACGTTTTATGCTTATAATATATAAACACTCCAGGCTTCAGTGTCACATGATTTTTCAAAAATCATACTAAATATATTGCTTTTCAGTTTTTTTTTAATTGATAGAAGCCTTTATTTGTCACATACACTGTTACATGCAGTCGTTCAAAGTTTTTGTATTCTTTGAAAAATAGAAAATCCAAAAGAACAGCGTTTGTTTGAAATTTTGTTGCATCATAAGTTTGACGATGGACCACAAAACCAGTTGTAAATGTTGATTTATACATCACATGAAAAGCTAAATAAATACGCTTTCCACTGATGGGTGGTTTTGTTAAGATAAGACAATATTTGGCAGAGCTACAACTATTTGAAAATCTGGAGTCATAGGGTTGCAAAAAAGCGAAATATTGAGAAAATTGCCTTTAACTTTGCAATGCATTTTACTAATCAAAAATTAAGTTTAGATATTTTTACAGTAAAAAATGTACTGTAAGGAAAGGCCTCATGTAGCAAATCCATGCATTTAGAAAGATAAATATGCATATTTCAAATTAATAAACACTTTTCTCTCACTTTTGCTGACTCTGGTAAGCGGAAGTGTTCCAGTAAGGCGTATGCACCACTCGTGCCTCTGGGAAATTTAGGAGCAAAGGAAGACAATGTTTTCTTACTTCAGGAAAGGAAAACCAGTATCCTCTTGGATCAGGATCGTCTGACATTTTTCTTTACAAATCCTTGTTTGTGCTTCTAAATCCTGACTGGCGTTTTGTTTTGTTCTCTCTCTGCGCTCGCCGCTAATTTCACAACGCAATACGTCTTGCATCATCCATCTGAAGTGAGAAAAGTCTTTACTTTCACCTTCGATCAGCTTTAACACATCCTTCCTGAATAAACATTCATTTATTTTCTTTTTAAAACAAATAACTGAACGGTAATGTACATCAGACGTACACTTAGTCTGCAGCAACTACAGATTTAAACATCAGCAAGCCTTCTGGTTGCTACATTATAGTGTGTTGTTTGATGTCTGTAGGCACTACAGGAGAGTTTTACTGAAGGCTCTAGATAAAGACCTGAGAGAAGAGATGAACTATATCACGGCCATCATAGAGGATCAGCCTAAGAACTACCAAGTCTGGTAAGTCCACTGCAGACTATTGGTACAATTTTAAGTAAAAGTGAATGAATACATCAACCAAAAACAGCATTACCAGTGTTTGATGTTTAGATGTTTTTTTAATTTTTTTATTATTTTTTTCCAAAATGTCTCGTATTTTACTAGCTCTTTATAAAAAATAAAAAAAAATCAGAGTTTTAAGTGAAACAAAAGATTATTGAATTTTTTTTATGGAGTATATATTAGTGCTGTCCAATGATTAATTGTGATTAATCACATCGAAAATAAAAGTTTTCGTTAATGTAATATATGCATGTGTATTGTGTATATAAACACACATACACACAGTATATATGAAGTAAATATTCAAATGTATTTTCACACGTTTTATATTCTATGTATATTTATAAAAAAAAATTCTGATATATATATATATATATATACATACACATATACACATACAC
>JAUCMU010000026.1:3981823-4007220 GCA_032275025.1 Enteromius treurensis | reverse complement strand
GGTACTAAAAAAAGGACCAGGTACTGTTACCAGTGGAAAACCCCCCAAAAGTGAGCTGTACTGAACCGTACTGTACCCTACTATGCAGTGGAAAAGCGCCATTAGAATGGTTTCTACAGAGTTCTAAAATGGCTTTCTCCCATGCTTCTAGAGAATTCCTCAGCAGGTCGAGCTGGAGAACTCAGACCACTGACCTTTCAGTAAGGCTGTGAAGTGCAGAATATTGATGAGCATAAGCAGCAGATTTCCTTTCATAAGGTCTGAACTGGCTTTTACTGCTGCTCAGAGGGAGCCGGCCGTCTCACTGCTGTATGCAGGCGCTCTTTACATGGGAAAATGTCAGAGCTGCATTTAGACTTCCGCTCTTCTGTTGTTTTACGCTGTCTGAAATATGTACAGTGTCCACTCAATGTCTTGGAGTTTACCACACTTTTCTTTTTTTCTGCTATCTCCATCAATAACTCTTTCACACCTCTTTGTTTTTTAGCTTTGTAAGCTCCTGGCCGAGGAAAACGACTCCATTAGAAGGGAATACTGGAACTACGTGTCCCGTTCTCTGCAGAACACGTATGGCTCAGGTGACCCCGTTTCCTCCTCTGAGCCGCCACCTCCTTCCTCGTCCCAGCAGTCCGACATGGAGGCCAGTGACCCTTGAGGAGAAACGCAGGCCTGGACACATGCTCAGACATGATAGACTGTTTATCTTTGTATGAGTGCTTGCGTGTGCAGGCTTTAACAGCAGCGTTTGTAAGTCAAAGAACGGTGTTAAACTCAAGTAGCCATATGCTTAAACACGCTCCGAGTGAACTGTACAGTGAATGAAATGGACTGTGGGAATTTGGCTGTTTATCACACCAGTCATACTTATGTTTTAGACTACCATCTAAGTTTTCAGAGGTTAAAAGTGTCATTTATCAAAACAAATACATTGCCGACATGCTTCAGGTGTAGTCAGAAACTTTTCTTGCCAAAGCATCTTCTGGTCTGTTACCAAACTCTGCTCAGACTGTGACTGTACATGCTTTTTTTGTATGTTCAGAAATAATAATGGATAATGCTAAAGCTGACTGGGTTATTTTCTTTCTTACATTTCCTAGTTGAAATAGGATCTGGAAATGTTGTCTAAAGAGTTTGATTTCTAGACCGGTTTCAATGCCATTTTTAGCAGATACTTTATCTTTTGGAAAATATATTTTAAAAAATATATATTTATGAACATGCTTGGCAAAACAACAGTTAACTTTTAAATGCACACAACCGTAAAAATAATTGTTGGATAGGTTTAAAAAAAAAAAAAAAAAGAAGCAGCTTTTATTAAATATGCATTAAACGGTTAAAAGTAAAGACAATGATAATACAAAATATTTTTATAGATAAATGCTGTTCTTTTAGATTTTTAGAGAATCCTGGAAAAATAGACTTCCATACAAATCCTAAGCAACACAAATGTTTCTTGAGCACTAAATATTACAATGATTTTGAAGCATCATGTGACACTGAAGACTGGGGTAATTTCAGCTTTGCATCACAGGAGGACATACATTCCCATGGAATATATAAATTGTAACAATATTTATAGATTACAATATACATTAACAAATAAATGCAGCATTGGTAAGTATACAGAGACTCGTTTTAAAATAACAATGCCTTAACAGTGATATTATCAAGAAGAAGCTTAAAGGTTTAGGCAAAGTCAAATCAAACACGAGCAAATCAAAACCAGGGTTAATGGACATGTGTTATCTTTGCTCAGTATATTAAGTATAGTTTAAATGGGTGCTCACACTGATGGCTATATCTGAAGTCAACTGTTATTACCCTGAATAATTTATTTCTGGTGAAATGGGCTCTTTGCTTTGCTTTCAGGACAGTACAGGTAGGAGAAAGTCTGTCCTTTTTAGCTTCCAGTGAAGGATATTTCTACTTCATTAACTTAAGCTACTGTTTGCTATTATGAGTCATTTTTTATTACTAAGCACAGGCTATATTTACTCTGACTTCAGCAGACATCTGCATGCATAGACCGGGGTCAGAGCAGGACAGCTTCCCTAAAGTACAAGGGGGTAATGATCCTCGTTCAAGGGCACTCATCTGATGAAGAGCCCCGTGGCAGGATCTGAGGTGTTTATGGTGCAGAGTCCTGGCAATGAGACCTTCCTGCTGTAGCATTAGAACATTACAGTATTTGGCACATGAGCGAAAGAGAACAAGTCAGAGTAGCAAAATTGCGTCAGAAATACAAATAGCTGATTAAAAATGAAACATTATTATGTACTCGGTTTAAAATTAAAATGCCTTAAGATGAATTTGTTTCTTAAAACACACAGACATTGATGGACTGGAGCGCAAAAATTTTTTATCAGTTGTTTGGACTCTCATTCTGAGCATTGGTGAGCAAGTAATGAACTGCTAAATTTCTCCAAATCAGTGAAGAAACAAACGTTACTTAAAAATAAAACTAGGAATTACTACGTGTTGCATACCCTGAAAAACAAAACTGTAAATAGCAGAATTTCCACAAAGCCTGCAGTTTGTTAGTTGCAAGACCATTTATGAAAACATGTAGCTATTAAATGAATGCCTTTTTTTTCCCCTTCTAGTCTGGTCATAGGTTTTTTAATTCAGTTAAGAAAAGGGAGGTTGGTCTGATTTGTAAAAATAGTCCATGTAACTTCAGTGGCTAAACCTGAATAAAGTTGTAATTTTTGTTTTCGTTGCGCACACAAGGTTTTCCCTTAGCTGTATAAAATTACGGCTATAGCACTGATGTTACATGGATTATTTTAATGATGTCCTTACTACCTTTCTGGGCCTTGAACATGGTAGTTGCAATTGCTGCGCATGCAGGGACAGAAAGATTGTTTGGATTACATCTGTAATATCTTAACTTGTGTTCCGAAGATGAACAAAGGTCTTTTGGGTTTGAAACAACTGAGTAAATGACAAGATTTTTATTTCTGGGTGCACTATCAGTTTAAAGGTAGGGTAAGCAAAGAGTCGGGGCCAAGTTCCTAAGCAAACGGGTAGCAAATGAATAGGAAGAGGCATGTCTAATAATGATGTGGAAGTGAACAGCTGAGTCCAGCCACAGAAAGATAAATAACAAAAGAGGAACAATAAGGCAAGAAGTAGGCCCCGTGTAAATATCGAATCAGGTTTCTCCAACTCAAGGAGAGGAAGACCTGCGATTGGACGCCGAGGTTGCTGTGGTTCTTCTCAACAGGTGAGTAACATATCACAGCCACTGATCTATATAATAATCGGCCCCACTTTATCTTAAGTGTCCCTAATACCTGTGCACTTCCATAGTAACTAGATGTGTATGTAGTATCTAACCACAGTGTAAGTACACACCGGTACACATAGTGTCTACAGCTGTAATATTTCTGTAACTACACACATGTAACAACCCTCAGAATGGTATGTGCCAGTACAAATGTGTAACAGGACATTGGTAACAACACTTTTTTGTAATGAAAGTACAAATGAGTAACAGGACTACCAGCACTAAGTGTTACACTGTATATTAAATAGACAATTGCTATGGATTTATCATTACTCTGATGTTACACAGCAGCGGGCAGTACATTAGGCTTTACATATAAATTGTGGTTGGTGTCCAGAATGTTACACTTTATATTAAGTGGGCAGTTCCTGAGGAGCTACCAACTCCACCCACTTTACATATCCCTAAACCAACCCAACTACACCCCCTGTTCCAGTTACTCTTATACATGCTGCTGGTACAAAATGTAGCTAAAAGTGAAAAAACTTGTTACACATTTTAGTACTTACACATCATTCTGAGGGTTGTTACATGTGTGTAGTTACAGAAATATTACAGCTGTAGATATTATGTAGCCATGTGTACTTAAACTGTGGTTACATACTAGATATACTGTACATCTAGTTACTATGCACTGTAAGTACACGGGTATTAGGGACACTTAATATAAAGTGGGACCAATGAGGCATCTACGTATATATCTATGGTGTGGACACGGTGGAACATTGCCTGGGTTGCAAAGGCTACGTATGTGTGGGGCGGAACTATAAAACAGGGGTGAGACCTTTTTGGGGTAGGGGCGTGTTTGTTTTGTTGATTGGCTTTCAGAAATCACTTACACTGCCTTTAAATATGAGGGTAAACTATTTTCGGATGCAGTTCCTTTATAATGCTAGTAGCTTTTAATACTTTTCAGCTTAAAATGTAATTTTAAAGCACTTTTAATTAAATATCAATAGATGTTTGCTTTTTATTCGAATTGATTCCAATTTAGTCTTTTGTTTGATTTGTTAACCTTGCTCAATCATAGCCTGATTTAGGTGTCAATATTTCAAGGTCACTAAACAAACAAACAAAAAAAATGCTGCCAAAATATTTTCACCTCAAATTGAGAAAATAAAAGAGCAGTTACGTCGTCTCTTGTAAATGAGTGTGCTTAGACCCAAGCTCTGGAGCTTAATTGAGATGCACTATAGTGTGAGAAAAGAGGATTGTATCTCATTTCCAGATGCAGACAGGCTCCGGACATCGACCGTCCACAAAAGAAAACAATGCCTTTCAAATCACGCAGAGAGAGCTGAGGAATACAGAGCAGAAAGAGCCCAGGACGGGAGCTCACCGAAAGGTAACTTTCCTTTGAACTTCGCAGCATCTTCACTCAGGCAAACTTGAAAGGAATGAGGTTTAGGTGCAGCTGGGTGATTTTTGGCGTTCGACAAGATGTCAAAGGCAAGTGATGGTAATGACTATTACCCCTGTGACAGTTACCGGCTGTGGGTTACTGAGAGGTTTGGCCCCTGAGACTGTCTGGTAACTGTCTGGTGTAGATGTTTCTATTCTGTCTTATTCGGTTTTGATGTGATCAAAGAAATGTTTTAAAATAAACTACAAGTTTATTCTTTTCATTGTTACTTTTATGGCAGTGTTCAGAATGGAATATAAGCATTATAAAATAAAAGAAATTAATCATTTATATTCATTACACATTTCTTTGGATTAGAGCTTACAACTCATGAAAGTCAAAAATCCAGTGTCTCCAGCATCAGTGAGGAGTGAGTGGAAGCCATCAGCTTTTGGCTCTGCTGAGGTACCATTGAGCTTTAGCTCTTCTGTGTTGCTGGATCGACTGTGTCTCGACTTTAAATCCAATAGATTCCACATGGGCTTCAGGTCAGGCATGTTGTCAAGCACAGTAATATCATGGTCAGCAAAGCACTTGGAAGGGGTCTTGTCACTGGGCAGGTGCTAAAGTCATGCTAGAAAAGGAAACCTACAGCCTCTCTGTGAAGCTTGTCAGCAGAAAGAAGCATAAAGTGCACCAAAATCTCCTGATTCAGTGGGCTTCAAGCAGCTTGGATTCTGTGCCTCCAGTCTCCAGTTTTACGTTACCCACATTTTCTAAAATATCTTCTTTTGTGTTCAACGGTGCATTGGATTGTAGGCTATAGGCCTAGACATTTAGTATTCCATCCATACTTTCTTTCAAAGAATAGTATGCAGCACATCATAGTTAAGCCTAAAAAACACTCCAGCAGACATAGCGTCATTTGACAGATTCAGAAAAACAGGCATCCATTACAGCAGATGTAAACCTTAGTTGAACAAGGCTGGATGGAATGAGATAGAATATATCACCCTCGCGAGTCCCACACGGCCTTTATCAGAACCTGACACGGGACCGCAGGGGCACAGAGCTTTAATGAAGTACAAATCCACATTAATCGTGTCTCTTCAGACCCCAGTGCTTCAAATATCAATTCCGTACTGTAAATCCTCACTTTGCAAGTACGCCACGACAGGATTTTACAGTCATTTGTGTGAGGTGACAACATGTGCAGCTGAATTTCATGGTTCGTTTCATAACTTTTCCATCCGGCAATAGACTGCAGCAGAACAGAATGGAATGGAGAACGACAGAAAGCGAGACATATCTCAGCCAGCTTTAAAGAGTTCCCGCGAGAAACGCCAGGAACATGATCCTAAATGAGGCAGAAACTCATCAGAGGAGGTCTGGAGGAAATGCCTTGTGCTGTTTCGCGTGTAAATAACATCCATCCATTATTAATTGCAGCCTGTGCCAAGACCTACTATTCGACACATACAGCTACGCCAGAGGTCAGACCTCTCATCCCCTGCCCTGCTGCCTCACAGGTGTGCGCCAAGGTTGCATAAATACCTTTTCTCCCCATTTGTAGTGCTTCACAATGTTTCTGCTAAGCAAGCCAAGCAACTATATGATTTTTATTTGTCCTCCTTGCGCTAAACTTTGATACTTAATGGAGATGATGGTTGCTAGGCGACACTAAAAGTTGCTTTACGAGGCGAGGCGTTCGTCATAAAGCCATGTCTGTGTGTGCATGAATAAGATCTCAAGCATCAAATGCAGCTGTTGGTGGGCAGGTAAACCTTTATCTGTTGTCGAGCTCAGGAAGAGAATACTAATAGAATATAAAGCCCCGCTCATCTGAGAGAGAGAGATGAACAGCTTGTAATAGGGGGATGGGAGGCCAAATAGTTGTTGGTCTGTCGTGAATGTGTTTTATGATGGAGCTGTGAACATTTGTGGACTACCTTTGGTTGGAAGTCAGGGCTATTATGGTACATCTTAAAGGGGTAGTTCAGGAAAAAAGGAAAAATCTGTCTTCATTTGATTACCTTGAACCAATCGTTCCAAAACTGTATGACTTACTTTGAAACAGTAAAGAAGGTAAGGAACGTTTTTGTCAATGCAGTGGAGCTCAAAGAGTTTCGGCGTTCTTCAAAATATCGAAATATTTCTTTTTTTTCTGCAGAAGAAAGTCAGTCATAATGGTTTGTAACCACATTAGACTATTAGGAGGGGTTTAATTTTGGGGAGGATTATGCCTTTAAAAATATATAGTTCTTTTGTATTGGTTTTATTTGTTTTTGAGCATTTAAATGTCCTTGATGATGCATTTTAGGTTCTATTTAGGTTAGAATTGCAAAAGCCTTACTAACTGCACATTTGTATTTACACCAAAAACTTGGCATGCGTTTGTGGTGGGAGGGTTTTTCTGCTTCTTGAGTGTTTGAGTGTTCATTATTTCTTTATTTCTAGTTGGTGCTGCTATAGTAGACTGGAGGAGAGCTGTAGTCTTGCGTTTAGAATATAATAGCTCTGATTCGTGTTTAATATGGAAGTCAAGTTGTCTCTTCCTCCTGTGTTAGCTCTGTCACATGTCACTGTAATATAATTAGTCCAAGCAGTTAATCAATATAAAATACATTCTGCTTTGATTGTGGCTTGACCTTCTGGTTGACTTGGCGCTGTCAAATCCAATGAGTGCGTGTCATGGAAGGAAGGAACAGAGGCTGCTGCTATTGAAAGAGTGAATTTGTTAATAACAAAGAAAAACTGCACATCATTACTTGAGATGAGACATGTTGAAAACTAGAGAAACAAAATTAGGTGTTTAATTAGTAGTGTTTCCCAAGTCAAGCATTACTATTATTATTGCTTTGGGTAAGTGATTTGAACAAGCCTTTGACTAGGGTTGCAAAAAGGTGGAACATTTCCAAATAAAATTTTGGAAAGTTTCCATGATTTTTTGGAAACATGAAAATTTTCCCCTTTCCCTTTTGCAATCCCACCCCAACACACACTCACACACACACACACACACAAATAAACATTGGCATGTAATTCTGTGTTTCAGACATAAATGATTCTTAACCTACTATGACCTGGGGTCCACATATGTGGACATCATATTTTAGAAAATTTCCCTGAGACTTCACATGCCACAGTTTTATGTCTGTCTGAATGTCCTGTAAAGAGCACATCCAGGGCTTTTCAGAGATAACAAATGATCGGATGTTTGACTAGGACCACTCTTTCTCCTTTGCCTTCAAAAATGTCTAAAATTAATTGTGACACTCTTATGGAAATAATATTTGAATCTGTCAAATTTTTAAATGGTGTATTTAATTTCGGAAACATAACAAATAAATAGGGCAATAAATTCTATTTAAATATTTTATTAAATATGATGTATTATTATGAACATCTGGTCAATTATTACTATTACCTATTATTGCACTTTATTGTTCACTACATGTTGCCCTAAAATCACCTTTAATATGCACATTTTATTTAGTTTATAGAGTAGATACTTTGTGCATAATGAAAAACATTTTTATGACCATTTTACACACACAAAGAAAAATCATATATCTATTCATTCTGTTATAACGTAGTAAGTTAATCATCTTTATATATAAAGTTTGGTAAAAACAAAAAAAAATGGAAATAAAAAATGTATTGGTGATTTTAAAAATCTTTTTTTTTTTCCTATGCATATGTTTACATATTCTTTCATGTTATATTTTATTAAAGAAATTTTTAATACGTTTTTGTTGTGTGATCAGAAAAGTCACCAGCATCTACAAACCAATCAAAACACCCTAATTGCATATCAACTAAAAAGTTACACTTGCATGGGTTTATGTGCTTGAACTTTAAGATTTATGTGCGTGAAAGGTCAAAAAACATTTTCTTATAATATACATTTCTTTTTTTACCGTATTTGCTCAGTGAACCCCTCCTTCACGACGCTAGTCTTTGGTGATTGGTTTGATTGGTCTCATATTTCCATTTCATAATGCCTGTAATGTACGGTGGCCAAGAGAGCTCGACGTGCTGCAAACTTAAGAAAACACATGCAAACAGAAAAAAATGACAACACATTAAGAAAACATCTTCATCAGTTTGACAACACAGACGCTTAAAATTCTCGCAATGCAAGCAAACACAGAAACGTGCTGTTTTTTGTAAAATCAGTGTCAGAGTTTAGTGTGTAATTCCTCATATTAGTCTAATAATATTCCAAAGACCGTATGATCAGGTTGTTAAAATAAACACAATAAAACTCACCTTTTAGTTCAGCGACAACATCTCTGCTCTGACCAAAAGCCACGGAACAAATAATCAGGTCCCAGATAGGTTCGTCACTTTTTGAGGTCCCCCTGAAACATTTCAGTTGTGGTGATTTAAACATTTTAGCTGTCACATAGTGTACATTAAATAATATTTGGTGTCAGATTAACCTCAAAGCAGTTCTCACTATTGCTGGTAAACTTCACAAATATTTACAAAGACACATTGAATTAACTTCCATTAAATAGTATCGTCTTGTATTAATCTTTTGTTTACAGTGTTGCAGTATCCTTACAATACCTTAGCATTACGGCAGAGTTTTGTTTTAGCAAACTGCAACTTGAATCAGTTATATTTTATATTTCCGCACTGCATTTCGTACCCTAAAAATGTCTAAAACATCTGATGCGTTCTTGCCACCAGACACTGAAGTCTTTTTCATTTCATTCTGCTTTTAAGGCATGCTTCCAGTTTGTGTCCTGTTCCAGATGAGTGTGTGCTGCTCATCCAGGTTTTGAATAGCGAGAGCAGTGTTGTTGTTAAGTTATTTGGCACTTGTGTGTCTCCGGCTTCCTGTTTGCTTCTCCTGGGATTTCTTAGATCTGCCATGTGCCAATGAGCGTCTGCGCTGGAGAACAGACAACGCCAAGATCTACTCTTGACAGAGGAGAGAAGTATACACTTTACGCAGAATTGTTCTGTTCAGTCTTTCCCATGCAATTATAATACATGGGCACTGAGGTGTTTCAGCTTAAAGAAGACATAAGCAGATAAACAATAGGTCCATATGTTTTATGGTGCTCGGATGTTGTTGCATCCATTATTACTACTAATAATCTGAAATTGTATTTTTTATAAAACAGTTCATTAGCTGTAGGCAGATTGCGGTTGTCAAATGATATAGCAACTTGGTTCTTGGCATCTTTTGAAGATGTATCATAGTTAAATGTCTTTTGCTGATTTGTTTGGCTGTGGGTTGTATTTGACAGTCTTCAAAAATCGATGGTGTTTACCAAAAGATAGAAATTCTAAATCTACCTGTATGAGGCAGATTTACTTGTTTTTTGCAGTAGTTGGATGACAGAAGGTGGAAAAAAAGCCAAAGCTTGCTTACTGCAATGAAGCAGAGAGAGATTTTTTTGATATCGCTGACAACATGTCCAAAACCTTGAAGAGTACTCTATACACAACCCTGTTCTTAACTTTCAGCCCCTTGAAGCTTTACTCAGATGGGATGTTGGTGGTACAGAGTGAGTCAGGACAGGTTCAGATAAGGGTGACTTATACCCAGCATCTCAATCATGGCATTGTGCAAAAGGCTGTTAGTCAACATAAAGTTTGCATTCATAATCTTTCATCAAAATTAAAGCATTTTGGCTGCACATCCCTTAGGTCATGTAGGCTATTGGCTATTTTTTTATCACTTAAATATAAAAATCAAGATGCAGATGAACAGATTTACCATTACCGTTAAATCAATTGCGCACCAATGGATGCCCTGCAGTGAATGGGTGACGTCAGAATGAGAGTCTAACAGCTGATAAAAACATTCACAAGTAATCCACACAACTACAGTCCATCGATTAATGTATTGAGAAGTGAAGTGCTGTGTCTGGGGAAAAAAATCCCTCATTAAGATGTTTTTAACTTCTGGCCAAATCCTTTACTGTATCTATAATATTGCTTTCTCCAGTGAAAAGGTTATCTCGTGTAAATCAGGCACATGTCAAGAGCAGTTTACAAGAGAAACCAAATATGTTGTTTTTGATGAAGCATTATGAAGTTAAGACAAAAATTGATTGTTTGAAGTTAAAATGCTAAATATGAATTTTCCATTTAAAAACGTGCAGCACTTCAGTTCACAAGATGTTAATTCATTATTCTGGTCCGCTTCATTCTCATGGCATCCATTGATGAGTGAATGATGTAATGCTACATCTCTGTTCCCAAAAAAGAAATAATCTTGTCTGTATCTTCGATGGCCTGAGGCTGAGCACATTTAAAAATTTTCATTCACCGAAAACTAAAAATTCTGTCATCATTCATTCCCCTTCAGGTTATTTCAAACCATTAAGACTACTTTTCATCTGCGAAACACGTCCTTTAAATATAACCAAAACTACTAATGCAATTACAATAGCTCTCATTCATTCTGGCTTGGAACACAATTCCTACTGGATATTCTGCTCTACATTCTACAGTAAAATGTAAGAAACATACAAAAATATCCAAAGTCAATGTTCCCAAAACAGTTGCTATTCGAGCTGTGTTTTTGTAGCTTAAAAAGCATCAGCATGCAGTGTCTAGGGAATTGCACCGGGAGCATTTTCACGATCCTTCGCAGTCTTGAATGTGGCGTTTTGTCTCTGCATGTGGTGCAGACACGAGATGCAAGCGAGACCGCCTCTCACCCAGAACTGCGTTTAATTGCAATGATTACCAGCATTACAGAGATAATTGTTAGATTCTATGGTTCAGATTGAAGCTTTTGGGGATAATTTGCGCTGTTTTAATGTGTATGTATTGGCTTGATAAACTGGTTTCTCCAGGGAATTGAGAAACAGCCCTTCTCTCTGCAGGAAGCTTGAGGGAATCAGCCAGTCCTGAAATTGCCAGCCCTAATTTCACTTCTCGACTTCACGTCACTCCTTAGGAACTTTTAGCTCAGACTTTTTATCCTTAATATGAATTCAGAAGGGTTTCTGTGAACAAGAAATAACATCATTGTCAGTGGTTTTCTGGTTGACTGCAGTCTTTTACCAGAGGCTGCTTTACAGTTTTAACAACTCGTACAAACAATTATCTGTAAAAATCCAAACTTTCCTTTACTGCACGTGTTCTTTTTTTTTTTATTCGGAAAGCTCTGATTCTTGGCTATGAGGAGACAAAACATTGGCTGATAGTAGTTTGTCTGCACTGTATGATATAAAAGCATAACATGACTTCAGCAGCCAGCAGAGCAGAATGTGTTCATGTGGATTTGGTTCAACATGCTCATTTGTGAGACAAAGAGTAAATTTTCCGTCTGTGCCTCCGTCTCTGGGGTGTGTGCAGATGAAAATCCGCTGCCATCAAACACCTTTCAGCATCACTTGCTGCGACACACAAGGCGCTCCCAAAAATAGGATGCATTTTGTTGCGCATGCGGGACACGTCTGCTCTAAAGAGCCTGTAAAAGATGAATCATCTGCACATCAGACACTTTTTTTTAGAGGTGACGCAAAGACTTGCTGAAGATCCACCCAACCGTTCGAAAAGGTCCTGCTCTAAAAAAAAAAAAAAAAAAAAAAGACTTATTTTCTTCCATTTGACACACTGGTGCATTACAGAACCACTTAAAAACACTATAGACCTTCTGCAGGGGTCTGGGTCTCACTGCATGTGAATTACTTTTGTTGTAAAGTGGTTGCCAAAATTATTAGAACAGTAGTGTTTCCACCAACTAAAGTGTTTTGAAGTATATTTTTTATATCTTTTGCTGTACATTTGCTAACATTCATTTTACCGTTCATTGTAATAATCCAGTGAGATTCTTGTTTGCACAAAGAGTCTGACGATCTGATCTGATCATCATCCAGTCTGTCTGGAATGACATGAAGCAAAAGAACAAACTGAGACAGACTCAATCCAGAAGAATTGTGCCAACGTCTCCAAGACGCAAATCTCACTGGATTATTACAATGAAATGTAAAATGATATTTCCTTCTGACAAAGATAGAAATAACTGACTTTTTTCATATAATTTATACAATTTTAAATCATGTGACGCTCCCAATTGGGTGGTTGACATATTGTTTCAACTATAGCATTTTTCGGATTATTTTATTTTATTTGTGCATGCAGCTCTAATGAGTTTACGTTATTTAAAAGACTGCAGTGATGGTGTACTAATTCCATCGTAAAATGTCGCATCACTTTCTACTGAACTTGTTACATATTCGTACACATTTCAAAATTGTGATGTTGGTTTGTTCTTTAACTACCCATTAACACCTACAGCAAGGTCCAGAAAGCATTTTTCATAAAATCATTGCTTTCTGACGCTGAGAAAGAAGATATGATATCCAGTCAGATAGAGAGTGCTACTTCGTTTCGTCACAACTTTTAGATTGCGTGTTTTAAATTTTAGATTTAATCTTACATACTAAAGCAACTAGCATTGTACTGAGGTGTATCCATTTAAATTGAAATGGGTATTGAAATAGAAAAAAAATCCCGGGTTTTCAGTCATGTCTCAGAGTTTTGGTCTGCAGTCATGAATATACTTTTCTGTCGCCTGACGATTTCGCGCTGTTGTTAACCTATATTTAAACTGAGAGGAGAGCGGGACATCACGAAGAACACTCTGAGAGCCTCTATGACACATGCAGTAGTTGGTAAGTGAGACCAGTAGGGGGTCGGATCGCTTTCCCCTGATCTCCAGCCTCCAGCCCAAGTTCGGTCTCAGTGCTGCATGAGCGCACGGAGAGAGAGGGAGGACACTTCCCTCTCCAGCATCAAACGCGAGGGATGCGCTTCATCGCCTTAGGGGACTGGATGGATGGAGCGACAGGGTCATGAAGGTGACCGCAACCTCTGAGTTGGATTTAGGGGGCCGTTTCCGCAGAAGGAGCTTATCCATAATTAATAAGAGCGAGTCGGAGATCCTAGAACCGAAGCGCAACCACCGGCGAGTCATGTCACCAACTGACAGCGCTTCCAGAGGAGCTGACGAGGAGGACAAAGGAGGATGAAGGAGGCAGAAGAGGATTATAATGAAGCTGAGTGGCAAAGGACTGTGCACCATCGTCTCCAGCAGTCTGCTCTTCGTGTGCGCGTTGAGCGCCGTTGTCGTGGGATTCAAATGCATCGCGTTGGGCTCCAGGGTGCGAGCGCAATTCCATCTGGCCACCGCGGCCGGCGCGTTCTACTCGGGCATCCTGGTGACTCTCGGGCAGGTGCTGATGGGGGTGGCGCTGGTCTTTTGCCGGGGCAACCCCAGGTGTGCGAATTTCTTCCTCTTTGGGATCTTAGTGTTTCTTTTGGGGGTCCTAACGGCGTTCTCCGGAGCGGTGGTGGATGGCGACACGGTGTCCCTGGTGGAGAGGAAGTACGCGCACTATTGCCAGGACTCTGTGGATGTAAACCCGGCGTGCGACCGGCTCAAGGTGTACCAGCGGGGTCTGGTGGTCTCCACCATCCTTAACACTCTGGAGTGCCTCCTGGGGCTGATGAACCTGGTGATCATTAAGCGTTACCAAACCGCGCAGTTTCACCGGAGACGCCGGACGCAGAGGCGGAGCGCGCGGATCGTGCTGAACGAGGAGCGCGACTTCGCGGTCACGGAGTTCCAGCCGGTGTCTTACATCAACTTGGCGGTGTTTCACGCTTTGGACGAGTTAGATGGAGAGGTGCACAGCCGGGGCCACCCGTCCATGGAGCTGCCGGGGTATTCGCCCGCCAATCCGGAGCTTAATCACACGTACCCGTTTTCTTACCCGCTTCACAACGAGTTGCCGCCTGCCTACGAGGACATATTCCCTGGAGAAGGGAGCAGCTAATAGCAAAGAAGAGAAACCGAGTTGCAGTTTTGCAATGACAATCACGCATTCGGCACGCTGAACTTGGAATCGACACGATTATTTCCATATTACGGTGACCAGCTGTTGCCTAATGTACTTTTTCATTCAGTGGAGCTTACAGCCAGCGCTCTGAACAAACCCTACAGTTGTTCATAAACTACAAAACGAACCTATGAGAAGGTAAACGTACTGAAAGGATGACATATACATGCAAAATTAGTTTTTTTGACTGACCGATTGTATTCTCAGCTCATTTCCTGTCTAAATCCCAAAGCTTTGCGTACAGGATTCCCATTGGATTTTTTGGAATCTAAAGGATCCTGATTTTCTTACAGTATTCCAGCAGGAAACAAATCAAAAAGAAGTTATCAATTGGCCAGAAAGAACAAATGAGAAGGTAAAGATGCTGGAAGCGTACATGAAAACTTTTTTTCTTTTTCTTTTTTGACATTCCTGATTCTTGATTTGTCAAAATCCTCAAGGCTTGTGTACAGGATCCATAGAGTTTGTTTTATCTTTTCTTATGACTGACAAGCACCCAGTCATAAAGGATGTGTTTTATAGGATGTCAACTGGAGGCAAAAAGCAGTTCAGGACAAAATAAGCCTATTATTAAAGGTAAACTGAAAGAGCACTTGTTTTCTGACTTGTTGTTAAAGTGTGTGATGATTTAAAACCAACAATTTAGAACCAGAATCCTAATTGTGTTAGTATTCCAACAGAAAACCCAGACAATTCCCAGAAGGGCTATTGTTATTTGGATAGCTGGATATATGTCCCTGTAGGACATTAAAAGTATTCAGAAAGGCCTGCAAAGAGACGTCTTATATTCAGCCTCATGATTTGTTTATAATCTCTTCATCTCTGATGTTTCAAACAAAAAGCCACTGCTGCTGGCCACATTAAAATAACAGGCGTTACCCAGCGGACAGAGTATTTCTGCTTGGCAGTGTTGTAAATGTGGAATTCTATTAATGTTTCTGCATCATGTTCATGCAGTTTATGTCCAGCGTGTCAGTTGTATGTGTATCCTCTAATGTATTCATTTGAGTTTACCTGCAACACTTGAAGCCATTGAAATAAACAGAATGACATAATAGGTTTATTAGTGATCGACGATTTTCCCAGATCAACTTAATTTGTACAAAATCTAACTTACAAAAAAAAGTACTTTACACCTATCATTGTCAAGTAAGCAGGACACACAGCAGGAAATTCCAAACGGGACTCTCAGAATCAAATAAGAATTCCTGTTGGATTTTACCTTTGGGATCAAAACTAGGACTGAAGTTTCATTGGGAATCCTGCGCACTGTATTTTTTGACGGGGATGCACATGTATTTTCTGGATGTGGCTCTCTTGTTTTCCCTCATAATGCTTATGTTTAGCTTCTGAATAAAAGGTGTATTTACTCTCTCCTGGTGTTGCCGTTGAGTTCAGGTTAACTAATGTGCATGCAGTGCTTCTCGGGAGGTGACAGCATGTCTGCCTGCAGCAGGTGTTGCCATGGTTCCTTGACCCTTTTTCTACCTGCGTGTAATTAGATATGTAACAACCCAGTCTTTGAAATGCAGATTTGCTTGGTTTGTCAAGTTTGATCCGGTGAACAAAGCGAAGCAGGTTGTTTAATGTAACAAACACATTCATACGTTTCAGTTTAGCGTTTTAGAAAAATCTCTTTGAGTCTATCTGAATAGATTTCACTGAATGCCACAGGGACAATTTCAAAGAGATGCGCTTTTCCTCTGAGGTATTATATGCATTACAAACACGTCGAGAAAATGCTTGCGTCCGGTAATTATCCAGAGTGGATATTATATGCTTTGGCACAACACCAAAACCTCTGATGAGGCTTTTTTCCGATTAAAGAGACAAGCTTTTGTCTGAGACGTTACTGGGGCTGGATGTAGAGTGGGGTCTAAAAGTCCGAGACCACAAGTGAAAGTGCTGCAATTTTCTTAATGTAGTTTGCTTTAATGACAGCAGCTCTGAAAGCCTGATTCCAGAATGATTTGAGATGGTCCAAAAAGCATTTTGAGATGTGCGCAAATAATCTTAGTACACACCCTAGTAAAATATTTATAATTTAAAAGCACTCTTTTCTATTTGCATATATTTTCAAAGTAATTTAATCTGTGATGCAGAGATGAATTTTCAGCATTACGTACATTTCAAGCGATGATCCTTTAGAAATCATTCCAATTTGCTGCTCTTTCTTATTATTATCAAAACAGCTGTGCGTTTTTAATGAAAGATCAGCATTTATTTTAAATCTATTATGTCCATACTGCCGCTTTTGATCAGTTGCATGTATCCTTGCTGAATAAATCTATTAATTTCTTTTCTTAATAACTTTTGAAAAGTAGTCAACAATTTTTTTTATTATTTGAAAAAGTCGGGACTGTTTTGAAATTTTCAGTTTTTAACTTGATATCAAACTTTTAGACCCTACTCTATCTTGTGGATCTGTGTGTTAGATGATTTTCTTTAACACTGAAACCGCTTCAGCCTGTCTGAAGCTTGTAGTGAGTACATGTGTGTTTTTTTTGAAAGGACAAAAATGAGACATCTTATCCTCAGCCTTGTGATTTGTTTTCCTTTTCCCTGAAATGTCAGACAAAAATTCATTGCTGTTGGCGACATTAAAATGACAGGCGTTACCACTCAGACAGAAAACATCTGCTTAGCAGTGTTGTGACTGTAGGATATTATTAATGTTTTTGCATTGTGTTGTTCCAGAGTAATAGGAGAACATGCCCCTGATTGTTTAGCTGAAACGCACAAACAGCAGTGCTTCTCTCTCAGCATATACAACTTGTCAGTTGCTGGAGTTGTTTGGTTAGAAAGATGCTTGATTATGTGGTCACCATTTCTACCGGTAAAGTAATGGTTCACCTAAAACTGAAAATTTGCTGAGAATGTACTAGTTGTTTCTTCCTCAGAACAGATTTGGAGAAATTTAGGATTTACAAGACTTGCTCACTGACGGATCCTTTGTGGTTCATGGGTGGCAAAGGAGAATGAAAGTCCAAACAGCTGATAGAACAAACTAAGCATACGCCAGCTTATAGGCCAAAGTATACGTCGGCCATCTGCGTTATGTCATTTTCGTCATCAGGAGGGCTTGTGCACTGTCCGCGTGAAACTGCTGAAAGAGTGCAAGTCAGTTGGTGGCATTGAGCATGTATCGAGCTCGTCCGTCCGCACTTATCCCCGATCAGTACACTTTGAAAGTGACCATTGAAAACCATTTGGTATTTGTGTCAGCACGTCATAAATAGAACGCGACAGCAGTTTTCCGTCTGAGATTTGCTGCGCCGCATTATATCGCGAAGGATATCACCACGAGATCTCGTCACACCCCTACCGATCAGAAATGAATGAATGGTGGCACTCCGGTAATTCATTGAAATCTGCTTCATGCATGATGGCCTTTATCTATTGGCGGTTGTAAATATTTTAGGCAGATCTTTTTGCATCTTATTTATGTCATGCTTTTCTTCACAATGTCACCCGTGTCAAGTTTGATACGCCATTGAGCTCTAACAGTTTACACTTAGAGTGCATATACTTCCCAATTTCCCCAAGAGAATTTGCTCATCATTAATAGAACTAGAAGAGATCTGAATATGTATTAATAGCCTAGAAGGGAAATGATGCCCCTTTGAAAAGGGATCGTGCAGTCGTGCAGAATAACAACTGCATGATGGGAAACCGAATATTCATCATTGTGTTTCCGAGGTGTAAGAAGCTGTGAAAAGTGCCTTTTGAATGAATCCTTTAAAGATATATTTTGATAAAAATTTCATAGGGGTGATGTAAGGTAAGGAAAAATGGTAGAAAGTACATATACATTTTGGTTACATCCACTGGAAATATCGTTGAAGGTCGGTGAAATTTCTGAAATTGGTTGCACTGTTGACTTTTCCATTCTTTTATGGCAGATCTTTAGAAATGGTTCAATTTAGCTAATGGAGGTGAACAATGTGTAATGCAATTTACTTGTTGCCTCGTTCTCAGCCCATTTTCTGTTATCTATTATTCAAAGGACCAGGACAAGAAATCACAATGTTCTGCCCGTTTTAATTTGTTACTATGCCCTTTTTTTGCACATATCAGCCAGCGGCCTTTAATTTTGATAATGAAATATGCACTCTAGTGGTTAATGCAAAATGTATTGCTTATTTGTCAGACAAAAATGACTGTTTATGGCCTTTCCCCTAGAGTATATGAGTCAATTGTCTGAGATGTCGTGATTACTCTATCGTTGTTGTTATTCTTCAATTTCATTCCTGCAAAAAGACCAAAGAGACGGGCCCTAAATACAGCTTTCTTTCTCAGTCTCAACTTTTCACGCAAGTTAAAATTTTGAGCTGTACGTTCATACTGATTACAATTACAGCCATTCTCATTCAATCAGGACTGTATTTTTAAACTTCAATGGCACAAATGACTTGTAAAAAGCTATGTTGAGCAAGTCTTATAGTAGATTTGAAGACCTAACTTTGTTATGGCACTTTCCGAGTGAAACAGAATATTCAGCTTGACAAAAAAAAAAAATGTAGGGCAGGACTTGATTTTTATCCTTTTGGGAATGTATTGAATTGTGAAAAGTGGGTGTTATTTATCTGGCCTGGAGATGTCAGCGGGAAAAAGGAAGTGGTTATATTTTGATGAAAGCTTCCAGTATTTTGTTCTTTGCAATATCGATATGTAAAAGGAAGGAAAACGCTTACCATATGTTTTGTTGTTAAGCCCTCTGTCAGTCAAAGTCGAACATATTTTGGATGCATTATTGAAGTAACATTTACAACCATAAATACGGATATGCATAAAAAACAAAAATACAACCCAAGTAACATTAATTATGAGTTTAGTGAGGACAAAAAAAAATTGTGCCAATGTGTTTTGTGTTTATGCTTGCTTGAAAAATGAAACATTGAAATTTAGATATATTAGATACACTGGAACTATAAAGTCATACATTTTTCAATACTCCTATTCTACCTATGTTGTCGTAATAATTTTTAGATTGTTGGGCATGAATTTAATACATTTTAATGTTTGGCTGTCAGGTCATTTTTTTATAGCTAAATATTTCTGGTACTGTGTTGGTTTGCTTTTAAATGGCATACCCATACCATATTTTGGTTCAACTCTACCATGTTTTTCTTTACTTGACAGAAGTTCATCAAATAACATGCCAACATGAATAAATGTATTTAAAAAAGAAAGAAAATACAGCCCAGGTAACATCAAATATGGATGTAGCAAAACATTTCAGCCAAATTCTTTTTGCCAGCTGCAAGCATTAAACCATGGAAATTAAGTAATTTCAAACACAGGAGCCTGTGTCTTGATTAGAATTGAGCAAATTGTTGGGCCTGACAAATGTAAAAACATAGCGGTGTTTGATTTTGAGTGCCTTTTTGTAGCTACAAAATTTTAATACTGTGTTGCGTAGTCTTTAAAATGGCTTAAATCTACTATTTATTGTTCACTTGATAAAAGTAAGTCAAATTACCATGAATAAATAATTGCAAAGTAAAAAACACCCAGCAGCATTTAATAAGGGTTTAGTAAGGATACATGCAAACTATAATGCTGGTATAATATCTGGTAAATGATTGCTTGGTGAAAGCTGAAAGCATTGAAATTTAGAGCTGTTATAAACACTAGAACTAAAATACATACGTTTTCCAGTGTTTTGATAATTTTGCATATTGTTGGGCCTTTGGATGGTAGATTTAATACATTAAGTGTTTGACTTTTTAAAGCATGTTTGTTTAGTTTTGTACGCCTTTTAAATGTCTTAGTTTTTTGATCTTGTGACAGAAGTTAGACGAATTACAGTAATTTAAACACAAGAACCGTAAAGAAAATACTTTTTTTTTTTTTTCAGTTTTCCTATTAAGTCTATATCTTGTTAATTTAGCATATTATTTGGTTTCTGGATGGTATCTTTAAACCAGTTTGATTTTGATGGTATTTTGGTTTATTTATTTTTTAAATTACTTAAATCTACCATATTTTGGTCAAATCATATAGTCTCTATAACATTGCAATTCAAATTAAGTGGATATGAACAAACCAACCTGATCTCACGGCAATTCGTACAGATTTTACGAGGTGGCTAATTCGTACAAATTGATATGACCTCACTCGTACGAATTCATAAGATTTCTTCTAAATCGTACGTATTTTACAAGATGCCAATTCGTATGAATTTGTACGAATGACTTACACCTAACCCCGCACCTAAACCTACCCGTCATGGGGTTTTAGACAAATCGTGCAAAATCGTACATTTCTAGTGAGGTCACCTCGTACCAACTGAAAGAGATGTTAGAAACACAGGAACTTTTAGAGATGTTAGAAACACTGGAACTATAAATTCCAGTTTTCAGTCAGCTAGCGTTTTGATGATAATTTTGCATAACGTTTGACCTGTAAATAGATTTTAGAACTGGTTCAGCGTTCTGGTACTTTAGAGGCTGTGTTAAATCTGGATGAAACAAAACTAAGCACTGGAATAACATATACGCTGATGAATGGTGCAGTAAATAGGGTCTGTATTTCACACTGGCTCAAAGGCGTCTCTTTAAGGCAGGAGAAGTGTGAGAATGGTTGAGATTCATAGTTGTGTGCTGCTGATTGAGCTCCAGCTCTGCAGTGAAATCTGTCTCTGCACAGGTGAACCGTTTCCAGCAAGGCAGATGATGAAAGAAGCGCCATCAGGGCTTCAGAGCAAACAGCGCTTGTTATGCATGATCTGCCTCATGGACTTTGATGCTTCTATTTTTAGGAGCGATATATTTGCCTGTTATGTTTCACATGTGGCTGTGGGAATAAAGCGCTGCTGCTGTGATGGAAGTTCATCCACTCTTGAATTAAGCTTTTTGTTTTCGATGTTGTGGCTCTACCCTCCCATCAATGTTGGGAGTGTCTTAAGTATTTTAGCTTATGCCTAAACAGATGAATCTCATACACTTGCAGGGCAAATTTCAGTGGGAAGTTTATAGAATTATAAGAATATGTCCTGTTTAGGACAATTAAGCACTCTCTGCCAAACTGACATCTCTATAAAGTGTCTGGACTTTGTAATTTATATATATATATATATATATATATAGATGAATTGGCTACAATGTGCTTAAAAATTATTTGATCAATGTCAGAAAACAGAGCATTACTTCTAGCAAAATATGTTCTTATTTCTTTGTTTTCTTTATTTATGAGGTGGTAAAAATCATTTTTGTAAAATCTTTTATGGCTGTGTTATTTTCATGACAAAATGCCTATTTATTTATTTATTTTGCTATGTCACTTTATGTGTGCATGTATTTATTTATTTATTTCAGCAAATTAACAAAATGAGAAATGTTGCCTGGACGGCTAACTAAGACTGAGAAGTTTTAGTTTCAGTTTGAGTTAAAACTATTATTAACCCCATAGAAAATATGCCTTTGTCAAGTAGTTTTTGGCAGGTTTTACGAGATTCAGCCTTATTGTCTTTCAGCGTTTTGAGGTCATTCAGTACAGTGATTATCCTGCAGTTGGCATAGAAACGATACAGTGCAGTATTTTTCATTAATCATGCTGTTAATCTTGCATTTAATGAGATCATTCCGCATGGACATGGATTTATAGTTGCTGCTACTGACTCATGTGTTCTTGTAAGCCTGGAGTGATTGTGTGTGTGTACGGTAGATCTATGCTCCCTCGACTGCGTCACGCTAATAAAGCTGGACACTGGCCAAGGTCCTGTCTCTCCTCGTGAGCTTGCCTTCCTGCTGTCAATTTACCCTGTCTCGGGAGAGAAGAGATGTTACCCTGCTCTCTTGCTATGAAGTCCTTTGCAAGCTTCAACGTGTTAATTCGACATGAATTACAAATGTAATGTATTCAAATTAATATTTAATTTTAGAAACATTTTAAAAGAATATTAGAATGATTTCGTATCTGCATAACTAATTTAGAAATGATAATCTATTTGAAATATCACTGTTCATATAGTTTCCAGATGTAGCAGCAAGATTTTTTACGATAATAATAAACAATCGTGCATGCATGTTTCTTGAGCACTATTACAATGACTTCTGAAGAATCATGTGACTCTTTATATCTGACATGAAAATGCTAAAAATGCAGCTTTGCATTACATAAATAAATTATATTTTACAATATACTTAAAAATAGCTGTTTTCAGTTTAAGTAAAAATTATATATACAGTATTTCACAGTATTAATGGTTTTACTGCTTGATTGAATAAATGCAGCCTCTGTGAGCAAATCATACAGACCCCAACATTTTGAATGCTATCATTTTCATTATATTTAAAAAATTTTGTTAAAGTGTTAAGATTTATTTATTTACTTAATGTAAGTCACATGGTATTTTATCCTCTACTGATTGGCTCAAAGAAACTGACGCTGAGGTGAACGGTTCGTAAAACAATCCTGGAATATCTAAACATTATTACTTTAGCTTGGCACAGTTCAATTAATGAGCACTTGAAGCATTATTCCGAAAAATTCTTACAAAGTTCCCCTCTTCACAGATTAACTCTGGCAGGCAGGCAGATTTGCAACTCGAAAGCAACAGCGGGACAATTTGAGCTTTCATCAAGCAGCGCATCCATCACTGCCGCCGTTTGTGAAGCTAATGGTGGCGATCAAATCTTTACGTTTATTCCTCCTCCTTTAAGCTTGATCGGATTCCCAATGAAAATCCAGCATGTAGTTTACATCCAGGGAAAGTCTGTTAATTCCCATCAGAGCTTTAATGAAACCTGTTTGTTCAATTTAGCTTTATGGTGTTGGTTTTTGGAGCCGTTTGCCTCGGGCAGCCGCTTTAAAGTGCCTTATAAAGACAGAACAGACTCCTTCTCCGTCAAAGCAAACATAAATAAGCTTTCCTGCGCTTCATTTAGCCGCATTTGCGTGGCACTAATACTGTTTGGGCTCCCGCCAGCAGCGCCAGTCTCTGCAGAAGAGCACACGATCTCTCGGAGCTGAGCAGTCATTCCCTGGAGCTGGAGCGTGTTTGTCTCTCTTGTTTAAATGTGGGTGAGATTGGATGAACTCTGTCCTGGTTGAAAGTAAACAACAGCTGTGCTGGAAAATACAGGTGTCGGAAAGGAATGTTTTGGGTTCGGTACACATTAAAGGGATAGTTCGCCTCGAAATGTCATCATTCACTCGCACTCCTTTTATTCCAAACCTGTATGACTGACTTCTTACTGATCTAATGAAACAAAAAAAGAGAACGTTTAGAGAACTACACAACTAGCTTTTTTTCTGGATCGCAAAAAAGTGGTCCATATGACCAAATTAAACCATAATAATACAAATTTGATGTAAAATCTCATGGTTTCATATATAGTGGGGGAACTGGGGAGGCTGATCAGCATGAAACTGGTTCCCTCGAGAAAAAAAAGAAAGGGATTTTTTTTGTACAGTAGGCTTCTGGATTCTGCAAAAAAAAACCTGTTATTAATTTTGAAGCCTAAATAAAAACGGCAGAACTTAAAAGCTAAACGTAGGCTATAAATGAACTGCAGCACCACAATCGCTCGCCTTCAATGCCACCACAACCACGCTCCGACAACTTTTTCAAAGCTCGTTTCTCATTGGTTCCCACTTTTTTGGGAACAGGAATGCTCTAAAACGGCAGCTTTGCCAGACTACCTTTGCTCTTGAAATAAAATGTAGCGTCACAGGAAGTATGGGCGGGCCCAGGCTAATGTGAACCCCGAGTCTCTGGATCAGTAGGGAAGTGTCTGCACGCTTTTACGATGTGAGGGACAAATCCTAATTATTCACTGAGATAACGGACAGCTTTTCACAAATGTTGCGGATGAACTTGTTTTGGACCCTAGATCAATAGTAATTTGATACATGACATTTCAAATGTTAAATACTAGAAAAATCAAGACATCAGGAGGTATCAGCAGCTCTACTAAAGAAAATCGACCAACCTGTAAATTTTAGGTGAGGTTACTTAATATTTTGTAGCCTTATAAGGTCTGATGGCTATTAATGTTGTGGGAGTAATGTTGTGTAAGATGGTGTGTGTCAAATGGAAATCAAGTAACGTCTTCCCTCTGCATTTCCATGAGAAACTGCTCTCAGACTCAGTAACTGGCTCAATTTTTTTGTGGTTTCCAATTCATCTTAGAGGAAAATTCAATAACATCGCTTTGAGATAGAATGACTTTCACTTTTGACCACTGTGGAAGACGGCGATAAGCTGCAGAAAACTCAAAGAGGAAGAATGCTTTGTGAAATGAAAGAGCGGCCAAGAGATTGTTGGTTGCTGACTTTAAAAAAAAAAAAAAAAAAAAGGAATGGTTCACCAAGAAATAAAAATGTAAAATAAAATACTTTTCCCTCAAATGTAAGATTTGGAGAAATGTAGCATTACATTCCACTGGATAAATCAATATTATAGGCAGAGGACTCAATATTATAAATACTATAGATAGAGACCCATTTACTACAGAGGATTGGTGAGCAAGTGATGTACAGTTTTCCAGATCTGTACCCTTAAAGAAACAGACTCATCTACTTCTTTGGAGGTGTATACAGGGAGTGCAGAATTATTAGGCAAATGAGTATTTTGTCCACATCATCCTCTTCATGCATGTTGTCTTACTCCAAGCTGTATAGGCTCGAAAGCCTACTACCAATTAAGCATATTAGGTGATGTGCATCTCTGTAATGAGAAGGGGTGTGGTCTAATGACATCAACACCCTATATCAGGTGTGCATAATTATTAGGCAACTTCCTTTCCTTTGGCAAAATGGGTCAAAAGAAGGACTTGACAGGCTCAGAAAAGTCAAAAATAGTGAGATATCTTGCAGAGGGATGCAGCACTCTTAAAATTGCAAAGCTTCTGAAGCGTGATCATCGAACAATCAAGCGTTT
>JAUCMU010000026.1:3959047-3974529 GCA_032275025.1 Enteromius treurensis | reverse complement strand
CAGACCAGTGCAATATTGCCATTAAGTGTAGCAATAGGATATTTAGAAATATAGTAACCTACATTTCAGAAATTCAGGAACCCTATAGGTAGATAGACCAACAACGGCTGTGTGTAGTATATACGGCTTAATGTGAAATCACGCACTTGATGGCATTTACCGCTGATTACAGGACCGGCTTTACTGACAAAACATATCGACCGATCTGGACCGGCGCATCCCTACTTTCAAGTACATTCAGAACATTAGAAACGCTAGTTGGTGCTCCAGTATAATCGGTCCGCTGAAACTGTTCCGCGGTGCAAAAATAAGTGCGAGTAAAATGCGTATAAAAAATTACTGTAACACATTATTTTTGTGTAATTACTTAATCTAAATTAACGCGTTAAAGTCCCGGCCCTAGTTTTAACATAAGTCTCTTATGCTCACAAAAACTGCATTTATTTTAATAAAAAGACTTAAGACTTCAGCATCACAAGATCTTTTAGAAATAACTCTTGATTTGCTGCGCAAGAAACCTTTCTGATTATTAACAATGTTGGCAAGAGTTGTGCTGCTTCATATTTGTCTGGAAGCTGATACATTTTAAAAAGATCCTTCTGCAGAATTCAGGCAAACAACATTTATTTGAAACAGAAAAGTTTTAATTATAAATGTCTTTTCAATTTAATATGGCCTTGCTGGATAAACATACTGCTGAATATCCAACATGTGATCAGTAAAGACTTGACGGTTTACTATACAGTAAATGATTCTGCAGAAATCCATGTAGTGTTTTTACAGTATAACTGAGTTGACAGTTACTCTTTGACCTTGTTCACATGCTAGACAATGATTGTGATGTGATACATTTACAGGCTTATAATTGTATCTGGTATATGTACTGCAAATATGTACTGAAAAAAACTCATGGATTAATAAATTGATAAATGATAGCGAAATGTTTTCATATAAAAGACAACAAATACAAATAAAAAGTTCTATGTTGTATTATAAAGAAAAATGTATGAAATGTCTACATGTCTGTTGTGAAAAAGCTACTTGATGATTTTATGTCTTCTAAATTAATTTGTTTATTATAAGTTGAAGAAGATATAATATATACATATATTGGAGATGATTACAAAAATTAGAAAGTGTGCGAAAAAAAAAGTTTATTAAAAATGTGTATTTATTATAAGTATATTGTAAATGTAATTTTTTTTTTCTAAAATCAATTATTTCTTATATATTGTGAGATGACATTAAGTTATAGATGAATTCGCTGTGACTTTGTACGGAAGAAATGCAATGAGAAATTCTTGAAACTTGCTGTCCAGTTGGAAGAAAGCTTTGGAGTGTCAGCCTACATAAACAAGGTAAAAAAAAAAAAGAAAAACAGGCACTGCGAAACAGAAATCTTTGGTCAAGAGACCTCAAAGAAAGGACAAGAAGACAGCAGGCAGATAGAATGTGAGCTGCAGGATAGAAGTACAAAAACAAGGCATTTCTTGGTAACAGGAGTTCACAATCACCACGGAGACAATTAACGATTGTGACAGGTGAGGATCTATTTCTGCCGCTGCTGATGTCACATTTCATTTCACAAATGATCAGAGATTTTGATTGAGCAGAACAGCGAGACATCGGTATGAATAAAACATGCAGCGCTGCTCAATTCTAGCAATGTCACATAACAGTGATTCCCCCAATCAAAGATGCACTGCAGACAAGGTTATGGCTTCAGGATTCGGGAAAATACCCCCCGGACTAAGCTACTGTTCATGATTAATGTTATTCATAACAAGCCACTCATATAGAGAAATGGGACAAACGACATTCAAAACCAAAATAAATGTAATTTTGTTTTGGTGCTTTTTGATGTTGCGCTGATCAAAAGGGACAATAAAAGCATTCATATTTCTGCATAACATTTCTATTTCAAATAAAATATCACCGTTTCCACAACAAATATGAAGCAGAGCAGCTGTTTTCAACATTAATGATAATAATAAAATGTTTCTTGAGCAGAAAATCAGAAGGATCACATGAAACTGAAGACTGGAGTAATAATGTGGAAAATTCAGCTTTGATCACAGGAATAAAATACATTTTAAAATGCATTCATATAAAAGCATTTTAAACTGTAATAATGTTTCACAGTTGGACTGTTTTTACTGTATGTTGCTCAAATAAATGCAGCCTTGGGGGACAGAAGTGACTTGTTTGAACAGCAGTGTATATTAATAAAGAATACACAGTGATTTTAAACTGATTTTCAGCTCCATCCATTGAATTGTAACCAATGAGAAAATATTTATTAGCATATCACACATTATTTTACAGTATGTGTGCTTTTTTTGGTTGATTTAAAATGCAAAAAGAAAATCACAAAAAGTGCAAAAAACTGTGTGCCTCTTAGCAGGTGAAGACCTTTGAGAAATTACTTGATTGTACAATCTGTCGGGATGAGTAAAGACGACTTGCAAATGAGAATGGTACCTTTGTGGCAAGGACCTTAGTGATGAAGTTATGTGCAAACGTGTCTGTTTTGGGAAACTATAGATTATATAGATGTGGGACATGCAGAGCAGATGATTGTCTCTATCTTTGGGCACAGATTCATCTTCTCCAGGCTTAAAACGCAACAATAATGGAAGTGGAAAGCAAGAATTGATCTGTGTTAAAAGCCACTCGTGAGGCGAGGGTCCATTTGTCGGTGTAGAGGAGAGTAGCAGGTAAAAACGCTTCTGGAGAAGCTCCAGTGGACATTAACAGTGGAGAGCAGGTCTGACCATGACAGAAAATGCATCATTAGCCCGAAGTGTTTTTCTGAGATATTAGAAACAGCCAGTGACGTTCTCACAAGAGCTCCTGCTGTTACACTGAAGCAAAGCCACTCAAAAATAATCTGTCATTTACTCTCCCTCATGCTTTTCCAAATTTGTAAAATTTTCTACACAAATAAAGATGTTTAGACGAATGTCCTGGGCTTTTCTTTTCTATGCAGTGAAGATAAAGGGGGTCTGGATAAAAGTACTTGTACACACAGCCCCATAACATGGCTCGTTTTAATGGGCGTGCTTTCATTACACCGGCTAAGTGTTTGCACAAAGAAAGAAGGCGGAGCTATTGCTGTGTGTTATTGTGACAGTGAAACTACTTGCTTCTGTCCAGTAAGTTATACTCATGTTTACTTTATACAAACAGCAAATAGAGATGTAAAGCACAAGCTAAAGGTGGATGGAGGTACAATAAATGTTGCTTTAGAAAACTATATGGTAGATTGTGTGCAGCCGCAAAGTTTTAATCATGTTGATCATTTAGAAACGTGCATATCAAATATAATACAGTAGTCTTTATAGGGTGCCAAGTTTGACTCATATGAGAGCAGCATGACGTCCTACAAAAAAAAAAAGTAGATCCGTTTTGGCAAAGTGCTGCGAACATACCTGTGAAATGCTCTTCCTGTTATAACGGTCCAATAGAGTCAGGTCAGGTCATCTCCAAGCACTCCAAGTGAACTCTGACCTTACTCTTTCTCATGGTCTTGTTAGACCACCCGCCATTAACAGTTCAAAAACTGCAGGAGTCAAAGAGCTGAATCCCGCGGATCTAGAGATTTCACACAAACCTCAGAGGAATGAACCTCCTGATCCTGCAAGAAAAGGAAAGAGCTCTGTGGGAGCTGGGCAGACACTGGGGAAATACTGTGAGTCATTACAGTTTCTAGCATCTGTTTTAAAATTACATCTAATACGGAACAGAGGTAAATATTCTTACTGCATTTTCTTCAATAACAAAAAAAACAAACAAAAAAAAAACACAAAAGCAAAACAGGAAGAAGAAGTGTATTAAAATGGCCAAACAATGGAGTAAAAAAGAAATCCCTCATTTTTACATTCGTTTAAAATTACAAAAGCCCTAGTGGCTTTTATATTAACTCCAATATTTAACATTTTGCCAGTATTTAATATTTAACTTAATGAAACATGCAGTAATTAGCGGTCGCAGTTTCATATGCAATATATGAATAACATACAAGATGTCTCTTGGGATATTTTAATATTCATCTTTTGGGAATATTGCCTCAGATTACAATATCCTTGTTACAAAATTTTATAATTATTTACAACAGCATCCACAAAAGTGATTATTTTAAATTGCTCGTGTAATCATTTTAAATGACTTAATCAATATGGCAATCAGTCTAAATTACACACTAAAGTAATTACTCTGTATCATGAATGCTGTAATGTAAAGTGGATTAGAGATACATCTCATCATAAGAGAGACGTTTCTGAAATAACAACCCAATATCTTATAAAACACTGTCACATTTTTTGGCAGGATGATTTTTTACCTTCGTTTATGTCTCGGGCGAGATGCCTGGGAAACTGCGGCAGTCCCGTCCTACAGCTACACTCCGTTTGGATCTGTTCAAACAGAGAGTCAAAGCGTTCAACGTTAAATCTCTGCTGTACTGTAAATCCATACAGGCTTTAATGATGGCTTTTGTTATGAGATTGAGGGCTCTTGTTAATTGAACTTGCGAGCCAACATCTCAGTGTATTCTGTTCACAAAATAAAAGCGTTTTTGGGCACTTCCTAATTTCACATCTCAACTTTGCTTACAGAAAAACTTTACATTCAAAGTTTTGAAAATGCTATGTTTGCTTCAGACCTACTCTGCTCCACCTGGAATTTAAACGTCACTTCTTTACATTTTGTGTTAAAGACGAAAATTAGGTTTCAAGCAACAAAATCAAAGATTTATTGGTAACACTTTATAATAACTACACGCTAATCATTAGTTAAGCATTAGTAAATAGTCAGTTCATCCTTTATAAAGCATTGTTCCAACATTAATAGTCAGTAAGCAGTTTATAAATACAGCTATAAATGCCTTGTTCTTGATTTAACACAAATTTCTAAATGTACAAAAGAGATTTAAAAGGCCAGTTATCATTTCATGTTTTAGAAACTTTTAGTTATGGAATATTAAGGGAACGTTCCATTTGATAATTTTGCAAACACGGGAATGATGCTTTTGAATGTTCTCTGAATGTTCTGGATGATGTCCTACTGAAACATTCCAAGCAAAAAGTTCCATAAATGGTGATTCTGTACTAACATTTTGAGAACATTATTTAAATACAGAGACCTTCGACTGAATATTCCACCATTACTGCAATTATGTTTGTTTTCAACTTCAAGAGAACCTTGCCAGAACGCTTTCCCTGTTAGATAGAAATGTACTGCCAACTTCCAGCAACAACCTATAAACTTTGAAATATTAATACATATAAATGCAAGATTTGATGAACTGCAAACTGCCTCAATCTGTTGAGTTTTTCTTATTGAGCGTGAGTGAGTCCTCACTTCGGTTGAACAGCCTGAAATATTCTCTACACCTTGGGCAATTTCTGTTGCGCTTTATTCATTTAAAACCTGTTTCACAGCATCAGAGCAAAGCTTTATTAAAACATCAAGAAACCGAAGTTCACTTGAAACATTGAAAACAAACCCTAGCAGACGAAAACGCTGCTGTCATGGAACCACAATGGAGGAAACTGATAAGCGCTCTCCAGCATTGATCGACTGTTCTTTTGGCTGCCAATGTCCATCGATCTAAACTTGAGGAAGAATCGGATAAATGGGTGAATTCATTTCTGGAATTCTTGTCCTTGCTTAGATGGTCTCGGAGCAGTGTAAATGATCACAGCCAGGGATGATAAAAATGTTGTCAAACTGTATTATGAATAAAATATGTTATTTTACAGACTCCATAAGGAGAATGCATTAAGTATTAAGTGAGAAAAAACTTGTTGCTTGGGTGTTTACAAATCATTTTGGCGCAATGGAGAACATCTGCCCTGCAATTATATGTAACTCTTAGAGAGTTTTGCAATGCATTGCCATTCTACAAGCCGATCGTGACATGCTTTTGTGACCTCCACAAAACTGGTATCTCATGGTGATGAAATACTTAATGAGTTTATATTAATTTGGTCGATGTCTGTAAATTTTCCCATCGCTAATCAGCGGTCTAGGTCTTTTTGGCAAAGCCGCTAGGCAGAGGACCAAATCTGCTGATTGGTTTGGCAGAGGTTCTTTAGTTTCAAGTGAGCTCAAGAGGAAGGTGTGATCACAGTCAGCTCACAACAAAATGACATCTGTGATGTCATTTCCTCCTGACTTCTTACAAGAAGTCAAATCAATCACAGCAACTGCAACAACAGAAGTAAGGAAAGAGAAAATGCTTTCCAAAAATACAATATAGTCGCAATAATAAAACATCAAATGATTTTATATATTATTTATAGTTCACCGAGGGCTCAGAAATACTAAATTATGTATTACTCTTTTATTACACTGAACAGATAAACAGAACAGTTAAAATCTTGAAGTAAAAATAAACCTTAAGATTTAAATACGAAAATAACACTGCTATTAATGCATGATCTTTTTTTCCATAAGAAACCCTCTATCCCTCTCATGCCAGTCTTTGTGTTGATCATTTGTGACATGTTTGTGTCATTTTTAGAAAATGTTTAGCACAGACTCAATCTCATTCATCAGGGTGAGCTAGCGCAGTCAGACAGTTTGTCTGTGTATCTGCCGAAAGCACGCCGTCGACGCCGACACGGCCACGGCACGCTGTGCTCAACTTTCCAGGAAATTGTTTGGTAACACTGTTTGATGGAGCCGTGTCAAATGTGAACTTGGCAGCTCCGGCGACATATGCGCGAGCTCATGGCACGTATTAACGCCAAACACAGCTAGAATTCAGAGATTACAAACAATGGCGCTTTATAACATTGACAAACGTTTAGGCTCTAATGAAATTCCGCACCAAAAATGGAAAATTCTGTCACCCACTCACCCTCGTGATTTTCCAAAACTGGATTTTTCTTTTTCTTCTGTGGAAAACACAGAAAATGAGAAATTTTAATGCAAGCATTTTTCATGCGTTTAGCCGCAAGAGGGACTGAAATGTTCTGCATAATGCATAAAAGTAGTTCATATGATTCAAATAAAACTAGTTTTGTGAGTGAAGATCTGTCTCAAAAGAAAAATACTTCAAAAAAAGTAATATGTACTACTTTATGCTTTCGTGGTGATTTTGCATTTATTCTAAGCTTCCCACCTAACAGGGAACATTCTCAGAACATTCAGAAGGTATTTGTTAATCTTGTTTTAGAACATTCAGAGAACAATGAGAAGTAATGTTCCATGATCCATAATTTTCAGTCATGTGACTGGTTCGAAGAGCTAGAGGGCAAAACATCCATAGAACCGCAGCACAAGCATGTGAACTTTTCATCTGGTTCATAAATACAAATATTTAGATCGACTTAATATATTTTAAAACAGTAATTTAAAAATATCAAATTCAGTCATCTCTCTATTAATGATGGGTAGTTTACATGGGAAAGCAGATGAGGCCGGAATATGAACACACTTCGTATAATGGTTCAGTGCTTTCCTTATAATAGTTTTCTATGGGAAACCATTTATCGTAAGACTTTGCATGTTGTGTTTAGATTCTGGCTTCATCTGCTTGACTGTACAAAATATACATCATCAATAAAGTGTTTACTGAATTTCATTCATTCATTTTCTCATTAGCAACAATTTCTATAGGCCGCAATAGGAAGGTCGGATCTGGTTGAATTTATAACCATCTAGGTGAGAGTGATTTCACCAAGTACAAGATGTTCCTGAATCAACATTCTTGCTGATCCTGGAACAACAATTCAATCATATATAATCATTTTTCAGGAAATGATCAGGGTTAGGCGCTTAAACACCCTCATCATTTTCCACTGATTTTAGGAATACATTTTGGGTAGGGACTGGGATAAGTCTACATTTTTGGACAGTAATGTTGATCTAGGAGTAACAAAAAATGACACCACTGTTTCACGATTGGCCAGATTCACTGCATGACACCAATCACGTGTGTTTTATTTCAACCCTTTTCATTCCAGCAATGGCCACAAATCTGTGTTTTAAGAACATTAAAATATATTTTTACTGTAGTTGCAATGTGACGTTTATCATGAAAAACTGATAAAAGCATAAATACTCCCACTTTATTATTATTTAAATAGGATATGATTATATTAAACTTTATTCTTGAACAGATGGAGCTCTATTTAGCAGTATGTAAAAAGTGTTTCTGTTGCCCATTTGAAATGTCTGTGTATTTGACAAATATTGCATTTAATTTACTTCATCTGTATATAGAGTATGCAAAGTAACGGGAGCAGAAAGGGTCCGACTTGACAAATCAAAGTTTATCATGGACCAACTTTGGCCAGCAGCTCTTTTGAGCATCTCTGCTTTAAAAATAGATGTTACTTGGCCATAAAAGCCCCTCATCTATCTACATATACCTGAAGAACAGTTTTACTGTATGTTTAGCCAAAGACCTGCCAGGCAGACATATTGCATGTTCGAGTCTGACAAAGATGCTCGTCTAGAAAAAGTGCTGCGACATTCATCAGTGAAACCAGCCAGAGAAGCATTTGCTGTTACAGGGGATTTGCTCATGATTGATTCTTTGAGATGAGTGTGAGCCGTATGGCAGCATGGATGGCAATTTCGCCTCTGCCGTGGCACCTGCCCTGGGGATTACCATCATCCAGCGCTGTCAAAGACACTTAAGAGCTCTTAAAATACAAGTTACAGAACAACAAACTAAAAGACAAGAGCCGTCTGAGAGCGTGTGCTTACAGTTGTTGGCCCCAGTTAACTCTCTTATGGCTTTTAGTTCACATCTGTTAGCTTTGAGGCCATCTATATGTTAATGTTCTTCTTAAAGTTGACCAAATTAAATTTCAGTAGCCAAACCCCCATTTACGGAGGCTAAAGGTTTGTTTGTGTGTGTTTGTGTGTGTGCGTCCTTGAAAAGATGCATTGGCAGGCTAAGATTGGGGTATATCTCGGCACTGGATGAATTGGAAATGATCCAAAAGAAAATTGAATTTGCAGGCAGAATGAGGGGGCAGGTGAGGGGAATGGCCGAGTTCCCATAATGCATCACTTCTACTGCAGTAGGGATCTATGCCATGGCTAATGCAAAACATTTAAAATGCTTATCGAAGTGAATCCAGGCGATATACATCAACTACACTTTGCTTCTCCAACTGATTTTACAGTGACATTAAGGTATGACGACGTACTTCGGTGGGCCGTTAGAGGCCCATTTGATCATTCCAGCCATGTGATTTGACAGCAAAGTTGGTTTTGATTTAGTTACTTATGGATTTGTTCTTCTTTGAAAGATACACATCAAGGTCAAGAGTCTAATTTTGCCGGAACGCTCAAAGCGTTTCATTAACATGGTAACTCAGTTACGGGCCGAAATGATCCGTCTTCTCACTGTCGGCTTTGCCTTCTTGCTGTTGATGGACGTTGGACTTGTGACATAGTCATCACTCAACGCCTGACGTATCGCTGGCGGCAAGCACAATGCTGCCTGCCGTTCATCACCGCAACAACCTCAGTGGCCTTTCCTCAGCTAAAGGGACGCTTGTGTCACAGGGCTGCTTTTATTAACACTAATAGATTTAGACTTTTTTTCTTTTTATCATACAAAGGTTGTATTAAAACCTACTCTTGAAAAACTTGTTGTTTTTTTTTTGCATCCGTCATTTTTGATTAAATGACCTGAATTCTGAAAATGTTGGGATGTTTTTTCATTTACACAATAGAACATATTTAGCACAACACATGTTTCATTAAGAATTCTTACACTTTTATCCAGTAAATGAGCTCATTTTAAATTTGATGTCTGCTACAGGTCTCAAAAAAGTTGACACGGGGTCAACAAATGCCTGAAAAATTTGACAAAATCAGCTGGGAGAACATCTAGCAACTAATTACTGTAGGTCAATTGACATCAGGTCTGTAAGGTGATTACCAATAAAAGGGACGTCTTAGAGAGGCAGAGTCTCTCAGAAGTAAAGATGGGCTGAGACTCTCCAGTCTGTGAAAGAGTGCGTAAAAGGATTGTGGAACAGTTTCTTAGTGGAAATCTGAAAAGGCTTTGCAAATCTCATCATCTACAGAGCATAATATCATCCAATGATTCAGAGAAACTGGTGAAATCCCTTTGTGTAAGGGACAAGGACGAATGTCTTTGTTGGATGTCTGTGGTCTTTAGCGCTCAGACGACTTTGCATCACTCATCGGTATGATTCTGTCATTGATATTACTAAATGGGCCCAGGAATACTTCCAGAAACCACTGATTGTAAACACAATGTGTGCCTTCTGCAGATGCCAACTAAAGCTCTATCATACAAAAAGGAAGCCATATGTGAACATGGTCTAGAAGCGCAGTCATATCCTGTGGCCATGGCTCATTTAAAATAGACTGCTTCAAAGTGGACAAGTGTTTTATGGTCACACAAGTCCAAATTTGACATTCTTGTTGGAAATCATGGACACTGTGTGGCTAAAGAGATAGACCTTCCAGTGTGTTATCAGCGCTCAGTTCAAAAGCCAGCATCTCTGATGGTATGGGGCTGCATAAGTGCATACAATATGGGCAGCTTGCATGTGTTGGAAGGCACTATGAATGCTGAAAGGTATATAAAGGTTTTACAGCAACATACTGTATGCTCCCCTTCAGATGACGTCTATTTCAGGGAAGGCCTTGTGTTTTTTATCAGATACTGCAGCTATTACAACAGCATGGCTTTGTAGTTTTTAATTAATTAATTTATTTAATTAACCTTAAGTACACAAAAAAATTATCATAATCAGGGGCTGTAAAGTAATTGTACTTAATTTGAAGATAGTGTATATATGAAATAATTAAATATAAAAAAATCCCTAATCTTTAGACCAGAAGAAAACAAAAGTTGATTTTACATAATGAAAAAAAAACCCATCTAATTAATCTTTTAACCTTAATACAAAAATATGATGCTACTTGCTAAAATATTGTTTATACGATGGCTTTCCATCACAGTATACAAAAAAAAAATACTTCAGCAAGTGATTCCAGTAGCCCTCAGTAAGTCCAGGGTGCGTGGTTGGATCCACGTCCAGGGGGTGGAAATGGGTGGATTCAGTAATCAAAGGGTGGAGTCTGGTAGATTTACGTATACAGTATGTAAGGTGGGAGGAGTTAGATCTAGATCCTACCATGTCTCTTGGACCTTGTATTCTGCAGCGAGGCCCATCTCATTGATTTGCTCAGGTTTTTTATGAAGCGAGCCGGTTATAACATACTAAATATGACCATATTTTTAAATTGAATAAAATACAATATACAAATATATTCAAGTGAGGGTAAGAGATTTCAGGAAGCCAGTGTTGATATTTGAAATCAACAAAACAAACACGCCCCCTACCCCAAAAGGGTCTCACCCTTGATAGCTCCGCCACATACGTAGCCTATTCAACCCAGGCAACAATTAGGTAAGTGAGATAAAGCAGAACCACATGGACTTGGTGTTATTCACCTATCGAGAAGAACCAAACCAATCTCGGTGTCCGGTCACAGTCCTTCCGTTCCTTGAGTTCTCAAGCTGAAACAATATTTACATGGGTTCAACTTGCCTTTTCGTTCCGCAGACATTTTCCTCTTTTGTTTTTTTTTTAATCTTTCTGTCGCTCGGGTGTTCACTAAATGCACTCTTTTCCAAATCACAAATAGTCACTCCCCTTACTGCTGATTGGCTGCAAGTTTGTTTCGGCACTCTGCCCAGTTTTCTAAAGCATTTTTGAAAAATCGCTTACCCTGCTTTTAATGGGGTTTCTAGACGCCTACAAGTCCAAAGGTGCTCACGGTTGAAGAACCACCACAAATGTGCAAATACCAAAATGTTTTGAACACACATCAGATTTCAGACTCCTAATTAATGCAACAATTTTGCACTAACTATGACAGGGTTGAGTAGTTCAGTATATCACAGGTGTCTCTGAGAACCAGATCTCAAAACCTGAGTCAGCAGCTTATCTGAATCTTAACTGGAAAAGCAACTCAACAAAGCTTTCCTAAACACCCCAAAGGTGTCTAATCTAGGTCAACTATTGCCTGAAAGATTGTGAGGGTCTGTTTCTGTTGATTTCAGATGTAGGACGGAAGCAGACACTCTTCAGGATGTTCTCTCATCTTTAGCTGAACGATGAACCTGCCAGGGGTCCTAAAATATGAAAAAAAAATGAAGTAAATAAAAAATAAAATAAATATTTCAACTAGTGATTTTCTCTGGGGAATGACCACTCTTTTTCATCAACTTGAAAGTACTACAAAAGTAGGTTATTTCAGCTCAATTTAATGATGTTACTCAAATTAATATATAAAATGATGAAAAACTAATTAATAACGAACCCTCAATTTATGTAATTAAAATACTGTTTAATTAAGTTTTGTGGAAATTTAGTTTACTTTCACTAAGGTATACATGTCTGGCTTGATATCATTGCATTTACTTAAGTTAAAGTGTAAGTACAATTTCTCTGCACTTCTGGCACTTCATGTTTGCTAACAAAAGTTATATACATGCGGACCAAAAAGTGGATCAGATAATTACAAAATAACAAAATTAAATGTATCTATTTATCTTAATAATAATAATGTATCTATTTATTATCTAAAATAAAATAACATTCTATCAAAGTTTTCCTAAGACAAGAGCAAATTTAGATTTTATGTTTTAGGACAACTTTAATAAACGTTTTTGATCTACTTCAAAAATATATACACTCAACAAAAATATAAACGCAACACCTTTGTTTCTGCTCCGATTTTTCATGAGATGGACTTAAGATCTTAAATTCATTCCAGATACACAATATTACCATTTCTCTCAAACATATGAGCACTTCTGCTTTGCTGAGATAATCCATCCCACCTCACAGGTGTGCCACATCAAGATGCTGATCTGACATCATGAGTAGTGCACAGGTGTACCTTATACTGCCCACAATAAAAGGCCACCCTGGAATGTGCAGTTTTGTCTCACAGCAAAATGCCACAGATGCCACAAGCATTGAGGGAGTGTGCAATTGGCATGCTGACAGCAGGAATGTCAACCAGATCTGTTGCTCGTGCATTGAATGTTCATTTCTCCACCATAAGCCATCTGTAAAGGCGTTTCAGAGATATAGCAGTAAATCCAACCGGCCTCACAACCGCAGACCATGTCTAACCACACCAGCCCAGGAGTAGATGTAGGTGTTCTCTGGCGAAGCTGAAAGGCACTCATGACATAGCCCCCCCTCTAAGGAGTGGCTTCCAGACGCTCCAATAACACCAGTCCAGGGTGGCCATGGTGGAGCTGGCGGAAGGGACGTTCTCCAGGGTGGAATAAATGACAGGTATGCCCTCCAGGGCAGAACAGGCAACAGGAACACCCACCAGGGTGGAGCTGGCGGCAGGGACGCCCTACAGGGTGGAACAAATTACAGAGATGCCCTCCAGGACGGATCTGGTAGGATTGAAATATCGAGCTCTCCGGACCATGATTCATGAACTGAACTGGACAATGGCTCTCCTGGTCGTGACTCGGAAACTGGACTGCAATCCGCAGGGAACTGAATTGAGCATTCAACAGCTTCTATGGCTGTGGCAGGGTAAGGCAAGGGTTCTATGGCCCGAACTGATAGGCCTTGAGGCTGTGCAGCCACCATCGGAACATCTGGAGAATCTACAGCCTCAACCGACATCTCCAGAGGTTGTGCAGCCACTGGCAGAGCCTTTGAGAACTCAATGTTGTCCTTTGAAACCTCAGAGGTCAGTGCAGCTACCGGCAGAATCTCCAGAGAATCAATGGCCAGATTCCTAGCCACTAGGGGTTCTGAAGTGGGCCTGCAAGCACGCTCATAGGAACAAACAGTCTCTGAAGTGAATTTGTGAATGCCAGCTGTCCTTACCGCCAACAAAGGCGGGGTCCACTAAGTTGGATGCCATCTGTTTCCATTTGAGGAAACGCTTTATTTTGATGACCCTCTTGTGCAGGGGCTCAGAGATGGCAGCTATCTTGTCCAACAGATCTAGTCCACTCAGAAAACAGTCCTTGAGCATCATCCCCCAGTACTAAACATAAATTTCAATGCATCTCCCTCCTTGAAAGATGGCACAGAGTTGGTTTCAATAGATCCTGATCTTTGCCTTGCAATGAAAGTGTGAGGAGAACTGCTGGATTCTGGGTGGTTAAGTCTTCTATAATGATTGGGAAATGAGAGTTCAGATCCATTTGCAGTTCTTTATTCATGAAAACATTTAAATCGATCTTCAGCCATTTAAAAAAAACAGTATGTGTAATATCTATGAACCATTATACCTGCATTTTGCCCAAGACAGGTCTCATTACATCCATATTAGCATACGGAGTAAAAAAAAGCTCAAAAAATGAATAAAACTGATCATGATATATTCCGTGAGTTGTACTGAGAACAAAGACACTAGTTACGCCATAGCTAATCAAACATTTTTGTTTTCAAACATTTTGAATTTCATTCTTTTTTCCACCAAACTTCTTTGACCACTGGTATGATTTTTATCATATTTGATAAAGTTGACAGAATTACCTAGTTACTAGTTTAATATTATAATTGTAACTCTCAGGCAAGGATAGTGCAGGACAACAGTAAGTAAATTTGATAAAGTTTATTGAAAGAGAATTGTCATGTAAAGTTCTGTGCAGCAGTGAGGGAGAGAGCGATCTCCAGATCGCTCTCAAGGGTGTTCGGGTGAGTATGATGATAAAGCTCTCCTTAGTCTTAGGCTCGTGATTTCAATTCCTTGAATGATGCTCGTGCTTCCCTTGCAGGTGTCTTGGCGGTGCCCTGTGAAGACAGGTTCGTGGGCAGTCTCCGGCTGTGATGACTCGTGGGCAGCCTCCGGCTGTGATGACTCGTGGCCAGCCTTCGGCTGCAGTGGGACACTATAGCCCCCCCAAAAAAATTTCTTGGGGAGGCCCACCTCCTTATTTGGCTGTGGCTTTGGTTCTGGCAGCGAGGTAGACTCTGAAGGGCGCACTGGAGGCGCAGCAGACTCTGGAGGGTATTGTGAATTCGGGCTCTGCCATCGTGAATTCGAGCTCTGGCTCTAGCCTTGGTAACGTGGACTGTGGCTGTGCTTGCAGCGTGAACTCGGCCTGGGGCTCCTGAAGTGAGAAACTCATCCTGGGGCTCCTGCAGCATGAACACGGGCTGTGTCACGGGCAACGTGAACTCATGCTGTGGTTTGCGCTCTGGCTTGGACAGCATAACTTGTTCTTGCAGCATAAACTCTAACTGTAGCTCTAGTCTTGGCTTTGACAACGTGAACGCTAACTGTGGTCCTGTCTCTGACAGTATGAACTTTGGCTGTGGCTCTGGCTCTAGCACTGGCAGCATGACTGGTTCTGCCTCTGGCAACTGGAACTCTGGCTGTGGCTCTGGCATTGGCTCAGACAGCGTTAAGTCACTTTTATTTATATAGCGCTTTTAACAATACAGATTGTAGCAAAGCACTGAACATTATCAAATAGAAGA
>JAUCMU010000026.1:3917573-3945779 GCA_032275025.1 Enteromius treurensis | reverse complement strand
TTGGGACCCGGTTTCAAAAAATAGCGGTTTCAGTCTCCTAAAACGCCGGATCCGTGTGGACGAAACGCCAATACGATTAAAAATGTATACGTATACAGCGAAACGCGTCTCCGTGTGGACAGGCCCTTAATCTGTAACACGTTACTGCTTTCAGATTACATGATGAAAATTGTAGTTATTAACATACTCACTTTAGGTATTTTATAACTTTTAAAGTTATTTTTAGATTACTTTTTAATCAAACTTCTGTTAAACATGCCATTAAATATACCATATTGATATAAAAAAAATTCAAATTCATCAATGATAAAATTTCCCTTTTGGGTGCTATTCTAACATTTTTGGGGGGGGGGGGTGACAGCAACACAAAATGTTTTTGCTGCATTGAAGGTAGGATTTAAGTCATGAGAACAAGTCTTCAGCAGACTCAGCATTTACAGATTTTAAATCTACACTGTTAAAATATATTTATATTTTATATTTACTATAGGTTCATAAAAAGTACTTAAGAAGCAAAATTGCATTACACGTTGCATAGCATTGTTTGCAGAGAATAGCTATTTAACACCAGATGAATGTTGTTGTTTTTTTAATCATTATAAATGAATCTAATCTTAACCTCTGTTTTCCTGTCTATGTCTCTTTCTTTCTTCCTACCCTCCCTTTGTCTTTCTTTCTGTTTCCTTAGTCACCTAAGTCTGCCTTCATAAGTGCAGCCAAGAAAGCTCGTCTGCGAACCAATCCCCCCAAAGTGCGCTTTTCTGAGCAAGTGTCCATCAGCGACCCAGACTCAGTATGTGCTGCTGCCTCTTGCTCACATCACACTCCAGTCATATGTGTGCTAACACAGCTGTCTTTATGTGCTGTAATGAGAGCCACACAACACTGGCTGACACCAGCGCTTCTGATAGACTCCATAGCTCCATAGTGTGGATTCTAAGATCTGAGTTTGTCGAATGGAATCAAGGCATTTTGTGACATGACCGTTCAGTCTGTTCGTGCTAATATTTGTTAGTATTTACAAAACCAACGTGTCAATCATTAGTGTCTCCTTTTAAGAGTGTTACATGCCTATCATTTCAGAGTTTCGATATTGCTGTGCGATTCAATCCGCATCTCCTGCTCATCTCATTTCATCAGACTGCAGGTTTATTACCCAGAAGGGCAACGCGTAAATCCCTCTGCGCTGGTGCCTTTAAGATGTGGTCCACCATTTCGAGAAGCTAAAAGGATTAATCCAAAATATGTGCACTTCTGCTGTGGTTTCATCTTCCTCCACCATCCGTGAACTCAGACTTTATTAAAGTGCATACATGAAAACACAGGGCTTGGAATTGACTACGCTCGGTTTGGTTGGAATGAAAGGGATCTAGCGTTTCTCTGTTTCATATGCATAGGGTAGATTTGCATAGAAGTCAATCAGGCAGAGACTGACAGATGCTCTTTTTCTGAATAGAATATGAGTCCTAGTTTGTTTGTTTGTTTGTTTGGTTGCAGAGATTTACTCGGATTTACTGTAGACTGATTTGAACAAGTGCAGCGGTACTGCAAGGACGACTTCCTGGAACAATTTGTGACTACTGAAAAAGAAAACTTACAGCAAGAGCTTTGAATAATTCCCTCTGGTTATGATTGAGGTGTTTTACGTTACAGAGTTGCATGGAGGAATTTAGCGTCAGCTAGTCATTTCAGCCTACCTAAGTGGTAATTGAATAAGGTACCATAGCATCTAGAGAAAGGCCGCAGCCTCCCCATGACCGCAAATGTTGTTACTAGACATTCATTCATTCGTAGCTTTTCATTAGCTCTACAGCTGCCATCTCCTCTTGGTAAACATGGGTCGATAGCCCCCATGTTAATGTCAATGTCCATGGATTATGTCCCATACAGTTTGATATCTGCCTTGTGAGCAAGGAAGAGTCAACACTACACCCTTGGGTGCTGGTCGCACCAATTTAATAAAGCGGACCGATGGGAGGGGTTTGCAGCTCTCCTGGAAGAAGAAACTTGCTGATCAGGGCTAAAAGGCCAAAATCGGTAAAGATCAAACCACCCTCACCTGAGCCTCCTCCTCTAATCATGTCAATCCATCTTGTGTGATCAGCAGGGGCCAGTGGGGCTTTCTTCATTAAAACTTGCCTGTCAGCGCAGTGTACACAAGCTGCTACGATTTTATTAAAGGGGTTAGGCTTAAAGACAAAAACCAACGTGGGACTTATTATTCATATCACATCATCTCACGCCGTAGCTAACGTGCAATTGATTGGGATTGTGCTCAGTGTATAAAATAGAGTTAGCCAACCTGCTCACTTCACCGCCTGTCATAACATGATCCCAACCGACACGCCAAATTGATGCTTGCTAATTTGTTTCCATTCTGTATTTGTGTATAAAGTGTAACAGCACTTTGCACATGGCTCCAGAAGCAAGCCTAAAGAGACTTTGTGTAAAACTCGCTGAACAGTACTTTTTAAGGGTGTATCAGACCTCATTTAGTGTCAACATTTGATTTGATGAAATTGTTTTATTGATGACACTCAGTGGAAGATCAGTGGGCAGCTGATAATATGGAACCATGATATAAAGCGGTATGATTCTGACTAAAAGTAATGACCTCTCATTCTCGATACAAAAGTGCCTTCAAGGTCTTTCACCCACTTCAAGGTGCACTAAGTCATTTTTACCCACCTTTTTAGAAGATGTAAGTGAACAAATGGTAGTTACATCAGTAAAAAAGTTACTGGCAAATATCATTCACCTTATGTCAGTAATTTACATTATAAAATAACATAATCATGGATGACAATTTTTCATCTAAATAAGATGTTTCAAAACTTTGCTTTAATCCTTTTCTGCATCTTTGGCAACAGGTGTCAGAATAACATCCAAAGTCATTTTGACAGGTTGTTCAGAAATATTTACATTAATTAATCCACTTGAGAGGTCTGAATAGTTGTTCCACCAAGGAAAAAACAAGTGTGACATGGACCTTTTGGTTGAAAACAAGATCCACTGCTGTGTTCTGTATCACTGGCTAACGGAGCATTGCACTAGTCCAGTCTTAAAAAGATAAGAGCCAGCGCAAGAACTATGCATGCAGGGTCTGATTTTCCTAATACTGTAAAGAGGAAGGGTTCCAAGCACTGAACCTTGAGGCACTCCACTACTTGATGTGATTTAGAAACCCTCTCCAGGATACTATGAAAAATCTGCCATTAGATACAGTGAGTACAGTGTACTTCTAGTAATGCCCAGTTCTTCTAGAATGAGTGACAGATAAATCTGTTGTCTTGCTATTTCAAAGATAGCAGACCGTTGCGGTTTAATGAGGATGGATGGTTTGGGATTGGTTTTGGCAAGGCACAGGGTTTCAGTGATGTCACCATAGCCCTTGAACCTGGAAAATGAACAAATCCGTTCAACATGAAAGAAAAAAAAATACTTAGTGCACCTTTAACTTTTCTTATTGGAAATAAAATAGAATTCCTTTCTTTCTGCAATTGAATTCAGTGTTCAGTGTTCTGCATTCTGAGGACATAGTTTCACGTTGGATATAGAATGAATGGGATATGACTTCTATGTTTTAAGAACACTTTTTGTAGTATTTCCAATTAATTTAAACTATTGCTCATAAGTTAGACAAAAATCTTACTTTTAACCATTGTTTCAGACTTAATGTTTTTCCTTTCAGGTTTTCCATAGTTAAAGTCCTGTCATGTGTTTCTGCATTCTTTCTTTGTCTCTTAGATCTTAGATTTTCTTATTTGACACTGATCTTTTCTTAATATATCATCTAAGGTTCACTAACTTTCTGCCCTCTTTCTTGCATCTGTCTCTTTCAGACCATGCTTAAAGACGACTCTCTGCTTCTGATACCAAATGTGTTGAAGGTGTTTCTGGAAAATGGACAGATCAAATCCTTTACATTTGACAGCCGCACCACTGTTAGGGTGAGTGTGATGGAAAAACTATTCCTAGTAACAATTTATTTTAAGGACCAATTCTCACGATTAATTTGCATGTATATTAATGGCATATTGGCTTTCTATTAGTCTGTTTTCTTATTCTGCATACCCTTATTTTAACTTTCTTAAAACAACCCCTTACCTAAACAACTACATTACTAAGTTTACTGAGGCAAAAGTTTGGTTTGATCATTAGATAAAAATGAGAATTGGCCTTAAAATAAAGCGTACTCTTTGTTACTAGAAACACAACTAGGGGAAATCAGTCATTGTAGTTTTTTTTTTCTGTTTTATTGTTTGTTTAATTGTGTGTTATTTGTTTAATTGAGACAATGCATGCCCACGATCAGAGTGGGGGAAAACAACATATCTAATACAGGCAATTAATTAATTAACTAGCAGATCTTTATAATTGCCCATAGTTAGCAGCTTTTAATGATGCTACTCTCATTCAATAAATATTGATTACCTAATAATTGCCCTAAATTCACCAATTCACTAACTGATTAGGTTATCTTTTTCCAGTATTAGATAATAACATATCTGTTATTGTAGAGCTATTCGTTTGTCCAGGAGGACTTTCTGCATGCTACAAAGCATCATTTTAAGGTGCTATCGAATAGAGTAAAGTGGCTTGAAAAAGTCATTAGACAACATTATAGTTTTGGTCTCACTTTATATTAAGTGACCCTAACACCTGTGCAGACTTTTTTCCCACTTCACTGAGTACTCATGGGATTATATATATGATATATAATAAATAATTATATAAAATTACATTTTGAAACAACAATATGTATAGAAGAGTAATTGGAATAAAGAGAGGTAGATTTAGGGATATGTAAAGTGTGAGGAGTTTGGTCTGGAGTTATTGTAATACCAGTGTAATTACATGATAACTCCTCAGGAACTGTCCACTTAATATAAAGTGTAACATTCTGGACACAACCACAATTTATATGTAAAGCCTAACTTAATGGCCCCTGCTGTGTAATATCAGAGTAATTACATGCTGAATCATTGGCAATTGTCTACTTAATATAAAATGTAACACTTTCTTTATCAATAAGTGCTGTTAGACCTGTTACACATTTGTACTTACACGTACCAATCAGTGGGTTGTTACATGTGTGTAGTTACACAAACATTACAGCTGTAGATACTACTTACACTGTGTTTACATACTAGTTAGTATACAGGTATAAGGGACACTTAATATAAAGTGGGACCATATTTTTGGAAAAAAGGGTAATCACTTTCTTTTGTACAGCTGATCTTACATTACGTTAGATCAAAGCATGAATTCCTAGAGCTATGATCAACTAAAAGAAATGCAATACAGTTTTTATTTCGCTGTAATGTTTGAACGTGTAGATGAGTTGAGGTTTGGATTTCAAACCATTAAAAAACCTATTGAGCTTTTTTCCTCTCCTACATTTGGGGTTTCACAGCATTGTTGACATGTTTTAAAATCCCTCCTGAGCTGATATCTTCAGCCTTTGGTCAGTATCACCAAACAGATTATCTCAATCCTGGTGACAGAACAAGGTGCAGTAATCCGTCTATCTCCCATAGCTGGAGTCAATGTCATCAAACACTGAGCATGCAGCGTATCGCAGCAGCCAGCACACATTGGTGATTTGGCATAATGTTTAAGTACAGTATTTGCTTTGGTCACATGGAAACCTCATTAAATATTTGGCATCCATTTCAGAAGCAAAGCCACTAGGCAGTAAAAAGCCTCATTTGTCTCCAGAGCAAGGTCCAATGACTGCAAGTGTTGATTTCAGTGCTCTATCACTGATGGAAATGTCAAGCCTGTCCTCCTGTAGTTTACGCACTGCTGATGCTGTTGCTTTCTACTACATTTACTTTGCATTTTAATATCTGAGATAAAGTAATACAGCAGAATTCATGCTTTAGGAGCAAAAAACACCAACCATCAGAAGAGTTATTACAGAACACTAGAACCTTGTTCTCTTTTTGCCATTCGCCCCAGGATGTGATATCGTCGCTGCAGGATCGCCTCTCTCTGCGTTACATCGAGCATTTTGCTTTGGTGCTGGAGTCCGGTGGACTGGCCCAGAATCAAAGGCTGCATCTGCTCCAGGAAAACCAGCCACTCTCTCATGTGAGTAAATGCCACCCAAAAACCACAGACTGATGCATTACTTTCACTCTAAGACTGATAATATATAGAACAACTTTGTTATTATTATTATTATTATTATTATCAATCATTTAGAAAATAACAGAAAAACAGTGTGATATCACATATCAGTTCAACTACCCCAAAAAAAAACTCCCGCCCGGTCTTTTTAAGATGGGGTATCTAATAGGTAGAAATGCTGACAGAAAAACTAAGTCACATAATTCATAAAACCTAAAATACAACAATTTAAATAACAAATAAAATAAAATACAATTTTAAGGCATTGTTTTGTACTATAAACCTATAGATCTTCTCTGCTGCTATAGACCAGTTCTTAAATGTTGACATTTGTGCTGTGTTGACTCAAGCTGTGGATAATTCAAGCATTGTAATGTCCTGAAATTGTACCAACCACTTGTAGATATACAGGCTATGTGGTGGAAGCCAGTGTTGTGCTAAAGGTTTTTTTGCAGATGTTAAGCCAGCCAGCCAAAGAGATTTTTGTAGCTTGGAGAGATGCAACAGAGAGTCTTCATACAGAACAACATTTTTGCTTGGCAACTTTTAATGAGCTATGTATTTGGGCACTTTTCCATTGAGAATGGATAATGCATTTTAATCTATATACTTTAGATCGGTCGTGGGCCCTGTGTTTAACCTGTTTGTCCGTTGAGGGCAACATTTCCCAAAGTTGCCTGGCAAAAGTGCTCAAGAACCTAAGGTTCAAAAGACTTAAACGCAGCCTTAAATGTGGAGTACAAGGTACTTTACACCAGATTTCTATGTCTATGACAAACAATCCTAATGAAGGGGGGAAAAAAAACTAAAAAAAAAAACTTTGTAGAGTTTCTGTGATTGGACAAATATATACTGTAGAAGTAGGCGGTAGTCAAAAGTGTTATAAGACCTGACACATGTGAAAAGATTGCCCTTTTTTCCCTCCAAAACATGATTTAATTTCATAAGGTTCATGAAGCATGCAGATGGTTGTCATGAGCACAACAAATATCAGATGAAGTGAGTGGTACTGTTTTAAGCCCTTTTAACTTTGCAGAAATAACAGCACATCCCTCTGGCATATTTCCTGAGAACTTCCAATGCATTCTGCAACTCAAGCTCAACTCATGTACAATAGATCTGTCCAGTTTATTTTCCAACTCACCCCTAATTTGCTTGATGAGGTTGAACTCTGTAGTATGAGGGGGCCAGTTCATCATTTTTAGTGTTCCAGCAGATTCCTTCCATCGCAGGTAGTTCTAGCAATAGTTCATTTTATGGTTCTTGTAATAGCCAATTCAACAAAAACAATTGAAACCTCTTAAATATGCCAAGCATTCTAACATTTTTTCCCGTATTTTATTGTAGTAGTATTAGCGTTTGAATTTTATTATAATAGTATTTATGTCTGATGTTATCCAGGATGATTTAAAAATATTCCAAAAATAATTTTTGTGATCCAACAGAACGTCTGACAATCTTGACAAAGCAGTCAATAACTCAGTTAGTAGTGGCAGGAATTACATTTTCAGCTATATTAAATTATTTCAAATAATCCAAAAAATATTATGTGGTTTAAACTGGATTTTGAACCTTTAAAAAGAATCGTAGTTACAGGGTAATACAATTGATTTGTTGTGGCTTCTAGTAGCACACCACCTTTTTAAAATAAGGAATGCAATGTGACAATTTAGTACTGGAGTATTTGTTAGTTTTATCTTAAAGGTGTATATTATTTTGCATTTTCAGGTAGTTCACAGGACCTACTTCCAGGGCATGAAGTGTCTTTTCCGGATTTGCTTCTTCCCGAAAGACTCTGCTGACTTGTTGAGGAGAGACCCTGCTGCATTTGAGTACCTCTACATACAGGTAAACTAGTCATGAATGTTCACATATGAAGAAAGATCAGATATTCATCAGATATTTATGAATGTTATTTTATATGTTATTTATTTCTAAATTCCCCAGAGCCGCAATGACGTCATAAAAGAGCGGTATGGGATGGACTGGAAGTCTGATGTCACACTTAGGTTGGCAGCCCTCCACATCTACATCACTGTGTCGATTGCGAGACCCAATCAGAAGATTTCTCTAAAGCACGTTGAGTACGTTTGCCTGAAAAGAGGAAATTTCATTTAATAATATTAGCTCTTGATCACTACCTTCACAATAAAACGGATGTTTGAAAAATCAGAGCACTCTATTGGAATGGAAGCTAATGTGTGTCAAAAATGGAAGTTGCCAAGTGTTGTTCCTGTGTTTTGATTTTATTTTCATGCTAAACATTGTGTTTGTGTGAACAGGCATTAAGAGTAACCTAGAGTAACCAAAGAAGTATGCGTTAGATTTTGGATGAACAATGTAAGCTTCATTTCATTTTACACTGGTGGCAGATGACACTTGTGAAACCATCAAAGAGCACTGTAAGGTCTTGTAGCTGGTTGCATGCTTTGAAGACTAAACCCGCATCATTATCTTTAGGAAAGAATGGGGTTTGGAACCTTTCCTTCCTTTGACTCTGTTGCCAACTGTCAAGGAGAAAAACGTCTGCAAGACTCTGTCACAGCTGTTGAAGACATATCAACATCCTCCACCAGCTGGTAACAAGGTATATGTGGTTACTAAGAATATTTGTGGCAAATATCATTAAAAATTGCGCACTATATTTGAAATAATTTTGTTTTTTTACACTGCATTATGTTGTGTTTAGAATGAACTGAACTGTCTGTACAATTGATAGATACGACAGAAAATTACCAGTTCTTTTTTATTCTCAACAGTATATCTTAAATGGAGGTATTTGTCATCAAATGTGACTCAAGAAACATGCAACAAAGAAACCTTTTATCTCTTTAGTCAAATGCATGTTATTGTATTTTTTTGTATTCATTTTATGCCCTAAAAGCATAGTTTACATGTGTTATGGTGGAACAGATATGCAAAACCGCGTGCAATTAAGTTCTTCATATCAATCATTCTTACACATAGCAGACCTTTCAGCAGCAAAACATTGCCCTCTGCTGGACAGAAAATTACCCACGATGCACTTGCACAACTCACCACTGTTTTCTGTTTCTCTGTTTTTCTATGCAGGTTTCTCCTCTTCAGGGAAAACTACAGTACATGCGTGTCTTAAATGACCTTCCACCATTCGGAGGATTCTTGTTTCACACAGTTGGCTTGGTAACACAAATCTGAGATGACTTCTTAAACAAAAATAAATAGACTTTTGCATTGATTTCATGGTTTTACAAAATGCATACAGCCAAGTTACCTTTCAAACTTAATAAATAAACAAATTGCTTGTCCTTCTCTTTCTGAATTTCTCATTATTTTCTTTTTCTACTGAAAGGATGAGAAACAGTCAGCCACTACGTTGTTGGTTGGGCCGAGACATGGTATCAGTCATGTGATTGACCTGAAGAACAACCTAACAACGGTCTTAGCAGAGTTCAGCCGTGTGGCCAAGATCCAGCTCTTTAGAGAGCATCATGGAGTAGCCCGTGTTGAGGTTGTTATTCTGGATGCAAAGGTGTGGAAAAAGCATTGAAACAAAATCTGAAACAGTATTTCATCAAACAACATCGAAAATTTAATACTAACATCTGTTTCCATACTAATTATTGTAGCCCTTGGTCTTATTAATGGAGTGGCCAGATGCATCAAACTTCGCCTGTTTGATATCTGGCTATTATAAGTTATTTGTGGACCCTAAAAGGACAATCTACTGCAGGATACCTGGTCAGCCTTATATGATCAAGGCAGGTATGTTAAAAATCTTACTCTTGCAATTTCATTAACATACAACAAAGTCATTGCATGTAGTTTTCTGACAGTGCATTTGCTTTGCTTTTCATCTTCCACTGACTAGATGAACTAAATTATGTTGTGTTGCATATGCAATTTGGGAAATTTCATAATAAAACAGATTTAATAATGGTAAGAATAGGTGTATGGTGACATCTTAAACATAATATAAATGTAATTATATATAAAAAAAAAAATTTAAAATGAACCATGACATTTATCAGGTTGCTTTTAAAAGGATATTTGATGATTAGTTATAAGGACTTTTCGTGGCAATCATTCATAATTGCAGCTTGATCCCTCCATCTTGAGCTCTCCATCCTCACCATAAATCAGTTTATGCAAGCTTAACTGAAATGCTAATCAAGATAAATGCATATTTCTGGATGTGGCATCGTGTTACTAAACCATGTATTGGACGTTCGCATCTTCTGTGGTCCAAAGAGAAAGATCACAGCATGCCATCACATCTCACAAGGCTCTTTTCCATCTCTGAGAACTCTATTCAGCAGACTCACCTTTGTCATCTGGACTCATTCCCATCCATCATGTTTTCTACTCGTTCAACCACTCAGACAGTTCTGTCATTTAGATTCCAGAAGCTCTCATGCCCAATTCCGCTCCGGAGCCACTGTGCCAAGTGGGAGTCGGCGAGAAGACAGAGAGGGGTCGGCTAGAGAGGCAACACAGAAGACATCAGCATCCACCATATCTCAGCACCTTGGCCTTTGTCACATCCATTTAAAAGAGCAACAACAGCTGCAAGAGCTTCAGATACAAGCTGAACAGGAGCTTGACATTAATGAGAACCTTATCTCACAGGTACAGAATCGTTCGCGCACAAAGTCTGACCCCACTCTAAAGAGCACAGAGTCAGTGGCTGAACAAGACGGTCCCACTGATGACAGCTCAAGCTTCAGAAAAAGAGCAAAAACAATGGAGCCTTCACAGAGATTTTTCTGTGACTCCTGCAAGGCAAAACTCCAAGCAGAAGGTTTGATCTCAGACACTGGGGAGACAGGAAGGCTCATTTTGCAGCAGTGCACAAATGCATGTGCGTCCCGTGAAGGAGGGGCTGTTGATCTCATTGCCTTACCGCTACCTGGGAATGAGGAAGATGAGGAGATAGATGATGGAGGAGGAAAGCTGCAGCCTCCCCCTCCCGCCATAGCAGCACCACCCCCGGGGTTTCGTGACAACAGCTCTGATGAAGATGACAATAAAAAAGGTCGGAAAGGAATCAAGGCGTCTGCTGCTGTGGCAGAGGGTCGAGAGGACGTTCCTGTCACACTGATCGATAATATGACCACTAGGACGGTTCAAGACCACGCTCAGGAGTTAGACGATGCGTTAGTGTCCACCCTCCAGGCGCTGGAAGCACTAGCTGCATCAGAGGATTACCCACACCATCCCCAACAGACACAACAGACAGCAGGTGGACTATGTACTATTAAAAGTGCTGGTTCGTTACATGTATTTGAGTAAATGAGACTTTTAAGAGTCAAGCAAACTGTAAAATCAGAAACAGTCATTAAAAATTGGTTGTTTGTACACCTTCAAATTACAGAAGGCTAAAAATAAAGTTTTAAGGTCCCAAAACAAGTATCAATGCAGTGCTACCTTCTCCTTACTAATAAAATTACAAACAGGATCTTAACACCTTTTTTAGAATGTAATTTTTGACTGAAGAACATGCATTTGTTTTTCATTGTAATTTTGTTTACCTGACATGACCTTATGAGATTTCTTACGAGTGTGATTGTTTTTTTTTTTTGTTCCTTTACAGGGTTGATTGTGCTTGCTGCCATTACCCCTGAATCATCGCTAGATTCTGGACATGAGACTAATTCTTCAGAGTTAACTGATGTGTCTGAGATGGTGTCTGCCATGAAACAGCATCAGAACCAGGCCTATCTACTTGCCCACCACATCAACAAAGAGCGACTTTTCAGTCGGCGAGACTTCCCCTTGACAATACCTGGCTGCACTACACAAGCAATTGGTGGGGGTGCTTTTTCAATGAGCCAGATCCGTGGCGGATGTTCACCAAAATCTGTGATATTAAGTAAGACCATGCCTTTGAAAGTATGCCCCAGTCAAGGAGTTGTGGAGCAGGGGAAAAGCCATGAAGCAAAAAGTGAGAAGGATATAGAAAAAACAGAAAAAGACCCTGTCAAAGAGTCCTTAGAAAAGTCTGAACCGCAGACATCTGAGGAGCTTAAAGCATCTGATCAAGAGAGTGCTCCCAAAATCAACACAGATCAGTTGCCTCAAGCTGATGAAGAAAAAACAAGCTCTGTTACCTCAGAAGGTGTCCAGGAAAAAGAATCTGGTACAGTCATCCTAGAAACTACCAGTATAGCCTTACCTGTTCTTTTACCAGTGGATAGAACTGCGTCTGCTAAGATTTGTCCTACAAATATGTGCCAAGATGCCGACAATGCCTCAAGTGAGACCACTAAGCCTTCAAGTTCAAAGGGCCTTCTGCCAGCTGCTGACTTGTTCTGCACCTGTCCGGTACGACCAGAGCCTGGCCCACAGGTGCGTTTGAAGGATCCACAGGCCCAAAAACTAGTGGTGTTTCACTCATCATCTCCCACAGATGAAGAGCGTCTTCGTGCCAAAGGTCTTCAGTTAGCTAACAACAAAGACAACACATCGAAGACACCTGATGCAAGTTTGGCTAAGCCTACCACCCTGCCCCCTATCAAGTACTCACCAGCTATGCCTGTTAAAGTAGAACGGAAGGAGATGCCAGAGGCAAAGGCAGAGAACTCCCAGAGTAAAGCCCCTGTTGAACCACAGAAACCTGCTAAAAGTTTGCCTTTTCTGGTAGACCCAACACTTGTCTTAAGTTGTGCGGAAAAGGGTGCAACTATTCCAGGAGCCGAGTATAAGAAACAGGCAAATAACAAAGTCAAATCCCAGCGTAGTACTCCCTTCCTGAGTTTTAGGAACTTAATTTCAGCCACTTTCCCAGCACGTTTGCGCAGAGAGACAGATGAGCGTCGTGCCCAACTTCAGAAGGTCAGGCAGTATGAGCTAGAGTTCCTGGAGGAGCTTCTAAAACCTAAAACATCACAAGGGGAGTTTATACCACAGGGATCCTCTCCTGTTCCCTCATTTACCCCATGTGCCTGCCAGCTGCGCACGAGTCCTGTACAGAAAGTTCCTGGGATCTCACGGGAACAGCGACGCAGTTGTGATTGTAAGAGAATGTGCCGCGGAATGCGTCTCCCAGATACAGCTGTTGGTTCTGCAGCGGACCAGAGAGGGCGAGAGAGGACAATCTCCAAAACTCCCCCAGCTGTTCCAAAGTCTCCACATGCTCAAGGAGAATTACCGAAACCTCAGACTTTGGAAATCAAAACCACTCGAATCCGCTCTACAAGCCTAGAGTCCAGGGAACCCAGAGATACACCCACGTCATGTTTGCAGACGTGTGCTACCCGCTCAGAATGCATGGGTGCTCCACAGTACAAAAAGCTACAAAGAAGATATAGCATAGGGGAGATTGACAACAATGACAGCACCCCCCTATATGCTGAGGTTAAAACAACAAAAGCAAAGAGCCTTGAGAAAGAAATGGAAAGAGTCAGGGCCACAGGACTTAGACTTCCAACTCCAGTTGAACCTGTACATACTAAAGATGGGGATGCAAAGAAGAAGGGGATATTTTTTATTCAGGGAGAGGAGCTTCCTCAGGAAAGTCGAGAGGGTACTGCTGAGGTTCTGGGGTTGCCAAGTGAGGATACAGAGGACAGAGAAAAATGCTGCTCCTTCTGCTTTTGTTATCGCAAATGTGAAGCTGCTGATGAGAGCAGTGAAAAAGATGAACTGTCTTATTCCATCCCCCTCAAGGTTTTGCCCGGAATGCGCCTAGACTCAAGGGCAATGCCAGTAGTCAGCAAAACACTTCAGGTGCTCGATGCAGAGGATTGTAGTGGGGAGGAGGAGGAGGAAGAAGAGGAGCCACAAACACAGAGAATTGATCTGCGGGCCTGTGGAAATCTGGAAACTAGCCTGGCAAGGGTACAGTCCTTGCAGGGCAAAACATTCTTGCTCCCTGACGGATTCTTAAACGCACAACTTGATGCCAATGAGCTGCTCTCAATTTTAAGGCAGTGTGCCAACAGTCCCCAAATCGAGGGTGAACCTCGTATCCCTCCTGCAAAACTGGCAGAATACAAGCAAGAACTTGCAGTCCGTTTTAAAGAGTTTAGGGCATCATGTAGACGCGTGGCAAGTGTTGAGAAAAGTCCCTCTCGAATGCTAAGTGCTGTCACAGCTAGCTTCCAGGTGCTGTGCAACCTTACTCAAACATTCATTCGGCTGGTCAGAGGTGTACGATCTGAAACTCAAAAACTGCAGCTTTTACGCAAGGTTGAGGAGGTAGCTGTCAACTACACCCTTCTTCTTCGTGCTGCTGAAGAGGCAATGGGACACTCTAGTAGCCTCCCCAATAAGAGTGTAAGTCCTCAACTCCACACATCTACCAACATGGGCTCTCTTAATCGTCCAATCAAAACCTTGCCCAGCAAGTAATGACTCATTGGCTCATGAGTTTGTGGGGCAGGCCGGAAAGACAGCTGCTCAACACTTTGGCAGGAATCTCTTCGGATCCTTCATCGGTTTACATTTTTACTCGCCTTTCTGTTCACCTACTGCTAAATTCCATAACTGCATAACTATCTACTGTTATATGTTTATGAAAGTTGTGCTAACTTGTACACACAAAGGATCTTTTACATTGTGCACAGAAGTGAGATTAAAAAAAAAAAAACTGATCCTGTGCATTATAGATGACCAACAGGGCTGTTCACTCGTGTTCTTAGAGAAAGGGTACTGTGAAATGAACTTAGTTTTTGTATATTTAGTTGTTCCTATATTTAAATAACAAAATGACTGTCTAGGGCTGGTGGGGTTAATTTGTGTCCTAAAAATGGTTTATAAAGCATATTATGGAAAAAATATATTATCATTATTACAATTACTGTAGAGACATTATAGCTACAAAATCTAAAATATGCCCTGAGGGTGGCATATATATATATATATATATATATATCACAGAAAATTAAATGATAACAGATTTTGTAAATTAGGTAGCGAGAGAACTGGTTATTTGGTAATGTGCTTGTTTTTCAATTTTGTTTGTTGTGACATGAAATACTCCCTTTTCACAATACTGCATTCACAATGTCTGGATTTGTATCTCTGTAAGTGTCTGAATTGACACTTTTTTAATGAATATTTATGAACACAAGGGCCCACTAACAAAATAGTGGAAGGAAACACCTGCCCAGGGCAGACAATGTAGCAGATTTAAATTTACCGTAATATTAATTGAAAGGATACAATGGTTGAGCTAAGAGCAAGATGAAAAAGGCGCTCCTGTTTGCTAATGCACAAAAAACATTCTCTCTCCCTCTCACCCCCACAAACTTATCTGGAGCCATACAGTACCTCATACATGTAGTGGCAAACAGAGGCATCATTATTTTTTTATTTATTTTTTTTTGTACTGGAGGAGTGGGCTGAGCTCATGATATCTGGATCATTTAGTACAATGCTTGTGTAGATGACACAAAACCATTTTCTTTCCAAGTATAGCCTACATAAGTACACAGAAAACCAATGTTTTACAATATTTTTTGAACATTGCTTTGTTTTTCTTATATTCCATATTTTGAAATGTCTTATATGTATAAAAACAAAACAAAACAAAAAAAATATTTTTTGGATTTTCATGTGATGTCATCCATTGTGCACTCTTGAGACCATAACCCGTCCCCATCCACACACACAGAATAGTTTTATATGTATTTTAATAAAACCAACTGCTGTCTTATGTCTGAAAACTTTTCTGTCTCCTCTTCCAATCTAGGATATACATGGTTAAATTATGGTCATATAATCCAGACTCTACTACTGTGACATTTAAACAATAACCATCTCACTGTTTTGGTGTCTTGCATGTTTTCCCTACTGTAAAATAGCACCGAATGAAGTGGGTTCTGTCAAGCCAGCAACTAATAGACTGTTTAATGCTGGGTTTGGATTAATTTATATCATTAAAAGATCAATGAGGGTACAGATACAATCTAGTGTTTTACAATATTTCAGTATAATTATTCTATGCTCAACAAAAATATTGTAAAGAGCATAAGGTATTTGTGAAGCTTAAAGTCATTCTGAAAAGAACTAACATTGCAAATAATCATCAAAATAATTTTTTATTTTAAAGAGAAATCACATGTATCTTATGATTTATAGTAGTATGTAACAGAGACAAATAGTAACTATATTTTAGAGTATAATATAGCATGGAACATGTTTATTTTTATAAAATACAAACAATATCCTCATGTTTATACTTTTTTTTAGACATACCTTCTGTCAAAGAAGTTTTGACTAGTCGCGTTGCCAACATGAGATTTGTCACTGTGCTTTATTTTTGTTGTATGTGTTCATATTTAGTTCTTTGAGTTCTTGTCAAGTGTTTTTGCTTTACTGTGTGGTCTTTTTTGTGTGTAAGGTCATGTTTTAAAGCAATAAAGAATATTAAAAGTAACATTTTCAGCTTAGTTTTGGCTATGAGGTCAACTGATCGAATTCATAATGAGTGCTCTGAAAATACAGACAAATTATATATATATATATATATATATATATATAATTCATATATTGACTTACTTCCTTAAAGGTAACATTTAAAAAGTACACAGTAACAAAGCCTTTTATTTTTAATTCACACATTTTTAACTGGAGATGTTTGTTACATTGTTAATGCATTAAATGACAAGTTCTTCATTTATTAACACTGCACTAATTCACTTATTAATGTTTATTAATTAGCTCATATGTGAAGAGTTGGATCATGTTTTTTATTTGTTAACCACCCGTTAACCATACATAACTGATGTACAGCATTAAACTAGTAAAGTTGTTAATGGTTATGAACAGTTACACTTTGGGTCACAAAACAATACTGGATTGCTATTAAAGAAGTGCTTTAGATCTACCTTTATTAAACATTAAATATAATAGTAAGTATCCCTCAGTATTAAGCATAAATGTGTATCTCCTCATTTTATACATGAAGATTTCTTTAATATTAATTAATTTTTAACATTTTCACAAACATTTTTGTATGTTTGGACAGGTGCTGAAATATACCATATAAATATACTGAGAGCATCTAAAATAATTACGTTATTATACATTACAAATATTGTTACAAATTCTCAGGCTCTGTCTCTCTCTATAGGCCTAAATATTCGTAATAGTTAATGAATAGTTTATTTTATTGAATTGATGATCAATGCTATTAAGGATTCATAAGCATTTTAAATGCTGTTGATAAATAATTATTGTATTTTTTTGTGTCTGCAAACATGAAGTACAAACATTTAGAATCATACACAGTGCTTATATAAAGTCTTCGTACTCCTTTATTTTTTTTCACATCTTGTTACATGTTATTATGTAAAACACCTTTGGTAACACTTTAGAATAGGTAACATTTGTTAACTATTAACTACAACTTTTCCCTCAATAAATTCTTAATTTGCTGCTTATTAATAGTTAGTGCTGCAGTTAAGTTTAGGTAATGGGTATGATAAGGCATTAATATGTACTTAATTAGCACTAATAAATGGCTAATATTCTAGTAATATCCATGTTAATAAGCAGCTAATAGGTAACCTGAAAAAATGTGTTACCACTCCTTTAAGCAAAAAACGGATTTATCCCTACTTTGCAAATGTATTAAAAAGGAAACACTGAAAAAATGGCATTGCACAAGTACCCTTTGTTGTGATGCTCAACATTTAGATCAGAAACATCCACTGGATCATCTTACAGTAACTCCGACTGGAGTAAACCTGTGGCAAACTCAGATGATTGGACATGTTTTGGAAAGGCACACACACCTGTGTATAATAAGTTTAACTACTGAAATGGATGTCAGAGCAAAAACTAAGGTCAAAAGAATGGCCTGCAGAGCTGCAGACAGGACTGTATTGAGACTGGGGAAGATAACAAATAAATTCTGCTCAGTTGAAGGTTCATTTAGCCTCCATATTACTTAACGGATGAAGTCCAAAACAATCAGGACTCCTAGATCTAGATCTTGAGCTCAAAGATTGTATATGGAGACGAGAGAAACATACAGATGGACAAACATCATTGCAACACTCCACCGATCTGGGTATGATGGAAACGTGATTGAACTCAAGCTTCTCCTCAGTAAAGATGCACAAAACACTGACTGGAATTTACAAAAATAGACTCAAATAACTCTCAGACTATGAAAAAAAAAACGTCCTTGAGTGGCCCAGCCAGAGCTGAGACCTGACAGAGCTTGAGAAAAAAACAAATGCAGGAAGGTTGAAAAGAACCTAAAAAGACCTGAGACTGTAATTGTTGCCAAAGTGCTTTTGAGTTAAGGTTATGAAGATTTATGCAATGTAATTTTCTCAGTGTTTTCCTTTTTAAAAAATTTAAAGTCGTGATAAATATTTTTTTTTGCTTTGTCATTGTGGTGAGTTAAATTAAGTTATATGTCTGAAGGGTCTCTGTTTTATTTTTTCTGTGGCATTTGTATGACTGGCACAGATTCCCCCGAATTAGGGTTTATCCTAGGGTTACTTGCATGTAATTATTATTCAGAGAATGCTGTTCAAGAAGGTCAAATTAAATCTTATTTGAGCTGTCTGATTCATTTGATGTGATGTTTAGGGAGTTTGGGAAATAAGTTTAACACCTGCTATTTGCAGTAAATAAACATCAAATAAGAGCAATAGTGACAGAATATTGTGATACACTGTAGCAAGATCTGTTTTTTTTTTATGTTTTTTTCAGTACAATTCAGTACAACTTTATATCATGTCTCATTTAAACACTTTCCGGGATAGGAAAAGGACTAGACCTTTGCTACTTTAGGACATTTAAGAATTTTTAGAAACATGTCTTACAAAAATTTATTTTCTGTGAGCATTTTAAGACCAAACAATGGCAATAATGTATTTTAAGACATCTCATTGCAAGCTTTTTCCAGTTTAGACAGCTCTTAACATTTGTTTTAATCTAGGACTAGTCTTAAACCCTGTTCGGGAAACTGCCCCTTTGTGTTTAGAATCAGAGAATTAAATACATATTCAAACACTGATATACTGTAACTCCTGGGACATTTGCTGTTATTGAGCTTGGGATATGGTATTGTATTTGAGTACATGACATCAAATGCTCTCAGGTAAATCTAGAAGCCTTGAGGATAGTCTGATAGTCAGGAGTTTGGGATTCATATTCATACTCAAATATGGACACATAATCCTGTTTCAAATCCAGTGATTTTCATCAACAGGAAGGATCAAGACTTTGTTCTGTTTGTTCCTGCAGTGTTTTAGCTCAGTTTAGTTTTAGCTACCAACATGATCTCTAAATATCTTACAAAATGTTTTTGAAAATCTTGATTATTTTATTAGGTCCCACTTTATATTAAGTGTCACTACCACCTGTGTACTTCCATAGTAACTAGATGTGTATGTAGTGTGTAACCACAGCGTAAGTAGTATCTACTGTAATATATAATAATACTGTAATATTTCTGTAACTACACACATGTAACAACCCTCAGAATGGTGTGTGTTTAAGTACAAATGTGTAACAGGACATTGGTAACAACACTTTTTGGTAATGAGAGTACAAATGTCTAACGGGACAAACAGCACTTTTTGGTAAATAAAGGAGTTACCATGTATATACACTGGTTTGACAGAGGTGCACCAACTCCACCCACTTTACATATCCCTAAACCTACCCAACTACACCACCTGATCACCCCCTGTTCCAGTTACTCTTATACATACTCCTGTTACAAAATGTAGCTATGTAACTCCTGTTACATGACTACTTAGTGAAGTGAAAGTGTTGTCACCAATGTCCTGTTACACATTTGTACTTACACACACCATTCTGAGGGTTGTCACATGTGTGTAGTTACAGAAGTATTGCAGCTGATACTATGTACCGATGTGTAGTTACACTATGGTTACATACTACAAACACATCTAGTTACTATGGAAGTAAACAGCTATTAGGGACACTTAATATAAAGTGGGAACTTTAATTATTTAATTAACTGGAACAAAAGAGAGTTTTTTTCCCCCTATATATATATATATATATATATATATATGTAAACCTAAAATAATTGTGTAAGTAGTAAAAAAAAAAAAAACACAAAATTGCATTTAGAAACAGTTGATTTGCCCCTCCCCTTCCTCACAGTGGTTTGGCCCACTGCTAGCTGTCCCAGTTCAAGTCAGGTGTGTGGCAGCGGCTCAATTAATATTGAACTCCAGTAAGTAAGGTATTTTATTCACTTTAACTCTCCTGTTATCCTTTCAATGTTAAACGTGTGTACATATATAGTTGATTTTTTTTTTTTGCTTCAAATTGAATGACTTTTCCTAGTTAAATGGGGAAAACTTAGTAAACATAAAATTAACATGATATTATTTTTTAAATGCCCTGTACACATTTTGTCACATCGGTGTTCTTCCAGGGTCTTTTAGCTGTATAAAACATAAGAAATATGAAAAAAACATTTGTTTTGGGTGATATGGAGGTCACTATAACATGCTATGATTTTATAATATGCACTATCATTTTATATGTTAAGTATAATAAGAATAACAATAAAAAAACTAGCACACCCATACCTGTAGTATTACGAGAACCACTGACCTTATGCCACACCAGGAGTTTATCGGGTTGTACAGTTTATCAGAGACAACAGGCCCAGGCATTGCCAAAATGGTTACTGATGTGTTGATGAGGCTTAATCAGCCAATGTCTGCTTTACTTGGGCAAAGTTACGATGGTGCCTCCAACATGGCAGGAAAGTATAGTGGTGCACAGGGAGTAGTGAAAGAGCAGCAACCCGGTGGACTGTGTGTAATTCTGCTATAATAGCTGTGGTAGGGCAGTATGAGCGGGTCCTTGTTAGTCTAGATGAGATGGCAAAATGTGCATCTGACAGCTACAATTGCCACTGGCTTCTGCTGTTGTTGGAGTGCCTAAACATTTCACTGCAGAAGAAGACCCAGACTGGCTCTGGTATGCAGGAGATTGTGTACGATCCTACCTTCAGGGAAAGAGAAATGACAAGAGCTATCTTGAATTGTACGAGAAATGAACATCATTGGTAAACTCCATTGAATTAGTTGACCCTATTGAGACAGCAAATTCAAGGCGTTTGGCTGGCAAAGCAGTGGACCATTACAGGGCAGAGTTCTTCAATGTATTGGATCGTGTAGAGGTTCAGTTTAGTGAGCGTTTCCACCAAGACTGTCTAAAATCTCTGCAAAGCTTAGAAAATGTCCTTTCGACTGCTTTGTCAACCGATTCAGTAGATAAGTACCCTGAGCTGCAGTACATTTGCCTCTCTTTCACCAGAAATTCTCCTATAGCAGCAGAGATGCTAAGGGGAATGCCAGTGGAGGTGCGTGGGTTGTTTGACCAAGTTGAGGTCCTTGTCAGAATTTTGTTGGTGGTTCCAGTGTCCTCATGTGAAGCTGAGAGGAGCTTCAGTGCATTGCGGAGACTAAAGCCGTGGCTGAGGGCTACCGCAGGCCAAGACAGACTTAACAGTCTGCTAGACAGCAATGCGCAAAAAAACAAGCTTGACAACCTTAACATAACCAACATATGCCAAGGGTTTTGGGGCCCAGTCACACCAGGAAAAACACATTTGGTACTTTTGTTTAGTGTCCATTCATTAATGTAAGTTACTGTAAATTGATTATTTAATAATTGATTTTGTTACAAAACATTAACTATTTTATATGTTTTTCACAATAACAGTCATGTTTAAATTTTATTGTGTGATGATGGTTTGACTGTAAACAGCATAATAAACAATGCAATAAAAAATTTTGTCATTGAACCTGAGAAAAACGTTGAAAATAACCATAATGGCGCAGTCTCCATGCTACGATAATAACGATAGAAGCAAAGTTTTTCACTGTGGGGACATATCATTGTAAGTAGAATTTGACTGTGTATTATTTGTGTCCCCTTTAAAAATTGCTCATGAGAAGTTTTATATTTATTGTCCCCCCTACTGTTAAATGTAATGTACACCCATGTTCACTTTTAACTACAACTTTTCCCTCAATAACCCAATTTGTGTTAATAGTTATTGAGGTAGTTTTTAAGTTTAGGTGTTGGATTAGCGATGTAGAATAAGGCATTGGTGTGTGCTTAATTACTACTAATTGCTCATATTCTAGTAATTTGTATGCTAGTAAGCAACTACTTAAGTGACCCTGAAATGAAGTGTTACTGAGATGTGAAAACTAGTTTCATGCCTCATTGATGCATTTACTCTTGTTTTAGGCATATGCTCACATCTTGATTTAAGGATGTTACAAGACAAAAATACTGAGGAAGACGCTCATCCTTCTGCGCTGGATGTGACATTTAATGCAATTTATTTTTAATTAAAGATTTTCAAGTCAGTGTTATTTAGTTGGGAAGGGAAGGGCGAATGAGGAGTTTAAAGATCTGCAGAAAAAGAGCAAGTGAACAGGGGTTTGGCTTTTAAATCTTAAAAAAAACGAACGTCAAGATATATTAATCAAGTAGACTCACGCAATTTGTGTTTTGTTTATCAAAATGTTTGCTAAGGGAACACAGTATTTCAGTGGTGGATGTGAGACTTTTAGGAACCCAATGTTCCAGGATTATTGTGTGATTGAGAAAGCCCCCAACACTGAACAAGGCAAGTGATTGAGACACACACAGTAACAGAATACAGCACGTGTAATTACCCACTTTAATGGCATAATACAACACTTATAAGCGGATTAAAATGATTTTCCTTGAATGATTTATTTAGACTGTTAATTTCTTACATCTGAAAAGTGCTATTTGCTAAACGTCAAGGAAATACCTGAGTGTAAAACCATTTCCGAAAGAAATATTTATTTTGATTCCTTCTTACCAGTAGTCCACCTGCCAAAAAATAACTAATGCATGAATTGTATTTCGCATGAAGAATGTAGAGTCTCCAACCACAACTGTAACAAACACAGCCTGCCAAGCGAACGCCCGCACAGCCTGGAAGATTTCATTCACAAAACACCAGCAGAACCAATCTGTGATTACATGAACTGCTGCGTCTGTTCAGTGCGCCGATACACGCAAGAACGGCTATTATTTACACACAGGTCTCCTCAGGTTCATGAGAGTGACTGAGTCAGGGATCAAATGTTTGATTACTCCGAAAGCACTCGATCAATTAAACACTGTCTTACAATACCAATTAAACTATGAATAAAGCAAAATCTACTACATCCATTTACGCTGTCACCTCAGTGAGATTTCCATCTCCTGTCCAGATGGTGACCCATTAGAAGCGGCGTCTTGCAATTTCTAGAATCTGAATTATTGTGAACTTAGCCTTTTAAAGCTGTCGCAAGTCACCCGCTCTTTCAGTTGTGACGGAGGTTTTTACACATGATGACGCATTACAGATTAAGAAATCTGACAAAAACGTGACTGATCATAGCTACACCGATCAACAGAGCTAGATATCATGGCATGAAGTACTGCTGGGAAGGGGCTTTAGGATGTCGTGTCTATGTTTGCCCACTCGCTAAAAAATAAATAACCCAAAGTGACATTATAAAAGCAAAAAGGTGTGATTTGCATTTGTTAATGTATACATCTATAATTGCGTAACTCAAACCTGTTCAAAATATTCACAATCGATTCATACTCAATTCAGTGCAAAACAAAAAACAATACATGTAAGGCATGACTCAAGAGATCAGAAGATATTGGCGGTATGTGCACGTTCAGCGCGTTGTTAACGTTTTGTTTTACACAAACATTGAGTTCTGCAGTGGTATTCACAGAGGTGAGGAAGGCCGAAGACACCGGGAACGCAGAGATCGTACAGTTTCTAGAACTGCTCGAAGTAACATGATGGGTGCAAACCGGTAAAAGGTACTGTAAAACCTGGACATACAAGCTGGTAAAATACATCTAATAATTCAATGACTTTGGAGAGAAGGAAAGTGTCTGTCCCGATAGACTTTAGTCAGGATTTAATTAGCGAGGACTATAATGTTGTTTAACAACATGCCGATGTACAGCTGATGAAACGTCTTTCAGTACGCTAAACACTTCATTAAATAGCTTGTCAAATCACATCCATTCATTATAAAGCCTACGTTTAGCCTCATTTTATGTTATCTATCCTGACTAAGGTCTATGATGATGCTCAGACCAGGAATACATCACCCATAAAAGAAAACGGTTAGCATTTACTCGCCCTTGTGTCGTTCCAAACCCATGCAACTTTCTACAGTGAGCAGAAAGTCCAACATTTTAGGATACATTTATGATGCTTTTTGGACCATTTGGAAAGACACTGGTCAGTAGACACTATTAGTTACTGAAAGAACGCTCTTGTATTCTTTAGAGAAGATGTTTGGAAGAACATGAGGGTGAGTACATTTAGATTTTTGGGTGAGCTATTCCTTTAAAACAGAGGATACGATTTGCTAACAGCATTTAAGCAAAGTGGGTATAAAAATATAGGCATCTGAGACCCTGAATGACTGTGAGAGGCGTGAAATGATCGTTTTGACCAAGACCATACTGTTAGCCACTTCTGCCTGTGATTTATGTTTCTCTATCAGTGGTTCTCAACCCTAGTCCTGGGGACCAAATGCTCGGTATGTTTCTCTTATCTGGCACTACTCTCCTAACAAGCTGAACCAGGTGTGTTAAATAATGGAGACATAGTCTACGTCCTAACGTGCATACTATCCATCCCAAATTCTATGATTGTAGTCATTTTCAATACTGTTTAGGGCAGACGGGATGAACAGTATGCACCACTGGGATGCAGGGACACACTCTTAAAGATAAAGCTGCTTCACGAGGATTCATAAAACTTTTTTGTCTAAATGGCTCCATGAAGAGCCTTTCTGTTTCACAAAAGCTTCTTAGTGGCGAAGGAAGTTTCTTCAGATTATAAGAAGGTTAAAGATGGTTCTTGACTGAATAGTTCTTTGTGGAACCAATAACAGTCCAATAACTGTGAAGAAGCACCCTTATCTGTAAGCGTGTACAAAAAGCTCAGAGCAGTGGGTCCCGAGGACTGGAGTTGAGAACCACTGCATTGAATAAGAGGGCCGTAAAAGACACGTGTAGCTGTGGAGCAGAAAGAAAGAGCGCTATAGCAGGGTTTCCTTGTGATGCCGCATTACGTGTTGGTTCTTTTCTGACGGCCGCCTGAAACCCTTCTTGCAATAGTCACACCTGTGCGGGTAGTCTTTAGTGTGAATGGATATGACGTGCCGCTTGAAACCCGAAGCGTCCGTAGTGTTGTACTCGCAGTATTGGCACTGATAGACCTTGCGACCGCTATGCGTCTTCATATGCTTCTTTAGTTCGTTCTGATGCCTGAATCCGCGCTTGCACCGCTTGCACTTGAACGGCAAGTCCTTGGTGTGAACGGACAGAATGTGGCGGCTCAGCGCGAAGGGGTCCGACGTTTTGAAATCGCAGTGCCTGCACTGGTGCACTTTATTGCCCTTGTGCGTTTCGGCGTGCTTCTTCAGTTCCGAGGGTCTGTGGAAGCCCTTCTCGCACACGTCGCACTTGTGCGGGAAGTCTTTGGTGTGTACCGAGATGACGTGCCGCTTCAGGTCGCTGGAGTTGGTGCTTTTGTGCTCGCAGTGCGGACACTGGTGAGTCTTGTGGCCCTGGAAGATCTCCGTGTGCCTCTGGAGCTCCTTGTCATCGGCAAAGGCCTGCGGGCAGTGGCCGCACTTGAAGGGCAGGTCGGTGCCGTGTTTGCTCTTTATGTGAGTCTTTAGGTTAGACTGGTCGGCGCAGCGGAAGTCGCAGTTCTGACAATGGTAGGGCTTCTCGCCCGTGTGCGTCCGCATGTGCTTCTTGAGCTCCGACGGGTGCCGGAAACCCTTGGCGCACTCAACGCAGACGTGCGCAAAGTTTTTGCTGTGCACCGCCAGGAGGTGGCGGTTGAGGAGGCCTTGCTCGGCCGTCTCGTACTCGCAGTACTTGCACTTGTGCAGCTTGGGCTCCTTGTCTCGCAGGATGAGCTTGTTGGAGCTGAGCGGGCTGGCTTCGTGATAGCGCCGTGTGTACTCGGTGTACTCCGGGATCTTCTCACTCTTGATGATCAGCTTGTGGCTCTCCAGGTGGTTGTGGAAACTCACCTTTTTGTTGGTGGTGAAGTCGCAGTCGGTGCACTGGTACTTCTTCTTGAGCATGTGGTCCGGGTGATTCTTCATGTGGCGTTTCAGGAAGCCCCGGGATTTAAACTTCTTGCCGCAGATGTGGCAGGGGTAGACAGTCAGGGGCTGCCCGTCAGGACCGATGATTACAGCTGAAACAGAAACAGAGCATGCTGGACACAGCAGGATACCCAACAAGAAAAAAAAATGTTGATCTGAAATTGACCTGAAGCAGTGCTTTTTAACTGGTTTGGCCTTGGTCCCATGGTCATCAAGCCGTGACCCACATGTATGTATATATATATATATAGTTAGAGAATAAAAACAAAGCAAATTTATGCACGAAACGAGCGCGGCATAACATCTGGCAGGACAGGTTCGCTTTTCTGAGGTGAGAGACTTTTTATTTCATAACCAGTCATAAACCTGTCAACATCTCATCTGACCGCGGACACTGAATCGGGACAGCTCGTCTTCACTTATTAAACTGCATTTGACAGAAGAACGGCTTTCATGCACGTCTTTAAAATTACAAAAAATTCTTGCATAAGAAAACATTTATAATTACTTAGGCTTAAATAACGACATAAACATCACGTGAGGTCTCTCTAAATTAGTACGTTATAATCATGTTAATAATTTAATAAACACTCGTTTTGGTTACATTAAAAATAGTCATATACATATTTAGAGTATTTTTTATGCTGCAGTAGCCTAAATAAATTTTAAACACTAAAAATGCCTTTAGAGTCCTGCATTTACAAATAGATGTATAATAAAAAAAATATTTTTGATAAAACAATAAAATATTTTTTATTTATAGTTTTGTTTGTGTAATATGTGCTCAGACATTGGTGTTTGTAAGGCTACAGATTTATTTCTTTTTACATTAAAAAATTAAGTGTGGTAATTCTCAATTATTTAAAAACACAACAAAAAGTACCGAATCGATAAGTGGTATCGATAAAAGTAGTAATACCATTAAAACCTTAACGATACCCATCCCTAATTGTGTCTAGCAGGATATTATTTACTCCTGTATGGGATGCATAAATAATATTAGTTTTTGTTGCTAAAGGTTAAATTACAGTATTACTTTTTTGTCAGCTTTTTATAAAGAATCCATTATTACACAAAACAACGACAAAAACAGTGATTTTGCTAGGTGACTTGGGTAAGAAGAATAAATAAGTAATAATAATCATACAGTGTAACTGACACTGTGACAGATGAAATATTAGGAAGATTTTTCTCTCTTCTTGAAATAGCACACACTAATGAGTCCAGGAACATATGTGGTTAACTTCAGTTCATGTTTATTTAAAACGTTTCTAGCACTAGCAGTAGATCATACCTGTCTGGCACTGGCGTGTCTCTCCTCTCCTCTTCTTCTTGATCTTCTGTTTAAGTGCTCGGCTTGTGCTGATGCTGTCAGTGATCTGTAGGTAGGGAGTGGCTTCACCATTCTTACTTTCGAGATTGCTTCCTGTGAGAAAAGCCATGAACGGTAAGGGGTCTGGATTGGACATTTACATGCTATAAAAACACTAAAAGGAAAGGAGTGTGTTTCTATAAATGTTAAGTTCGATGACTAATAGTAACTGGAGCCAAAACTGAAAATTCTGTCATTAGTTATTGCAGGGTTTCCTAGTTGTGAGTTATAATTCAGCTAATAATTCAATGGTAAAATGTTAAATAAAAAAAATAAAATAAATAGGATTGCAATAAATACATTAAATTGCAAAAGGCTGTGATTCAGTTCGAAGTAAAGCTACAAAGACTACAAATACAAACACTACTCCTGTTTGTTTGGCTTTTTAAGTCTAAAAGAGGCCTTAGTTTGTTTGGCTTTTTTTTGGGAAAGATTGAAAGTGAACATCCTCAAAAGCCACTATTTCAATATATAATATATTCTTCTGTGAAATATATATATATATATATATATATATATATATATATATATATACACACACGAGGGGTGTAACGGGTCACAAAAATATTG
>JAUCMU010000026.1:3901203-3917473 GCA_032275025.1 Enteromius treurensis | reverse complement strand
TTCTGGTTCTCGTCTGTTTGGGGGTGGGAGGAGCAGACGCGGGTTCCCTGTCCCGTCTTTTGTGCTGCCTTGTTGAGTGTAGGACTTAAAACATTATATTTTACACACTTTATTCTCTTTCTTTTTTTTTTCTGAATCGTTCGGTTCGTATGCGAACCGAAAGCCTTGTACCGAACGGTTTGATTCGATACGACGTATCATTACACCCCTAATATACACACACAATTTGTGACCAAATCTTTACGGCCTATACTGAGAAAAATAAATAGTATTTAAATATTTGATATATATATAAAATAAATATAACAATAACTAAATATATAATTTTACAAACAAATCGTTTTCCTATAAAGCCATGTCTACGTCTGAAGTCAAGTAAGTGAAGGACCGTAAGCAGTCGCCCAGGCAGCAGGAACAAAGGTCTTGTTAACCGGTGCGTCCTCCAGCTGCGCTTCAGTGATAGCAGGAGCTTCTTCCTCTCCGACGATGACCTCCATATACACCTGGTCAGTCATCTCTGAGCAGTCTGCATTCAGGAAAGAGAACAGCATAAACATTTCTGAGCTGCTGTATGCACCTGTTACTCTTCTTAAAGAAGAGTACTCACTGATGTCCTCCTCTCCTTGGCTGACGTCCTTTACAGCCATGTAGACCATCTTCTCTCTGGGCAGCCTGCCTGAACCCGCCGACTCCAGAGCTGTGTGGCCGTTAGGAAAATCACTCTCTGCCACCACCTCTGTGCTGCCTACAACACAATCCACACAGCATGGAATGTAGGGCTGAAACGATTAGTCAACATTATCAACAGCAATCAAAAATTTGCGGCGCTGTAGCGCAATAATGCAGTTCAGCCCTTGTGGACGCAATTTAAGAGAAGACACAGCGCTTCAGAGCAAACTCAGCAGAACTTGAAGCAGCTTTAGGATTTTTTTTTTTTTTTTAACGAAGCATGAACACATGTTACACTGCACCGCATAAAATCAACCAACCCTTAAAATATGGACAACTGCTGCGATAAACAAAACAACAAGACCAGACAGCGAGGAGAAAGCACTAGATGTGGGTGTTCGCACCAGCTCTGCAGTTCCATTCTCCAATACACGTCAACATTTTTTAAATAGTACTTTATGCAGTAGATAGCCTTAAATAAAGCAGCTTTATAGTAATAAACATGAGAAACCAGAGTCACTGGTTTTTCTGTTATAAAGCAGCTCTCCAGTGTGGAGCCAACTAGTGATAGTAGTAATAGTAATAATCATTAGATTAATAATCGCTTATCAAAAGACTCATTGGTTGCAGCTCTAATGCAATCAGCTTGAAGCACAGATGTGAAACGAGTTCCTTACCTATTTCCACGTCTTCATCTCCGTCTGCCTTAAAGATGTAGACTTTAATGACCTCCGAGCTGAACTCATCCTCTTTGGAGCCATCGTCATCCTGGCCCACGTCTGTGGTGATCTTTAAAGGAGCATCTCCGATGTCCAGCTTTTCCCCAACCTCGTCCACTGCAAAGAAGCCAACCATCAGACTCTGCTGCGGATCCAAGCAATCCATGCAACAGCAAACTCACAGGAAATCATGAGGTAGTCCTCCGAAGTGCTCTTGACATCCTCCTCCTCTTCCTCATCGTCGTCTGCTTTAATGCTGACGTCAGACGGCATGGTGTCGTGCGCCTGGATGACCATCTCCGTGTCTGTCACCATGACCTCTGCGGACACCAGGTCGTGGTCCAGCGGGCTCTGATCGTGAGGAGACATGAGGTCGGCCACAAACACCTGATTGGGCACCGCCTCCTCGATCAGGTCAGCCGTGCCGTCCAGAGCGTCTTGGATGGCCACCTCCGCCCCCAGGATAGACTCGGACATGATCACGCCCTCGGTGGTGATGACGTCCTCGTGACAGATGTCAGGCCCCTCCACCACCTCCGCCTCCAGGTCAGTCTCCAGCATGATGCCCTCGTCCGTCACCACATCCGTCACCATCACGGCCTCCGGCACACACACCACGATGTGTTCGTCGTCGATGTGTGCCAGGCCGCCCATCCCTGCAAATACACAGAGGAGCACCTCAGTGTGTGTCTGGACACCAGATATATTTGCTTTTACTAGTGACACTATACTTAATTCGCGTCCGTGAGGATAGCAAGATAAAGTGAACTTTGACATATTCTAACCAAAAATACTTCATACAGTGGACTACTAGTAAAATTGATACAATTTGGGACCAAAAATTATTCACATTTGTATTATGTTATCGTGAACTGAATTATAACTGAATTCATTAAATACCTTTCTAACAAAGTTATCAGAGTTCATCTGGATGAATTTGTTCAGAAACAGTTTAACTCTTTGAGTTCTTGTCATATTTATTACCAACAATAGTAAACACTGGGACAAATAGGTGTATTATTCAGGTGTCTGAATAATTTGGGTTTGCCTGTGCATCGAGACTCCAAAAACAAAAACGACACAGTTGGGATGTTTGGATATTAAGTATATTTTTTAAACACTTGTTTGTTTCCCCAACTCTCCGAACCTAAGATCATTTTAAAGAGGACGCCCATTTTATTTTCACCCACGGAAATAACATGAAAAACCACCTGCTGGAAAACAAATACTTTTCAAATGAAAATCACACGAAGGTCCAACATGTTGTGCTTTTGGATTATTATAAAACGACCATTATAACAAACGTATGCAATCATAGCCAACCTTTGTAAATCATAGCAATTTCAGGAGTGAACAATTAGTCACTCCTATCAGGACTATCATTTGAAAAGTATGACAGTTTAAAATCTTGGGTGAGCTAATCCTTTCTAAATCCTTTGCTTCTGTACACACAGCACAGTTTAGTAAATGAACTTTATTTACATCAATCAAAATACAAACTCTGCCGTATCCATCGGCAGCTGGAAGTTGAAAAAAACTCTAATTGTGTTGGATGATAAACATCAGTCAGTGCAGTGACTTAAAACTGACCAAGTATCGACTAATTAATTGACTCACTATTTTGGTGACGGTTCCTTACCAAAGTCTGGCATAATCATTGTATGGGGCATTTTTAAATCCTTGTGAAGCTCCAGGATCCCTCCACCTTGATCCATAATCTATGACCGTTCCTCAATCCTGTAAAACAGACAAGTAAGGTGTGGTAAAAATGTTACATATACAGTAGTCAACATTTGAAGTGGAGCAGAGAGGTTAATCAACGTTGTCCTTAGACAAGAATGCATCTTGGATTAGGTTTTAGGGCAAGTTTGATGAAAGGTTTTGATTCACTTCAAATGTTGACTAGTGTATATTATACACACACACACACACACACACATCTTCAGAAGATTTTCATTTTGAATGCAATTAGTCATTCAACAGCACCAATACACAGGAAATCCATCACCATGACTTCACATGAATAGGCCTACTCATAACAATTCATTAATAATCATCTCTTCCTTTCAAAATATAGGCACACGAGAGTAAACGCTTGTAATGCTGTTTAACAAACCTTCACATTTGACAGTAGTTCCCTTCACGTAAAAGCATCACAAACATCAAGCAAATCTGTGAATCTGGCATCTGGGAGGAAAGCGTCTGAAAGAAACCGTGAAAGAAACATGTTTATAATATTTAATGCCATTTAGAAATGACCTCGGGGAGATTTTAACAACAAACTCTTATTTGTGTTTCCAAATAAAATAAATACAGGGAGTAAAAAAAGAATATCCTAAAACAAAGATCACTGCATACCAGCAAAAGAAACTTTATTAATTATCGTTAATGAATGTATACATATATATATATATATATATGTGTGTGTGTGTGTGTGTGAGCCAGTTTGTCATTTAAAAAGTTCATTGTGACAAAGAATTCTTGGCATTATAGACCAGTGATTATAACACTTTTATATACATTATGTATACATGCAGTAATATAACAACTGAATTAATAACAGTAAGGTGGTTGGCCATAATTATATAGGGTTAATACTACTTTAGACATAATAACAACTTTACATTAGAAATATAACAATGCTGAGGGGATTTCCAACATGACGTCACGTAGTCTGTTTGAAAATAAGTTTAGAGTCCCTGAACAGACGGAGGGAAAAGTAATATTAAAAAAAATGCTTGTAACGTCTGAAAATCGCTGCCAAGGCTTTGAGCAGGGCAGTGATGATGATGATGATGATAAAGATGATAGACTAGTCAAACCATACCGGCGGCGAATTTACGAATCCTACTACGACAAAGGCTGGAGTCGTGAATATTAATGACGTCTCCCGCACGTCAGAACAGCTTTATTAATATTCATGAGGCCAGCCGTCGCCATAGTGCTATTCGTAATTGAGCATAACCGGTCCGTTCGTGATAAGAGTTAAGAGTAAAACAAAGTTACTATACTTGCATCGACTCGGTACAATTAGAAGCACACACAAAATACAACATTAGGCTGTAAAATCCACTTTAATATAACCGAAGAAACCAGTTTATACGCAGTTGAAAGATTGCGCAAATGCAGCCGCGTTACTGCGCCATCTTGCCCTCCGCCATTACACTACATGCTAAACGGCTAATAGCATTAGCCACCTAATATGTCAACACTTAAATGACTACAAATCAACCCCGAATTCAACAAAAACGTGACGCCTAGGTGTACTTTCTGCATTTACTTCGTAAAAGACTGATTACTGCGCCGAAAGCGAGGCGCGTGATCGCTGTAGGGACTAATTTTGGCCCAAGCGCTGGGCGCTTCCTCGCGCTTGAGCGCAACGCAGGCCGACAGGGCCGCCGGCGACCGTTTCACAGACCTGTCGCACAAATCCAAAACGCTTTACCTGCTCCGCGACGGCCTTCGGAGCGTTGAAGAGTTTCGGATCCCCGCGAATCTGTCGTAATTTATTATAGTTAATTTTCCAACGGTAGCACTACTGCGGCCTGTACATTGAGGATCCCCGAACGCTCTTTTCGAGGCCTGAGCCAATCACGCGCCTCGATTCGTTGCCTTAGCCAATCGGAGCACTCGTTTCTAAGCCTCAGCCAGTCAGAACGCTCGTTGACAACAGCAGAGGGAGGGGCAGAGCGAACGCGCGGCACGCTTTTACGTCACCTCATTCGATAACATTGCGCTTTCTTCCGAAATAAGTTACAGCGCAATTAGCATTATGCTGTTTGAATACAATTTTCACATTCAAACAAAACACATGTACTGCAGATACATTCTGCCTACTTTCGACAGCATCGTATTATTATTACTTGCCAAGCAAAGGAGGTTCCATAAAAATAAGGCGGCTTCGGTTTATTGCTGAAATTGATTTATTATTTTCTGAGGCACTCCATTATCATTGCATACTCATATTTCCAATTTTACTGGCTTAGTGCATACTTAAAACTAGACTATACAGGCATCAAAATTGCCAGAAACTTCCAGATGGAGTGAAAGTGTGGTAACTTCAAGCACTCTGAATTAAGGAACAGTGTTGCAGTAGTAATGCACCTTGGCACATTGCTGTGATCTCCATTAAAATAAAAACAATTAAAATAATTCTTCTCTGAGGTCAATTTGTGTGAAAACTATTGCGGTGTCTTGACGATACAAAACAGACAAATGCCTTTCTCTACAATACAATTCCCTCAAATTAAAAATGGTCACTTTTTGTTTTTCACAAATAAAAACCATATATCCTTCATTTCTAAAAATAGATAAACATGCAAAATCAACATCAGGTTACTCCAGCATTTAGGAATTAAACTCCACACATTGTTTCACAAAAACAACAAGTATTACAGGACATCAAACCTTTTTCATTATTCAAGTTCAATTGTTTCATACTTCCCCATTCTCATGAAAATAAAAGTATATTGATATCTGAAAATCAAGCAAATATTACAATTCGTTGTAGTCTCTGTAGTCAAACTGTGTCCAATCCATTCTTCCTCTTATTAAGGGGGATCCAGTATTAGGGACTCTGTGTCATGTCTTTGTTTGTAGTTTCTACTGTGAGAAAAACCGCTCTCATGGCTTCAGTAACATCCATCTTTCCAGGATTCATCAGCGATAGAAGCGCACGGTTTGGTCATTCCCAGTGATCTGCTACAGAGAAAAAGTAACCTCAGTTTCACAGAGCTTTCTCAATGTCTACAACAGCATCTCCCCAGAGCATCGTTCCACTGTTACAAACACTTCAACGAATCAGTGTTTATTGTAGTTCAACGAACATTCGCAAACAGCGGCACAAGCTTACATTAAAGAGTTAGTTCACTCAAAAGTCTTTTACTTATCTTCGAAGCATTGTAGGTGCATGTGACTTTCCTCTTTCAGATGAATCCAGTCCGACGAAACATTTTCCTGGCACTTCTAAGCTCTATCATTGCAGGAGTGCCCAACCCTGCTCCTGGGGATCGACTGTCCTGCAAAGTTTAGCTCCAACTCCAATCAAACACACCTGAAGCAACTAATTGTGTTTTTTAGGATCGCTTGAAAATTAAAGGCATGTGTGTTTGATTAGAGTTGGAGCTAAACTTTGCAGGACAGTCGATTGCGAGAAGTCTAAAACATGTTAAATAAAGTGCACACAAACGTAATAAAACGTCCCTCACACAGCACCGGGAGGAGAATAAAGTGTGTTTTTGTGAGGTAAATATCCATATTTCAAACATCATAAACACTTTTATATCCCTTCTCCTGACTGAGGCAACAGGAAGCAGTCCCGGAGGATGACGCGAGACATATTGCATTGCGTGATTAGTGACGAGCACGGAGAAAGGACAAAACAAAGAAAAATGTTGGATGGTTTCGATACGACCAAAGAGGAGACTGGTTTTCCTTATTTTACAAAAACGCATGGATTCACTACAGAAGGCCTTTATTCTCCCCCCAGAGACATGTGAGGGACATTTCATTACATTGTGTGCACTTTATTTCACATGTTTTAGACTGTTTAAGGGAACCACCCACCTACTGCAATGATAGAGCTTAGAAGTGCCAGGACAACTTTTAATATCACTCTGATTGGATTGGCACCTAGGATGCTTCGTTTTTTGGGTGAACTAACCCTTTAACTACAGCTGTGATTAGAAGCATTGTTTCTTGTATGACATATGGGCTCAAATAAATATGCTGGTGAGCACAATTAGCAAGCTAACAAGCAGTAGGGCTGTGCAATACGTATCAATCGATATAGTGGTAAATCTCCGTCAGCCGTTTCAAACGAGCCGCTACTTAATACACAGAGCCGTAGAATATCACGTTCAGTTTGGTGGGTGATTCGTTGGCGTAGCTTGTCACCGATCTACGGCTCTGTGTATTTGAAACAGCTGATAGAGATTTACCGCTATATCGATCGATACAAATCGCCAGCCCTAACAAGCAGTACAATCAAAATATAAAAGCATTTTAATTATGTATTTTAGCAATAAGCACCATTTTTGAAGAGTACGAATGTGCACAAATACCTAAGGGAACCCTGGAGCACGACATAAGAGGGAACCCACGGTGAATCAAACATCAAATCAAGCAAAATAACAGGGAAAAAAAAAATAGTAAATTAGTCATCAGGTGCCATGTTCATCACAGCAGTATCTTACAGATCTCTAATCAGTTAAACAGCAGAAGTTATTCCTCCACCTATGTGCGTGACATTAGTCAACGGCCCTATGTTGTTGAACTGATGTGGTTGAAATGACGGAAATGTGACAATGTTTGGGAAACAGTCGAGATTAGCTAGTTTGTTTCCACAACAGTGCATCATTCTGTAGTGGTTAATGAGCGAGTTACATTGCTGTTCGGGCTGATCTGGACTCACCTCCTGGGCGTCTGTGGAAATCTGCCTCTGGACGAAGGTGAAGCGGGTGTCAGGCCTCTTCCTGGCGTCTGCCGGGCGACAGCAGCGGTCCTGGAGCCGGAGTATGATGCCCCATTGTTGGGGCCGGGTGACTGTACCCTCCTCATCCCTCCCTGGGCACTCGCTGGACCTTTGGCCTGCTGCCGCAGCGCAGACATGGAGCTGACGGGGCTCAGGGCTTTCATGGGAGTCCTCAGATAGAGAGGAGACTGGCCGTCAGCCCTCATCCTCCCAGATGATGCACCTACAAGAGCAACCATTCACAAACACTCATCTAAAATACACAGCAATTACATTGATACTGAAAATATACAAGACGATGCGTTTTACCCCAATGGTCTGAATTTTACAAAAAGTGCAAGAGAGACTTTCACAATGACAACACTCCAAGAAACTGATGCATAACTGTAGGGACAGAATCACACGTCATTACTCTGTCCAGACAAGCAGAAACCTGGCCCTTATTTCACAGACTTGTGCAGAACGATCCTACATGGGTTTCCCAAAACGCTCCCGCAAATTATTTAGAAAATGTCCTTGTGTGCAAAAAAAAAAAAGTTTCTGAATGCATCTCTTTCTTGCCGTTGCTTTTTTGTGGTTTAAATTCAATTGAAATGCAACCATCTACAGAACACCTGCAAAAAAAACCTAATGGTTCAGAAGTACAGCACTGGGCAAGAAAACACATTTGTAAAATGTGTGTTTGTGTGTGTGTGGTTGAGGGAGCAAGAGAGAAAGGTAATCCAGAAATTCACAAACACGATCAAATTCAGTGATGCAATTATAACAAAGCAATTAATACAACTTGAGTTTTTAATAAATGCATATTTAAACAAGATTCTGTACATTTCTACATTTTCAGTTACCGTTCCCATCAGTTTCTCCCTTTTTAAACCCTGCTCTGTTTCTCACTTTTGACCTGGACCTTTGAAGGGGAAACGCTGAGCTGGAAGATGCCTTTGGCTGTGGTGAAATACTTAAGAAAAGCTGGACACCATCTGACGAACAAGCTTCTGTCCAAGGCAACAGTCTCAAAGAGAGTGACTGAAGACCCGGGGCGACCTCCAGGAGAGACGGTGTATAAAAGATCTTTTTCTCCGCACTCAATCAGGCTAGGAAACATGATAACACAGCAGCCCCAGGACATCCAGAGAGAAGAGCAGGATGTAAGATTCAACACAAGATGGACTCTTCTTAGACTGCATCGAAGAGATCAGAGCTGAACATTGAGCACAATAACACAGCAATGTCAGTCTTGTTTGGTTCTAAACCAAACTCCCAAAGGACACGAGCTGGCCGTAGGCTGAAACTAACACACATTCATGTCACATAACTAATAGTAACAGAGATGAAATCGAACCACACTTCTGTTATTGAGTGCCACAGGGATGATGTAGTCAGGTTTTAACATTGTAGCACTTCTGCTTCCATTGTATTTAATTCAGTGGGGGTTTTCGACTGGGTTTTTGGTTAAACACCTAAACCAAGTCCCATGAACATAAGCAAAGACATTAAACATCTTCATACCAAAAGGTTTCATCTACTCACTAGCCAACTTTTAGGAGTTTAAACGCCAAAGTGTACTTCTGTTTTTACGCGTCCGCAAGGGTGCGTGCGCAGCGGTAACGCAAATTTCATCACCAGAATAGTATGTGCACCATCGTATTTTTGTAATCCACTTATAGCTTGTATGTGCAGGACACATGCGTGCATTGCTTCCGTTTTGCACTAATCAGTTGTTCCACAAGGTGGCAGTACTGGCCAGGGACGATGTTTCCCAGTATAAAACAAACAAACGTAACAACAACAAAATAGAGACTGCAACAGACGAGTATGCATTGACAAGCGCTTGTGTGAGAGTTATGAGAGAGCCGCATCTCGTTTCGTTTAAAAGAGTAAAAAAAAAAAAAAGACATTTTCATTAGTTATAACTTCTGGAGAGCAACTGCCTGCATTCACGTACACCTCAAATAGACAATACTTTGAAAAGCTGTGTGTATTGTTGTGTGCGTACACCAGTGTGCATTAAAAAAAAAAAAAAAAGTGCTTGTCACACAGAAGAGGAAGGGAGCCAGAAGATGTGCTGGTCAAACCATTCACACGCTTCTTTGTTAACTGGCCAAAAACATGGATATTTCAGGCAGCTCCGGCGATGAAGAAACCAATCGACCAGCAGCTCTACATTCATCTCATCAAGCAAAACCGGTCTTGCCGAGGACACAAATGAAGTAGACGAAGATACACCTCAACAAGACCGGTTTTGCTTGAGCGCCACCAAGCCGTGAACTGTAGCCTCAGCAGCTCCAGGCATCTGAACAATGGTGGCAATCTCATTGGCCAGGCATTGTTTAAACGTGGCGGGTCAAACCAAAAAAAAACAAAGACAGAATCTTTTTTTTTTTTATATGACGCATCACGTTTTTATGCTTTGGTGTGCACACTCACATTGGCGCCTATTTGTTTAGTCACGAGGCGCTAAACGTCGGTGCTATTCGCACTCGATATTCGTCCCGGTGTGAACAGGCCTTTAATGTAGAGTGACAGATTGCTGTAGTGCCTCGGAAGAACGTGAGCTCCTCTCCTCCGCTTTAATGCAGTTGTAGCGCAAAATAAACATCAATGAATACCTGAAGGAATGACAAAAGAAAGAGTACAACTTGCTAAAATCTGTATCCTGTCTCAAGTAATAAATGCTGAACGTTTGACACATAAGGCACACAAAATGAGAAACACTTTTCAAAGCGGTCATCTGATGGGATGATTCTACAGGATTCTAGATTGGTAGCACGTTCTTCAAGGGTCTGTCTGGAAATAAAACCATTGTGACGCCAGACCTCCTCACAGAAGAAGAAAGCCATCACCGTTTACAGCTGTAAAAATGAGTGCTTATCAGGATGAACTGAAGCCGGATTAATTTTTACTGCATAGACGCAGGTCTGTTAATAGTAGGGACATGATTAGATTTTCACACCCCAAAACATGATGCGGCACAAATCTGTGATTGGCCTCTGAAAGCTGTGGTTGAGTCCAGACCATCTGCTGTCGATTTGAATGTGACGCTAACTTCTCAAACTACCACTACAGGTTCAACAAGTTTTAGGAACAGACTAACGGCATGAGAGAGAGATAAAGGATGGTGACGGGAGGAGAAACTGACCCAGCAGTGTATTGTCATTTCAACAATGGTTTAGAGTAAGGGAGTGATCACACAGAAACCAGACACACACACACACACACACACACATCCCTTCACCTGTCCATGGGGTTATGGACGCTGGTAATCTTGAGAGAGTGTGTTAAAGGGTTAGTCCACCCAAAAATGATGATTCTTTCATTAATCCCTCAGGTCGTCCTGAACCCATAAGACCTTCATTCATCAGCGACACAACTGAAATGATCCCAGACCCAGAAACATAGCATCGGTAAAACAGTCCGTGTGCCATCAGGAGTTCAATCCTGATGTTATGAAGCTAAAAGAATACTTTTTAGTCTGAATAAAGATATTTCTGTTTTCTTCATGCGCAAATCATCTCTTGTAGCTTCATAACATTGCGGTTGGGCAAGACTTCATCAAAAACATCCTAATTTGTTTTCCGAACATGAGGCTCTTACGGGTCTGGAACAACATGAGGGTGAGTAATGAATGACACGATCTCTATTTTTGGGAGTACTACTTTTAAGCGGCCCTGAGGACTGAAGAGGGGTGAAGGTGAAGGAGCGGGGTACCAACCTGTGGGGGACTGGGGCAGACGGGACGTGCGGTTGCCTGAGCTCTGTAGGTTAGCCTCCATGCTGCGGCTGTTTCTGACCGCCTCCAGAGACTGCAGGCTGCTGCGCGGGGTCAGGTTAGGCATGCTGTGCCTGAGCTCCTCTGAAACCACACACACACCTGCTTAACACACTCGCAACACTCCAGAGAGAGGGAACCATGCAGAGTCCTCTCCCCTCCGCACAAGTCCATCAGCATCAGAGGGGATGTGTATCATGCAAGGTTTCATGACTTCTGAACTCATCTGTTCATATGTGACTTTAGTAACAGTGCTTTATTGCGAGCTGCAGCTTTGCAGTCAGATCCACCACAGTCAATAACATCAATGACATGTGCCACAAGAGGCTTTCAGCTCCGTTTTATCATCAGTTCTTCTAGGCTTTAGTGGCGGTGTAATGGTACACAGAATCTTTAGTACGAGTCTTTCGCTTCACTACGCATGTGTACCAAACAAATACAGCGTAGCTTTAGCCACTGCACAATTGGAAATTATTTGTTTTATATCGGTTTCAAAAGCAGTAAGATCAACCCTTCATCTTTACAACTAGTTTTAAAATCTAACGCCTCATGCAACCGATGTTTCAATCACAGGAACACATCAATAAAACAGCTTGTGAACAAAATGTTACATAGCATTTCATTCACCTCAGGCAAGTCATCAGTGTCCACTGCTTGTTCGTTCACTAGAGAAATCGAGTCTAGAGGAGCATTTCACAAAATATGAGTTATGCCACCAATCAAATGAATATATTCCAACAAACAGCATTGAGTGCAATATACATGTTTGCATACAATGAGTTGAGTGTTTATTATATTTAAAAATACATTAATTTTTGTTCTGTTGTCAAGTATAATCGATATCATGATATAAAAGGTTTTACTATAGCTCAAAGCTGACCCGAGAAAATTCATTCAAATTTGTACAGTAAATTACAATTCCCCCTGCCGTACTGAAGCCATACCGAAGCATGATATCAAAGAGTCATATTTGTGTACCATTACACCCCAGCGTTTAGGAATTAATAATACCTCTCCTGCTCTCAGCTTGTTATTTTCTGATCACCCAACAGGCAAGGTAGTTTTTTAATGCTTTCTCCTTTCTAAAGGTGTAGTATAATTCATTATAACTGTGGGTACAATTTTCGACATTTTAGTTAATGTCCCTTTTTACAGATTAAAAATGAGGATGGGAAATTGATTTCTTTATATATATGTGACCCTGGATCATAAAACCAATCAAAAGCATCTTTGTTAGGATAGGAAAATATCTGGCCGAGATACAACTATTTGAAAATCTGAGTTTGCAAAAAAATTTAATTAAAAATAATTATAATAATAACCAAAATAATTACAAAATTGCCTTTACAGTTGTCTAAAAGAAGTTCTTTGCAATGCATAAGAAATTTAGAAAATATCTTAATCTTCACTTAACATCATAAATGACTTCTCGCATAGATCAAAAATCAGTAATTTTGGCTCATACAATACATGCGACTTAAGACTGGTTTAGTGATCCAGGGTCACGTAATTTAACGTATCAGATTTCATGATCATTCTTGGTTCTACAACAGCATTAATGGTCACTGGATGATCAGTGCATCCATTATTTAGCTCATCAATTCTGCTGAACAAGTCATTCGTGTTTGATTTGCTGTGTGCTGGACAGTGCCTACCCTCAGTCCTGGGCCCCGGGCCCTGCAGCGAGCGGCGGGACATGCGTGGGCGGCTGTACTCGGCCAGTTTGCTGGGCGACAGGCAGCGGGGCGAGCCGTGGGGCGAGGGCGTGTAGCGCTGGAGCCTCTGGGGCAGAGAGCAGCACTCATCCTCCTCGTCCTCCTGACTGTAGGAGTCCAGCTCCTGGTCGCTGTAGGTGCCTCGACGCAGAGACTGCAGGGAGGCCGAGGAGCTGCGGCGAGAGGCTGAGGTCGAGGCGTAGTCCTGACGCAGACCTGAAGAACACCAACACATGTCACGCTGCAGGACATAAAGCTTAAGACTGCAACCAAAACTTTTTCTTTTTATCGCAGGTTTTCTAAAAGAGATGGCGACAGAGATGAGACACGTACTGCAGATGGTGTACCATCAGTATCATTATTACAAGTCAAAGCAAACATGAATGTCAAAAATCAAAGCCTTGAAGTTAGTTTAGTACTGATGTATTTAGGATTTTGAAGTATATTTGAGTATTCATCCCCAAGTTAGGACCGTCGAGTAAACATTAGAATTTCAAATAAATTTTGAATTTCAAATAAAATGCACATTTGAATGTAAAAACACCACATTTGAATTAAGGTGTGCGTCACGCAGGCTTGTCAGTGGCACACAAGATTACGATGCGAGTGTCGTTGTATTTTAATGCTTTTGTTAGCTTATCCTGTTGAAAGCACTAGATATGGCACTGCTGGATGCTCATGTAAAATATTACGTAAAATATGAACATCAATGCACAGAAAATCTTTACAACAAAGCTGAAGCCAAGCTGTTCACACCGAAGGCATATCTATCGCATTCTCTAGAGGGACATCTATCACCGCTGCACCCGAAGCCAAACGCTCTACAATTACGGGAATATAATTCTATTCTATGAAATCCGTATTCAAAATTAGAATTAGTGTGTCCTAAATTGTATCATGTCCGTTGTGCTTTGTAAGTTAGATCATTTTCAAACTACAAACATGAACAAAATTAATAAAAATTATTACAAACCAACAGTTCTAGAAGTTCATATAAAGACATAAACATTCAGTATAGCCCGCATTGTATTAATCTTCAACACAAGACTGGCCTTTTCTAAAGATATGTTTGGTTGTTAGCTTTTTAAGCGTGCCATTATGCCAACACACGAGGAGAGTATTCAGCATGAAAGACATGCACCTGACAGATCAAGGAGGAAAATATTGATATTCAAGAGGGAAAATGTCAGGCAGGGTTTTATTTTCTCCATCAGGAAATGCTGAGCAACTAGTTTTTAAAAAAAAGTAAAGGTGGTCAAATCATATGGGCAAATAATGAAACTTCTGAGCGTTCTCCCTCAACTGCTGTGTATTAGTTACACAACAGACTCCAGTTAATACACAAACAGCAGTCTGAACCATTGCCAGATCAGAGTTTAAAACAAACAAAAGAACATTCAAGAACAGAAAGCATTTCCATATGCCACATTTATTTGCATTTGGCTTGCAGGGGTCAAACCTCCCGCGGCCTGGAGAACAATACTCACTCTCCTCCTGCAGACGAGCCATTATCTGAACATCAGTCAGGTCCTGAAGCTTATAGCCCAAAGAGATGGAGTCATCCGAGGTGCTTAACTCACTGTCAATAGACGACTGCGAGCTGAGAGCCGGGGGAACGCCCGTGTAACCTGTGATCAACACAACAGACAACACTGATCATAATAATGGATAATAAAAAGGGCTTACACTTGATTTTAAGGTGTCCTTGTTAAGGTGTAATTATACATTTAAGTAACAGTTAATATTAATTAACCACACATACTTACTATATGGCTAGAGTTAGGATGAGGGTCTGGTTTAGGGTTACTTGTAATTAGGGATGGGCGATATGAGCACAAATTCCTATCTCATTATTTTTTGCCTGATTTCTGCTATATATATATATATATATATATATATATATATATAGCTAGCAGTATTATGTATTTGGATTAAACAAATAAAGTGAACATCCAGGCACACAGTTTGTGCAAAATGTGTTAAAGTCACATTACATTGCAAGCTAAAAACGAAAATAAAAAATGAAGAATGAAACTCTGTCCAAGGGTGCACAGTAACTGAAGTTTAAAACAATTTTAAAAAAGGCACAGCGATGGTACACTAGGCATCAGTCTCTCTTTCCTTTGTGTTTTGAACTGTTCTATGCAGAGCGCTGTGACTGTGTTGTCAGACAAAAAAGCTTCTCGCGAACACACCGCACAGACTACAACTGACGGTTCTGCGAGATGAGTTAGCTGTCTATATCGGCAGCTATCAATAGTAAATAATCAACAGAAACTATTTTCGAGATATGATATACGAGGTAAGCGCAGGTATCTCAAACGTAAACAAGGCTTACCACTTTGAACATTAATGTTGATAACTTGCTTAATTTCATGCGGCTCACGTGATGATAATATTCACGTTAGAATGCTTCACGTAACATTAGTACGGTCGTCTGTTTGTGCCGTCTTCATTTACTTACTACTTTAGTGCTATGATTGTGAACTTGATTTGTTCCCCACTAAATAATGTTACTTCACTAAATGTTTAGATTTTGATCCAGAAGAGATTTTGAAGTTATTGTGCACTCATGTTATTTTTCTACGATAACATTTGCTGCTGCTGAACTTCTACTAAAGATATGGGCGATACGGCTGAAAACTGTATCACGATATCAGTGTTTCATATACCGGTCGATATTGATAATTATTGATATTTTTATGACCCATTTAAAATAAGGACCAGGAGAAAAATATTACATTTAAACGTTTTTATTGTAAACTTAACCTTCCTCCGATCATAATCCTCTCAGTTATTAAGACAGATATGTCAACATACCATGGAAAACTCAAAATAATAATGCCACCGCCTCTTTATCATAAGACACTGATGCAGAGTCTCTCTCCACGGTGGTCTGCTGCTTGTGCGGTGCTGCAGATGCTGTTGG
>JAUCMU010000026.1:3874241-3893799 GCA_032275025.1 Enteromius treurensis | reverse complement strand
CATTTCTATTCTAAATACTGATAAATTGAAAGGATTTGTTGTGGAGTGGAAGAAATTAAAATAGCATATGATTACAGAGTTTATTATAATGTTTTTCTCCCTATAAAATACACATAGGCCATGAGTCACGTATTTTAACCATGCAACAACCTTTTTAAATAATTAGATAAATTAATGAAATAGATTTTTAATATATATATATATATATATATATATATATATAACAGATTGTATAATAGATCAAAATTCTTGCCGGTCGGTTAAAGGCAGGGAAACGTTATATGGTTTTTCAAAAATTAAGCGGTTAAAATGAACGTCCCATACGCGCAATACTGAAAAAACTCCTAATATAATATGAGAGCAATCTTAATGTCATAATCGACACGTTCTATTCGGTTTCACTTTGTTGGCACCAGACATAATAGATTTAATTTGTTTTTGTCCAATTTAGTGGAATTTTTCTCCCAAGTCCCCTTGGCCAGGGGAAGGATAAGCCTAGCCTCACACACGCTCCGCCTATGCTTAATAGACATATTTTAAGGTGTGCTTGTTACAGAGTAATTGATTAAATTAAGTACTGAGTAATATTAATTAACTACATGAGATGAGGGTTTGGTTTAATTTGTTGTCATTATAATAGTAAGTACACATAATATATTGTGCTGTTATTATTCCTCCCTGACACACAGCCTATTCTTCGTTATGAGGAATGTTTCTGAGCCGTATTTTAGTCAACGCTACTAGGTGTGTAAACTGCCTATCAAAGGAGTAATGCATGCTAATGGTGTAGTTAAACATTAAAAATTGTGCTTGAGAAATTGCCAATCAACAAATCATGAGCATCGAGTAACGCACCTGACAATCCTTTTTTCTTTCAAAGTGTACTTCACGTTGCACTGAACCATGAGAACAGGCTTCCACTCTGATTTGAGAGATGCCACTGGACGTCCCATGCAGACACAGGAGGAACCCGCTGTCTCAGACGCTCACAAATCACAGCCACATTCACCCATGAGGCGCTGGCACGCATTCAGAGCGACAGGAGACGGACTTCATATAGAGACCAGAACCATCAAGAATGGGCTCTTTTAGATCCTAGCAAACTCTAGCTTGTGGGCTTTCTCTGAGCAAGTCAGAGAGAACCGCTGTGCTAATTGAGTCCCTTGGTTGGCAAAAGACTAATAGCCAAGGTCATTATTCTTGTTAAATAGCCTTCACGATCCGATCCCTATTGTTATATACATAAATATTCAGAATTGTCCAAGAGAGAATCACAATGCACCAGATTAATGCAACAATTTGCAAACTTTGTTTTTGTTTGTCATGCATGCAGCAATAAAACATTTTTCTGTGTGACTTTGTAGTGTTGGGAATGACCTAAAATACTGGTAAATCATTTAGTGTATGAAGCTCAGCTTTCATCTGTACCCAAGTGTGCAAGTGCACGATGCCTAGTGATTTAAAATGTGCTCCTATTTTAAAAGGTGTGTAGGGTACAGCAGCGTTAAAGCATTCGTTCACCTCTAAAACCAACATTTACTCACGTCATCCAAGACGTTTCCGTCTTTTTTCTTCAGTTAAAAAGAAGTAAAGGTGCTCAACAAGTTGAAGGTCCAAATTGTCGTTTGATTGAAACTTCAAAGAGCTCTACATCCCAGCTAGCAAAAAGACTGGCCTGGCTAGTAAAATGCTGTCTTAAAAAATAAAAAACTATTTCTTTTCAGAAACGTAATGTCTTAATTTCTTGAGTGACATGAGTAAAATATCAGGACGTTCTTATTCTTGAAGTGATCCTTTAACAAAAACTCACTGTGATGGCAACATGTTTCTAAGAGTGCTGCGTGTAAAGACGAAACGGTATGAACGTTTCTACTAACGATTACATAAACAAATCACAGTTATCAGTTTTGTCACCGTGCTGTTCAAATGTGCTGGAAATGTTAAAAAACAAATAAATAGGTTCATCTACTTTTGCATTTCAAGTCATCAAACAAAGTATAAAAGGATTTTCTGTTTAAACGGTGCAAAAAACAGTAAAACATCCCTGGATAAAACTGTGATGTAAATTAAAATTACTTCATTTAATAATAAATGAAGCAATTTTTTTTTTTTTTAATGCCATTGAATTTTCAGAACTACATCCATATAATGAACTCATTTGTACAATTCCCTCAGCACTCTTTTAAATTCTCCCAGCATCCTGCCATGTTTTCTAAAACTAATCTACTCTGCTGCTGTCAAACAGTATTTATTCAAATCAAGCATGGTTTTAACGATAATTAAAATATGAAATGGTGAGACTACCCATGGGGAATTTAATCATGATTTATCATCAAACTGCTCATCGTTACACCCCTAGAATATAATAAAAAGATGAATAAACCCACCAGCTGTCTTCATCCTCGGCCTGAGAACACATCTCTAAGTCAAGCTCGTCCACTTCATCCAGGGCGGACTGGTCCATGCCCGCATCCCTCGCTCCCCGCATGTCCGCTTCACAGAGATCTGGAGACAGACTCGGGTCAAAGCGTCCCAGTGTTTGATTGGAGCCTAAAAATCCATCCTCCTCCTCGGGCCTGGATGTGTCGGGCAGCGGAGACATGTCCTCACTGCTGCTGCTGCCCGCCAGGATCCCAGCATCCTCTGCTCCAGGGGAAGTGTCCATGGCCCCGTGCAGGTTGCTGTTGCTAGCGGCCCCCAGCACCAGTTTGCCGCCCCTGTTGCGCAGGGCTTGATTCTGGACCTCCAGGCGGCGCACCAGCTCCTGCAGCTTGCGCACCTCCTCTAGCTCCACCGTGGTCAGACTGGGATCGAACTCCGGCCCTGAGCTCGACATCAGCTCGTCTGCATCACTGCTGTCCGCTGGCTGGATGACACTTCCACCGTCAGGGACGACCATTCTCCTGGAGCCACAGAGGTTCACATGCATGTCAGGCAACGGAAGCAGGCAAAAATATATAGTACAACAACATATCTGAGTGCATTTCTAAAAGCTTCTTACTAGGACTTTACCTAACAGTGGATTGCTTCTTTTTTTATTTTTGACAAGCACCAATATATTTCTCCAGTTAATCATTTTGTATTAGTAAGTAATCTTTAACAGATATACCCCTAGTGAAAACTACAAGTTAAACCACAAATTAACCAGGGTTTTGCTACACTTTAGTTGAGCCATGGTGTTTATATTTACTACACTTATTACAATAAAAGGATGGTTTATTTCCTTAAGGGGGTAGGCTAGTAAGTGATTTAAAAACAATTATTAAATACAAAAACTTAGTAAGTACCGTTTTAGTTTAAACTGTACTTTTTAAAGATGTTCAATTAAGGTTACATTTAGATCTGTTACACTTTGACTTTGAGGTTAATGGTGTTATATAAAGCACAGACTAGGTTATATTAGGTTCATTTTATGCGCTAGCAAAACGTTCATCATAACAGCAATGGCACAAGTTAGCAAAACAAATAACGTAAACAAAGCAGCAAACAAATGAGGTTTGATTGAACTAACCAGGATATACTTATAGAAAAAAACTTTCATCGAGTTAATTAGCCTGTAGACATTAAACAGTACTGATATCTTAAACCAAAACGCGTTAAATACCACAAAAATGTTTGGTGTAGTTCTTTGCATCCACATTCGGCTAATATGTTTCTGTATCTCTAGTAGCGTGTAAGCTGAGCTGTTTCCAATTAACTTAGTACTCGCACACAAATCAACATACCTCTGCTTCCGTCCCGGTCTCTGCAAATAACCGATTTACTGTTTAAATATAAAATACAAATAAATAGGTTTAAATAAGTAACCCGCGGGTTTCTCGCCGCTATGCTTCATTCGCGGTATTTTGGCTTGTGTGGCGCTAGTTAGCTCGTTTGCTATCGACCAGAAGTGATGGACACCAGTTGAGCCAATCGACTGCGAAGTCCCGCCCACTGCAGTAACGCCACGGACCATAAATGGACATGTAGCTCCGCCTGCTGGATGACGTCTCTCGGAAGGCTGCAGTAGCGCGCTCTGTCCAGTAGAGGGAGGCACCACACAAACCTCCTCAGCAGCGGCTGTGCTGTTCTGGGTTCATGTGCCGTAGACCAGTGGTTTTCAAACCTGTTTCTGGGGCGTGCAAATGTGCAGAGCAGTGAGTCCCGAGGTACAGGACTGAAAACCACTGCTGCACACTGAAATTAATATTTTGTTCACAATAAAACACCAGTGCACCAGTCACTGAATATTGCAGAGTGTACGGTGCATACTGTCTACTGCTTACTTCTCTAAAACAGCACAACAATTATGCAACAACTACATTTCTTTTTTACAGTACCGTACCTGGTTATCTTACAAGATATCATTTTGAAGAAAAAAGAAGAGAAGTCTGCATTGAGGGTAACTCAAGTGTCTTTTCTTTCTCTCAAAAGGAAAAATGCTAGGACAAAAGAAGTCACAGGGGCGTTAGCTTTTAAAAAGGGACATCTTTGTACATAAAAGCGCATGCTTTGTAAAGGTGCCGCCCCGAGAGTGTAGTTATATAGGGCGCTTTCTGACATACAGAACATTTCCATACACTGGTCAAAAATGAAAGGAAGTACCTCTATGTAGCTTTGTGAACTGTATAAAATTGCCAAGTGTCTTTTTCTCTGAACCGAGGCCAGTGAAATGGATAAACGCAGGCAAACACTTGTCTTCAGGACCTGGAGCCTGAAATGCCGTTTTACTGGAGAGTTGACTTAACACTACCTGTCGTACAGTACAAGCCTGGATTTATTAAGATCCAAAATACAGCAGAAACAGTCAAAACAGTCAAAGTTTGAAATATGTTTTACTATTTAAGATATCTCTCTGTAATACCTTTATTTAGCAAGAATGCTTTGAATTGATCAAAAGGGATGATAAAGTCATTTATAATGTTACAAGAGATTTCTATTTCAAATAAATGCTGTTCTTCTGAACTTTCTACTCATCAAATAAACCTGACAAACAATTCTGCGCAGCTGTCTTCAACATAATGAATGTTAATTGTACATTAATTATTAAATAATATCAAATGTTTTTGACCAGCACATAAGAATATCAAAATATTTTCTGAAGGATGATGACTAATATAATGTAATGATAGAATAATGATGATAATAATTTAGCATTAAAATCACAGGAAATAATTGACATTTTAACTCAATAAAGCTTGACATATGAAATACTGTAATAGATTTTAAAAAATTTTATAGAGGTTTGCTTAACATTTAGACAAGAAAGTTTGCATGCACTTTTATTGGGTATCATATTTGATGCACCAGGCTCATTTATGATATAAGATAATAGCTCATACTTGAGGAGAACTTTTGACTCAGATTTTTGAGTAAATATTTATATTCAGATATTTGAGATTAACTTCTGATGCTGTGAATTAATGAGATAGAATTAAAGAGTTCAGTAGATACTGACATAAAATAATCTTAATATCAGCGGTTGCTCTATATCTCTGATAATATGTCTTAGTAAGATGAGAAAGAAATGATTCAGACATATAATGCAATGCAATGCTGACTGAGAGATGAAAACAAAGCTTCTGGAAACAAACGCTCCTCAGAAGATCCTGAGGATCAGCTTTGAGACGCACTGATTCTTCAAGAAAATGATTGATGGAGAAACATGTAAGGCTGAGCTGCTTACATTTTACATTTATTCATTTAGCAGATTCATTTTATCCAAAGCGACTTGCTTCAGTCCAGTAAGAGTTCATCTGCAGTTATTCTGACCTTCACTTGATCACAGTCAGTCCTGATCGGACACGAGAAGCAGCCGCTGAAGCTGGACGCTCGTACAGCTTGTTGTGAATATGGATCATGAGTGATGCCTTAAGAGGAAGTACCTCAAATGTGCATGACGTTCCATGTTTATACAACAGCTGTGAAAAACAGAGTTTGAAACAAACCACAAAGATTACTAAGAGATTTTGTTGTATTTTTTCATTAATTGCTCTGTATTGTACCTAACTAATAATATAAGACATAGTATTGTTACTATTCCCTCTCGTGAGACTTCAACTACAAACTGAGCCTCAAACAAGAACAACCACAAAAGTGTCTTCTACATCGGTCCTGAAGAATGCTTCATGATTCAACTATCCTTAGAGGTTAAAGGTGTGATGTAAAAGGACCACACACTACACTAAAACTCTGAACTGTCAATCAGACGACACAAGACCTGGATGGGATTGTGTGTGTTTTTCAGAAGGTTTTGGTCTTTTTGATTGTTAGAGGCCTTAGAAGTGTGTGTATCAAATATGACTTCATGGGGTTAAATCAACCAATCATTAATCTATAACAGGTCGGAACATCCAGCACAGAATTAGACTGAACTACCTCACTGAACCCTGCAGCTTCCTAATCACACTATTCATCACACACACACACACACACACATACTGCAAACAAGGGTAGGTTTTCAAGTGTGTATGGTTAGCTGAAAGCATTTAAGCAAAAACATTTCCACTTCCTGTTACATAATCATCCTCGATTGTGTTTCAGCTCTTCTTACTATGTGCAACAGAACAAAACCAAACGTTTTAAAGTCTCATCTTTATACAGCGGGTAAAATATGCTTTGAACATGTCACCACTTTCTTCAGTAAATATAGTGCTATTAACTTTCATTTTCACTAGATGTCAGTAACAACACAAATAATCCATCCATACTAAGAAAACAAAACAAATCCATTCAGAAATGAAGTTCTTTGTAATAAAGTGGAATAACAGGGAAACACTATAGACCACGTGAAGAAAGGGCAGCTGAAAACTATCAGTGATTAGAAAGAAATCCTGCCTCTCGTCAGTATAAACTAATACGAGCTGCTTCAGTCTCACCATCTACAGACGCAGGATGATGAAGATCCCAAACAGTCCTGAAGAAACTCTGGATTGGGTTAAGAGCTGCTAGAATGACCTAACAATCCCCTGAACTGAACACCATAGAAAATAAGAGCTAAAGGTCAGAGTTCATACTGTAGATTTGAAGAGTCTGGAAGAATAAGCCAGAATCAGACCTGATCAATGCTTGAGACTAGTTTCTCCTACAGAAGGCGTCTGTACAAAGTATTAAATACATTTCAGTAGTTCAGTACTTTTCCCTGTGGTTCCATTTTATTACACACGATACCTTCATTGCTTGTTTGTTTTCTTTTCTTTGAAGTTGTGGATTATTTGGGTTGTTACATCTGGTGAAAATTTCATGTTATGAACTTACTGAGAAAAATGCTGATGTGTTCAATTCTTATTTTACCTGCTGTACATACGAGCATTTTAATGTGGTTTAGTGACCAAATACTGCAGTCACCTTTGGTTACAACCCTATGAAGTGAATGATATGCATTATTTCTCCTTCAATGTGAATGATGATGTGGCGTAATCACGCTGAACACTGCAGTAAACGAGTAGAGACTCGTCACCAACCGCTTCAGACTCCACAGAAACAGGCTGCAACAGTCAAAGAGACAAGAATAATGAGAAATCAATGGAAAATACTGAATCAAAGTGCAGAAAAGGTAGGCATTAATAAAATAAAAAGACCTGTAATATGTTTAACAAATCTGAAAACATGCCATCAGACACAGACTGTTCTCTGACGCAATGGGGGTGTATCAGGGCGTGTGTGTGCGTGAGAGAGAAAGAGAGAGTGTGTGTGTGTGCGTGAGAGAGAGATGCGCTGGTTTTTATGGTTTACAGGGACAGAATTAGTTTAATGACATGGGTATGACATAAGTATTACAATTCAAAGGTGGTTTATGAGGACACTACCAATGTCTCCGTAATTCAAAAGACTTAAAAAAAAAACCACACTAAATGGTATTGTTTTGAAGATGCACATCCAGTAGTTTCCTGTAAGGGGTAGGTTTAGGGTCAGTGGAAAGCAGTAGCACATAGTTTGCACAGTATAAACACCACTACACCTATGGAGAGTCCCCAGAAAACATGGAGACACAACATGAGTGTGTGTATGTGGTGACAAAATGTCCCCGTATAGTAACACCTGAAATGTTTGATCTTGCAAGACATTTTGGATCCCCATGGGGATGCATGAGAAAAATGGCATATAAATGCCATACAAAATTAATAGTTTTTCCTTTTTTTGCTTTCTTTTTTGAAACTACTTCCCACTAGATTCATGTTTCACACACCCGTGTTGCCTTGAATTCATTGTGTTTGCTAAATCATGCGTCACTACTGTTCAGAGACTGCATAACGTTCACCCTGCACTGCTTGTGTTAGCAGAGACGCATGAATATCAGTCGAAACATGTGTTTCAGGTGAATGCAAACAACACGTCTGTAACAGGACAGAACTGCTGCTCTCTTCAGACATGACCACACTCGTCTGTCACACACATTCCTGTCTGATGAGGAAAAGTGTCTTCAGGAGTTTATCAAAGTCAGCTTACGCTCTCTCTCCGTGCGTTTCTGTGTGTGGAGGGGGAATATCTGGAAAATATGCAGATCAGTGTCACTGTATTTCCCCCTGCGCCCTGCAATACGCTACACCTGTATAATCAACCAAAAACATGCATAGACACACTGGATGACAGTAAATCCTTCTAAAGTTGTTAGATGACGAGTTATCAGTGAGTGCTCATTCACAAGAGCTCAGTACTGAAGCAGTGCTATTAAATAGTAACATAACTAGTAGCAGTATTAGTAGTAAAGTCTAAAGTGGACTAGTAACTGACAAAACTCCTTAATAAGTTAAATAATGGAAATTTGGTCTGATTAGAATTTACTGACCTTTAATGACTTAATGGATATTTTTTAAGTTTGATAATTTATTGTTTACCTTCCTTTGTCACATGATTCTTTCAGAAATCAATCTAATATACAGATTTGCTGCTTAAGAAACACTCTTTATTATTCATGTTAAAAAAAGCTTAAAAAAATAAAATAAACTTAATCTACTAACATCCAGATGTTTGGGGAAGGTATGTGTGTGTTTTAACAGAAATTAATGCTTTTATTAAACTGATCGAATGTGAGAGTAAATTATAATGTTACCTACAATTGTATATTTCAAATAAATGCTGTTCTTTTAAACTCTCTAATAAGAAAAGACATTATTAATAACTGAGAAGCAAATCGTTATATTAGAATGATTTCTGAAGGATGAGTGAAATTGTAATATTTCACAGATTTACCGTTAAATGATAAATAAATAAATGCAGCCCTGGTGAGCAGTGAAGACTTTTTCAAAAACATTTAATTAGGATTCCGAACTTTTGACAAGCACTGCCCACAATTTTGAGACCACTACTTAGCTTACTTTTCATAAAGCACTGGTTTTAAAACATCAGGACACAGTTAAGAAGTTTTTATTATCATTTATTTAAACAAAAATATCATCTCACATGTTATTAGAAGAATAACCAGAGCAGAAAGGCAGCAGACTGACGCGAGCAGCCATGAGCTGGTGATGACAGATACAGACATGTGCATCGTCTCCTCTCGAAACCACACATGATCAGAAGATCCAAAATATCCACAGTTCCAATTACATACATGATTCTGCAGTTCACAGGAATAAGACAGATTTATAAATGACTGGGTATATGCAGGAGCGGAGGTCCCGGAGGAGAGCGTTTATTTGCACCCCTCTGTAGTCTTCTTCTCCTGCTCGATATCTGTGAAAGAAGCCCAAGAGACGGCGTTAGCCAATCACCAGAACAGCGCTCTTCCCCTTTTAATTACAACTCGGCTTGCTTAACCCTGGGCTAAAAACATGACAGCACAGTGTTTAATAAAGCAATAAGCCTGAATTTACAACAGCTAACAGGCGTTGTTAGGTGCGACACAGACATAAACAAAAGTTTGAAGAGCATTTTAAAACGGCTTCGAACGCGGTTCAACCAATCAGAATCAAAGGCCGCTACTATTTTTGTTTGAAGTAATAAACCGTATTTTTCGACTTGAATGCGTGAGAGTTATGACTCATTAGAATAACTCAATTTAATAAACAGTTACGAACCAGTGTGCTTGTGGTTATGGTAATAAAATTTAAATAATATGACATAACGATATCTGGAGAGTGTTTGTTAGCTGCAGTCCTCCAGAACAAACTCGACACAAGAGTTATTACATATTAATATTACAGCACTTTACTTTCTCATTGCAAAACCAGTGCATTTCCCACTAGTTATTTCTTTATTATTTTTCTCTTTGAGGAAACTATGCATGCAAATTGAGATGTAAATACTAGATCCACTGCAGGACAAAAACAAATGACGACTCTGTCAAACAGACACATACAAAACAAAAACTGCGGGAATCATTTGAATGTTTCGAATTGAAGATGTCTCCCGTTACAATCTATTTATAGAGCACATATAATAAAACAATAGAACAATTATTATTACACACACCTAACGGACAACATCTAATAAAAATTAAGAGCAGTAACTACAGCAACAAAACACACACATGAACAAAAAATACATTTTTAGATGATTATTATTGTTACATCTGGTCGTCTGGGTCCTCAAAACTAGTGTTATTGAAATATCACAATAGGGTTTGTTTGTTTTTTGCTCATTTTAATACGTTTTAAAAATTATTTTGTATTTTTGTCGTTTATTAGTGCTTAAAGCATCGTTTTTATTATTTATTTTGTTCAGTTTTAGTTAAATGCATGTTAAGTTCAATAAAATTGGAAGGAGAATTGAAGCCTTGGCAAATAGCTGTAATACGTTTTTCTCCATTTTTACTTTATTTGACCTCAGTTAGTGTTTATTATATTTTTTATAGTTTAATTGTAGTTAACTATAATAACCCTGCTGAATCTAAATATCAAACGTAATGCTTGAAGAAAACAAAAGAGATAAAGTCACACATCTTCTCATTCCCTGCAGTAATATTTTACACCTGTGAGGAGGAGTGTTACATCAATCCTGTGTAATAATATAATATTCCTTAACGGAGATTACAAGCTTTCTTTATAATCCGCTCCTTTGTCCTGCAGGTGAAGAAGACAGACGGTCTTATCTCTGATGTGTGTGTGTGTGTGTGTGTGTGTGTGTGTGTTTGTTTTGCCGTGTTGGATCAGCACAAGACTGTACAAGGGTGAGATATGAACAATGAATCATGAGGGAGAGGCTGCCAAACCCGCTCACCTTCTTTAGTGGGCAGTACGTTCTTCTCCTCCGTGTTCGTCTTCTTTAGACATTTCTTGTCGAAGTTCTTCACTTCATCTTTAACAGGGTTGTCGCTCATTTTGGAGATTCTGCGAGAATTCAAGCCATTGAGAGTTAATGGCAGTGTTAGCTTTATATCAACCTCAATAAAAGTATTTGTGAATCAAAACCAATCAATCAACTTATTGGCATTCTAGTGCAATAACGGTATTTGTGATTCTTTTGTTGTTCGATTTCTTCTCACACAGAGCTGTCCAAGCATGCAACGGCATCTAGCCAGTGGTTAAACCACATTCTTAAAAAGCAGAAGTGTGTTTAACCACTGAGGTTAAGCTGAAGTTCTGGGTGACTGTGTATGGACACGTCGACACACCCTGTGCTCAGGTGTGTGTTTATGTAAGCTCTTATCAGCAAGAGCTGCAGTAAAATCAGTGGCCTAAAATTACTCTCTACTCAAATGGGCCGTTTTCCTCGTTTTTTGCATGTTTGCAGAAACCCTGAATGCGCTGGAGCTCAATGCTTGTATGTTTAACGGATAAAGTCAGCGTAGTGCTGAAGTTACACAGAGATCTGCAAAACAAGAGGAAGTCATTTCACAAAATCACCCAGTGCAGATAACACTAGACAGTTCACAGACAAAACTAATTAAAGTAAGCCTGCTTTCTGTTTCCACATTGTCTCTTGTTTTAGGAATTAACCGTTTTATTCGAGTCAGCACTTAATAGGACTGAACAACTTGAAGGGCCAGATCACATTCACTTTTTCCTGCAACTTAATATCAGATTTCATAACAAAAAATAAAAGAGAGAGATAAGTAACTCTGAAAGCATTTTAGTTTAGCAAATTAAGTTATTCATGGCTGTTTTCTCACATACTGTGTAGTCTCCTTTGTCAAAACAAACAAACAAAAAACAGAACAATCTTATGCGCAAACAAATACAGTAAACAAATCAGAAAAGATTTTAGTAGGGCGGTGTGCACATGATCACTGCATGAGCCGATGTTTTATACCATCACGATAAATTCCTCACGTCTTCACCACACCCAACGTGACTCGCGCCAAGTCTCTGGGATTTTGCAACACTGACAAATACTTGAAACATTTGAATTTTCGAAACGTTCCAAACCACGCTCTGGCGCATCAGGATCGTTCTAACTGTGTACAGCGCATTAATGCGACATAAGAATAGATGACAGACTGCGCAAACCGAACACACACCGCAGAACGCTCGAACTAGCCACAAACTAGTACGTTAATCAAGCATACGCACTACGCATACTGCATTGACAGGTGCGCACAAACATATGTTGTCCTGATTTGATTTTCCCTCCATATTTCTATACGTATTAAACGCATAATGAAATGTAAACGCATATTATATCAATTTTGCAACTGTATAATGTACCTACACACTTTTTACATAACAAACGTATGTCTGTTATTTAGACTGCATTAATAGTATCTTGAACAGTATGCAAAATAATATGATATGAAACGGTATAGTACTGCAGAATCTCTTCCCCAGATTAAATAAACATATGATTGTGTGTATCTGAGGAGCCTCACCTGGCGCTGGCTTCAGACCTGAAGTACACTAGATGTGCTGGACTCGATCTCAGTGCTGCTCAAGGTGGGCAGCTGCATTAAATACACCGCGTTGCACAACAGCACAGATGTAATCCACTAGCTCCGATTGGCTCAATCTCTCACTACTGTATTCTGATTGGACAAACGCGCAGTGCTTCTGCACGGTGATTGGACGAACCAGTGAAGTAACGGTAACCAACTGTGAAGTATGTAAGAATTCTAATAAACGGAAACATTAAATATTACAGTAAAAACAGCGGAGGTGTTTTCAGTAGTGTCGTCCGTGTTTCTAGAAGACAAGAGAGACAACCTATTATATAAAATATTTCAGTTAAAGTATTTTTTAACCTAGTGAGGCCATAAATCGATCATCAGCACCATCTTGTGTCGATTAACATTCAGATAACATTACTGAACCAAAATCCTAAACAAACACAAGTGCTGTCATGTCTTTAATAAAGGAAAAATCCTCTTTCAATGAATTAATTATTTATTTATTTTTTCATTCCTTTTGGAATAAGTGTTAAATTCTTAAAGGAATTCTTATAGGAATTAAAAATGAGATATTATCTACTTAAGCAGACAATTAAAATATATTCACACAATACTAACCAAAACTAAAGGAATAGTTCACCCAAAATTAAAAATTTGCTGAAAATGTACTGATCTTCAGGTAAATCAAGATTAGGATGAGTTTGAGGTGCTCTCAGAATGAGAGTCCAAACAGCTGATAAAAACATCACAATAAACCACAGCACTCCAAACCAATTAGTTAAAAAAACAACAACAAAAAACAAATCCATCAAGACATTTTTTTACATTAAGACCATTTTTTGCAAAGTCTTTTTTCCTTAATATTGCTTTCCCAAAGTGGTCTATCTGAATCAGGAGAGAAATATGCACAGAGTAGCACAGATGACAAGCCAAAACAGCTCTGAAGAATGTGTCCTTTTCACTGAAGGAAGCCTTATGGACTCTTATTATGAACTCATCGTCATGCTGGGTTTATTTCAGCATTTGTCTTCTGCAGATGTTAACGGATTGACTGGACTGGGCTGGAGTGTGTGGATTATTGGTTTACTTGTTTTTATCAGATGTCTGGACTTCACCGCAGAGCATCCATTGCAGAGGCTGATAAAACACGGGGCAACTTTTTTTCAGCAATGTTTCTTGGACACTTTCCTACTGAGAGTGGGTAACAACTTTCTGTTTGGATATTTTACATCAGTCATGGGCTCTGCGTCTCACCTGTTGCACATTGAAGGCAACATTGCTCAAAAGTTGCCCAGTAATATCATAAGCCTGATGCAGAAACACATTTTTCAAAATCTAATTAAGAAACAAACTCATTTTGACCTCTTTTAAAATGAAACAAATCATTATTTATTAAAAAAAACAAAAACAAAAAAAAAAAACACCAACAGTTCAAATATAAATAGTCACAGACCAAAAATACTTGAGAAGAACCAAAACAGGTGTTTTTCCAAAAATTGCATAATTATCTGTTTCACATTTTAATAGAACAGAGTAACTGCACATCTTCATTCCTTATCTTCAGTTATATCTTGCATAAATATTGCACCAGGGCATACATCAGCAGATTGGCCATACAGTAAAAGACATCCCTGCCAAACTGAAATGCATCGAGCAGCATTGAACCTGAACCTGAGCCGCTCTGGAGGTTCTGGTGATCATCTGGAGGGCCTCTTCAGCTGATCGTATATGGCAGTGGTGATTCCCCAGGTGATGCAGGAGCGGAAGATGACCAGCGACCCTCCGCGGTACAGAAGTGCCATCCTGTGCTGACGGGCGTCCCAAAGCTGCCTCCAGCTGTCTTTCAGCCCTCCGCCTCCTCCGTCCACCCGAGCCTGCATGTTAGCAACCAGCACTGAGAGCGGGTAGAGAGGCAGACTGATGACCAGAGAGTTCAGCACACCAGTAATGAAGGAGGACGCTACCTGAGAGCAGCCACCAGCCCTCAGAGTCTCAGACACAGGCTCCTTCAGCCCAAAGTACAGGCTGCTTCCCAAGGCATTGCGCACCAGTATGGGCAGGAAGGCGATGTAGTATCCTGACGCTAACGGCCTCGAAGCTAGCTTGCGCAGTATGCTTCTTAACGTGGGAAGGCTGGAGTCATTGCCGGCGTTCTGCAAGACGTTCTGCACGCGCTCGAAGGGGGTGAAGAGCACGGCCTCCAGCACACCTGCACCCAAACCTGCCAGAGCCGGGACAGCACCGGGGGGAGCAGAGCCCCAGAGACACAGCTGCTGCCGGAAGGTATCCTGGAGGCCGAACAGGAGCGTCCCGTTCAGGGATTGCTTCAGTAAGGGTGGTAACACGCCACGGTACAGCTTCACCGGACCCTCCCTCAGTAACTGAGCCACGGCCTCTCGCACGGCCACGCTGTGCAGCTGCTGCCGGAAGACAGTCTTGTACAGAGGGAAGGTGATGACCGTGGTCAGGAGGCTCGCCGTGCCTCCGTGTAGAAAGCTGTGAACGCGGACCCAAGAGTCTGCTGGCTCCAGAGCGACTTCCCGGCTGCGCTGCGAATCACTGCCCATCTCTGACACTGTGAGGAGTCCAGAGTTAATCATTAGTCACATTCACGATTGCTCTAGCTGTGCACCTGCCTCCAGTTATTAGGCATTCTAAAGGAATATGAAAAACAAAATGTGATATCTGCTGACCCCCAGGGCATCCAAGGTGACTTAGTTTCTTCAGAAGAACACAAACAAAGATTTTTAACTCAGACCGTTGCAGTCTGTCAGTCATAAAGGGAAGTCAACGGATACCAAGCTCTAAGAATCAAAACTTCACAGCATCCGGCAGGTGATGCTCTGTCACATAGATATACAGTATACACATAAATATAGATCTAGATCCTTATGTATCACGGCCCATAGAAACAGTCACTAATGAGGCATCTATATCTATAGAAAGCTCAGGTCAGTCGGAGATTGTGGTGTATAAGAGGTAAAAAATGATATAAATACTGCAATTTTTAGCACAGACTGATCGTCTTAATGCCTCAGTGTATCGCCATGAGCCGTAGGATCTAATTTGGTATCGTCTTTGTGTTTTTTTGACTCTTAGAGCTTTGGAACATTTGGTTACCATTGACTTCCATTATTTGACAGACAGACTGCATCGGTTTGAGTTAAAAACCTTTGTTTGTGTTCTAACGAAGAAACAAAGTCACCTACAGTACATCTTGGATGTCTGCAATAAGAAGATAAACCAAAATTATTAATTATCCTTTTTGGGTGAATAATCCTTTTAAGCAGCCTCCATATTTGTAACGGTAATGGCATGCTGACGTCATATTGCACGTTTAGCGACTTCAGCTGCTACTTCATGGGTTCTACCGTAACTGTGTACTACGGAAGAAGAGCGGCTTTGCAGATTAGGTAGGTAAAAGTTGAATTTTATGATATAAACTATTTAATCACATCAGTATACAATTCTACTATTAATCTTTCATTTAATCTATGTAGATTGTGTCTTATCTTTTTGTATTCACAAAGATATGTTTGCTGTTGGCAACAGAACCTATTGAGACTAAAAATCTGTAAAGCAAACAACGTAATTACTGCCTAAACATCCTCCTCATAATCTATCATTTGCATTTACATTGTGGGAGCATGAGACGGAGTCTACAACCCACACAAGTGGCTCAGGTTGCGCAGCTCATCCAGGATGGCAAGAAGGTTTGCGGTGTCTGTCAGCGTCCAGAGAGACAGGCCAGTACATCAGGAGAAGTGGAGGAGGCCGTAGGAGGGTAACAACCCAGCAGCAGGACCACTACCTCTGCCCTTGTGCAAGGAGGAACAGGAAGAGCACTGCCAGAGCCCTGCATAATGACCTCTAGCAGGCCACAAATGTGCATGTCTGCTCAAACGGTCAACTTATATGTCAACTTATTCTACTAAGCCTACACTAACAGTCTACTCTGAGAGTTAGTAGACATGTAGCTGCAGATTAACGAGAATTAGTTGCCATGTGTTTCCTACAGTTAGTAGAATGTCTAAAGATATCTGATCTGAATTTCAATGATCACATCCACTGCTCCACCAGAGGGAGCCATAGGAAATTACTGAATAAATATTAGTACACACATGCATGTATATTAATTCTAGTTGATAGTTTAGCACAGTGGTTCTCAACCCTGGGGCCTGTTCCATAAACCACGATTACAGTATAAGCCAGGCTTATTTCAGTTAGTCTGACTTATTGCCAGTTGATTTGTATTAAAATAAGTCAGACTATCTGCCATAAGCCTGGCTTATTTGGTAAACTTGTTTTATGGAACAGGCCCCTGGTCTTTGATTAAAACACACACACACACACACACACATATATATAGTGTTATATTTATAAATATAATACACCTTTATTTTATTAAATGTGTTTTTAGTTCAATCTTAGTATCAGTTTTGTCCAAGTTGGTGCAGGCTGTACTGTACATGCAACCACTGGCAGGCAGGGACGTTTCATTATTGTTACAATTTCACAACTTATTTCCATCCGTCTAGTGGATGATCATAGCAAGTATAAAAGTCTAACAATAGGGGTGGACAATATAAAAAACTAAAAATGAAAAACACAGAAAACAAAAATAACATTATTTAAGCAACCCTTTATCTCCCGTGAATTACGTCCTCCGCCCTAAAGCATGCGTATGCGTTGTGATACTCTATAAAATGGTGGAAGACCTAATTCACGGGAGAAGAATGGAAGACATAAATTATGTAATTTTTGTTTTGTTTTCACAAAAAAAGTATTCTCCTATCATCGCAAAATTGAAGTTGAGTAACTGATGTCAAATGGACTGTTTTACCGATGTTGGTACGTTTCTGGATCTGGGATCATTTCAGTTGTATTGCTGTCTATGAAGGGTCAAATAGCTCTCTGATATCATCAAAAATTTGTTTTCGAAGTTGAGCGAAGGTCTTATGTGTTTGGAACGACATGAGGGTGAGTAATTAATAATCTGTGATCTGTGATGAAGTATGCAGTCAAGAGTACCACTACGAGAAGCAGAACGTGTTTGATTTTAAGTCAAAAACCCTTCAAACATCATAGATCACATGCTTTTGACAAAAGGAATAAAGCTCTGATATTGTTTTGTATGCTTATGACCAACAACTACTCTCTTTAGAGGTGGGGGTTATACTAATTAAAAATGTGCATGCAAGTACACAAGTCATTTCCAAATGACTAGAATTATACATATTCATTTACCAAATTTGGTTTATAGAGCATTTGTGAATCAATCTCGTGAGGTCATTTGACCATACCTTTTAATTGAAGGGTAAGGTCAAGGGTTTAACATCACGTTTTGTGTAGTCAGTGAAATTGATCCAGTTACCTGCTCTTCAGAGACCTCTGCTGAGGAGGGCTTGTTGCTGTGGTGTCAGAGGAAGACTACCCCCTACAGCAGGGGTGGGCCACTTTGGTCCTGGAGGGCCGGTGTCCTGCAGAGTTTAGGTCCAACCCTAATTGAACACACCTTAAGAGGAGTGAAGTTGCCCAGCCCTGCACTACAGGAACGTCAACGTGATTTCTGTGTGGTTCTTCTATATCGGGTTGTTGTTTAGATGTGTGTAGTATATACGGCTCAATGTGAAATTACGCACGGCACAATATTGCTCTGTTGGACTTGGTTGAACAAAAATAAACAATATTTAGTTGCTTAGGCTTATGCATTCAGTAATTATTCAATGGTATACTACAAATCCATATGAAAAACGTACTTCTCAATGTTCTCAGGTCAAATATTTATATGCGATTAATTTTGATCAATTAATTACAAAGCCTCTAATTATAATATATTGAAGGTAGTAGTCCACCCAAAAATCACCAGTTTGAAAGCAAAAAATATATATAATAAAATAAATTTAAAAAACAAACAAAAAAACCTGAAGAAGTCATACAACATGAAAGTGAGTAATTATTTTTTTATTAAAATCAAGCATCTCTTTATTGGACTACAAAGTATGTCATATCGCATTATCACATTCAAATACAAAGCTTTTTAGAGAATCTGAGAAAGAATGACCAATAATACATATTACAATAGGAAACATATAAGAATATGTTGCACTGAAAAACCACCTCACCATATCATGTTTAAGAATAGTATGTGCAAAACATCCCAAAGGTCATGAATAAACGTATTAATAATGTTTAACATTTAGACATTTTATTCAAAATAATTTTTCACATTTTAAAACAATACATACAATGAAACCCAAATGTCAGCCAACCTCTGTTCTCATGTTTCCCTTCTGAGATTAATTAAAGTTAATATGGTTTCCCATACTAGGAATTTGTGCTCTGTATGTAACCCATCCAAGAGCACACACACAGCAGTGAGAAGTGAACAACCACGCACACACAGTGAACACAAACCCGGAGCAGTGGGCAGCCATTGCTGTGGCGCCCGGGGAACAGTTGGGGGAATGGTGCCTTACTCAAGGGTCTCACCTCAGTCATGGTATTGAAGGTGGAGAGAGCACAACTGGTTATTCACTCCCCCCACCCACAATCCCTGTCGGACCTGGGACTCGAACCCGCGACCTCCAACTCCCTATCCATTAGGCCACGACTGCCCCAAGGAAAGCTATTTAAAGCTATATTCAAAAAATTATATTAGATAAACATTTCTCGAATTCATTCAATGTAACTACAAGTACAACTTTAAAACACATGGAAAGTTCTGTTGAAGAATATACATGTGTATATACATGAAGTATATACAATGCTAAATTTTATTGTCTGGTGTCAGATATTATTAAAGATCGGAAGAGC